>JAAVTH010000146.1:0-29691 GCA_011947325.1 Phytophthora macrochlamydospora
GGCCAACGCGGCGCTCGACCGCTGCGGCACGAAGGTGGAGTGGCGTGCACGCCGACGGCGACGGCTGCTCCAGCACCGAGGTGGCGACCACGGCGGCCGAGCAGGACGCTGCCACGACACGGGCGCCACCGCCACAGCGCTGCCGCCGGCCGAGCCGATGCCCGAAGCGGACGACGACGAGGCCGCCGGCGACGTTGACGACGGCGAGGTCTACGCGCCGATGCGCATCGGCCCCGACGCCGTGCCACGACGGAGACCTCGCCTTCGCCTGCGCAAGCTGGACGAGGCCGAGCACGACGAGGCTGCTGCGGTGGTGGAGCGGCTGGGCGCGACGATGGCGGCCAAGATCGCCGACGCGAGCGACTGGGAGACGGCGGAGGGCTACATCACGGCCCTCCGCACAGACTCTACGAAATATTGCAGCCGTTCTCCCAGGCCCATCGTCGACCCCAGCCTCCCACCAGCCCACGCAGCAGCAACCTCAGCAGCGTGGCAGCAGCAACCCGACCATCAGCCGCTGGTCCAGCCCCACACGGGCTGCACAGCCAGCACCACCCAGTGGACGGCGTCGCCGACGCCGAGGAGGGCGAGGAGGGCGCTCCAGCGCAGCCAAGCGCCGACGACGACAGCGAGCAGCGACAGCGGCCGCCCCGAGTAACGCGCCACCACCGCGAGCACCGCCTCGACGAGGCTCTTGATGACCTGCACGCGGTGGAGCACGCGACGCCGGGACATCGCAGCGCGGTCAACAAAGCTCGGCGGCGTGTTGGGCGCGTGGCCTCGGCCATCGCACAGCAGCGCCTCCGCCACCGTTTCGACACGGAGGAGAAGGCGTGCGTGGAGGCCATCCTCGCCGCCGCACGCGCCAAGAGGACAACAGGAGCACCAGGGCCAGCGGCACAAGCGACGACGGCAGCGACGACGGCAGCGACGGCGGCGGCGACAGCGGTGGCGACGACGACGACGACGACGGAAGTGCCCTATCCCGGCCGCCCGGCTCTGGGAGCACTTCACCGCCATCAACACACCGACAACCAGCTTCTCCGCGATGGCGCCAGTGGGCGCCCAGTTCCGCGCCGCACTCGCTCGCCTGCCGCCCGCCACCGACGCCGCCGAGCTGCTGACGGACCCGCCGATGGTGGACGAGATCGAAGACCAGCTCCACCGTGCGCGCGGGTCCTCCAGCCCAGGCCTGGATGGCATCGGCTACGACGTGTACAAGGCGTTCACGTCGCAGCTGATGCCGGCGCTCCACGCCGCGTTCAAGTGCTGCTGGCAGCACAAGAAGGTGCCCCAGAGCTGGAAGCTCGGCGGTGCGGCTGCTGTTCAAGAAGGGCGCGCGCGATCCCGCTTGCTGGAGGCCCATCTGCCTCCAGCAAGCCATCTACAAGCTCTACACGGGGGTCCTCGCGCGGCGGCTGGTGCGGTGGCTGGACGTCAACGACCGCCACGCACCCGGCCAGAAAGGGTTCCGAGCGCTCAACGGCTGCGGGGAGCACAACTTCCTCGCAGCCACGCTCGTCGACCAGGCCCGCCGCAAGCGCCGCACGCTCTTCGAAGTCTCGACTTCCGCAACGCGTTCGGCAGCGTGCCGTTCGCGTTGCTGTGGGACTCGCTGACGCGGCTTGGCGTCCCCGACGACTACATCGCCATGTGCAAGGGGCTCTACGAGAGCGCGGCGTTCGTCGTCGGGAACGCCTCGGACGGCACTACAGACCCGGTCTCGCTGCGGGTGGGGGTCTTCCAAGGATGCCCGCTCAGCCCGCAGCTCTTCAACGCCGCCATCAGCCCACTGCTCTTCGCGCTGCAGCGGCTGCCGGCCACGGGCGTGCAGCTGTCGGCTGATGACTGCCTCGGTGCCTCGGCGTACGCCGACGACCTCAAGATCTTCAGCGGCACCGAGGAAGGCATCAAGCGACAGCACGCGCTCGTGGCCGACCTGCGCTGGACCGGCATGGAGGCGAACCCCAACAAGTGTTGCTCCATGTCGGTCCAGCGCGATACCAGGGGCGTGCTCAAGACCGAAGACCTCGGACTGCAGCTGGACGGGTCGCCGATCCCCTCGCTCCATGAGCGCCTCGTACGCGTACCTGGGGATCGGCGACGGCTTCGACCACGTGCGCCGCCGCGTCGAGCTCGCGCCAGCGCTCACGCAGCTCAAGCTCGACGCGACGGCGCTGCTGCAGTCGGGGCTGGCGCCGTGGCAGGTGGTGAAGGCGGTGAAGACGTACTCTCGGGTAGAGTACGCCCTTCGCCACCTTCGCCCCTTCCAGCAGCAACTGGAAGGGTTCGACCGCCACCTCGTGCGCGGCCTCCGACACCTGCTGCGCCTCCCACCTCCGCCACGACGGAGTTCCTCTACGCGCCGGTGTCGCGCGGCGGCTTGGGGCTCCTGCCGCTGACGGAGCTGCATGCAGCGCTGCAGGTGGCGCATGGATGGCAGGTGATGAACTCGCCCGACCCTGCCATCCAGCGCATCGCGCGCATGCAGCTCCGGCAGATAGCCGACGCGCGGCACCGTGTGGACACGGAGCACTGGCGCGAGCGAGGCGACGAGCACGCTGCTGCTCAACTCGCAGCTGGGGACGTCGGCCCACGCGCCATGCCGCAACGGCGACATCGGCTCGCTGTGGGTCGACGTCCAGCGCCACCTCCGAGTGTTCGGCCTCAAGCTCGAGACGGCGCCGGCGTGCGCGGAGACCGACACACCGGAGGCGACGCTGCAGCTTCGCGTGCCGCACCACGATGGGTGGCTGGACCACCGCAGCGTGCTGAGGCACGTGAAGCTGCACCTGAAGCACCAGCACTGGCGCAAGTGGGCGGCCATGCGCGACCAAGGGAAGACAGCGCGCGCGCATGGCGCCGCGGGTAGCGGCTTCCTCACGCGGCCACGGGGCCTGTGGGAAGCCGACTACCGCTTCGCGGTGGCCGCCCGCTTGAACCAAGTGGACACGCACAGCGTGCTCAAGCGCCGGCGTCTCCGAGCGCACGACAAGTGCAGACATCCAGGGTGCGCGCGCTCGGAGACGCTGGCGCACGTGCTGAACCACTGCCCAGGCACGATGGACGCGGTCCGTGGCCGCCACGACGACGCGCTCAAGACCATCGAGCGCGCGCTCATCGCGTCGTCCAGCGACTGCAAGGACCGCGTCGAGCTCCGCACGAACCAGACCGTGCCGTCGCTCGCCGGCCCCGCGCTACGGCCCGACCTCCAGCTGTACAACCACACCAAGAAGACGGTGGCGGTGGTCGACCTGGCCGTGGCGTTCGAGGAGCAGGCGAGCGACGACCCGGAGAGCTCGGCGCTGGCGCGCATCGCCGCGCACAAGCGCAAGTACGGCCGTGTCAAGCGCCACCTCGAGCGCCAAGGGTGGAAGGTGCACCTCTCGGCGCTCGTGTACGGGTCGCTGGGCGCGGTCGCCGGAGGCAACCACAAGGTGTTCACGGAACACCTTGGCCTCCTCAAGCGCGAGGCGAAGCGGCTGGACCGGACGCTTTCGGCAGCATGCATCCAGTCCAGCCGCCGCATCTGGAACCTGCACTGCAGCCAGCACCGCGCCCGCCAGCACCAAGGGCGACCAAGTCAAGACTCAGGGGCAGTCGGGTGGTGGAGACCGGGGACTCCACCGCGCACAGGCCGCCGCTAGTCGGCAACCAGGCCCATCGCGGCCGACAGGGCCACACCCAGGTAGGGAACCGCCCTCGGAAACCCTGCTCCGGCACTTCGTGTCAGATAGCTACATTTGCATATTGTACCCACTCTAGCTAGCAAGTAGCGACTACCAGGTATTGACTACCAGGAAGTAATTGACCAGTCGGCAGGTAATACATACACTTTCTCTGTTCTAATCAGTGTGAAAACTGGTTTCCGCTTTTGGCGGGGTCTTTTCACATTCATTTTTGGACGGCCTGGACTCGACTGGCTTGCCAGCTGTTTTCCGGGACGGTCTCCGAGGGCTTTCACCGTCCTCGCGAGGCCAACTACTTAATCTTACTATACTCCCTTAAAAACCTCGCCTTTCGGTTATGTTTTTTCTGGCCGCGCGAGCGCGCCCTGTCCTCGGACAGCGACGCCTCCACGGCCAGCCAGTCGTCGCTGGCCAGCGACACGTCGTTCTACGACGCCGTGGCCGGCGACGACGCCCCTGGCCACTCGACTGGGGGCCGACAGCGCGCCGCGTGGCCTCGCGGCCTCGGCGGTGACGGCTGGGGACGGCGCCTCGCGGCCCGTCTCTGGCCCGCTGGCCAACCTCCTCGCAGCACGCCGGCGCGCGTGCGCGCCTCGACCGCCGGCCCTGGCGGCGCCCAGGCGCCGAGCCCGCCCGCCCAAGCGCGCCGTTCGGCTGCCCAAGGACCCCAGCTCGCCCCCCAGCCGGCTCAAGGCCCCCAAGACCCCTGAGCGATGCGTGGCAACCCGGCAGGGCGGCCGGCAGGCTGCCCGAGTCGGTAGCGCTCGGGGAGGCGCTCAGCAGCCACAGCGCGCGCTCTGGACGCGGCCCACGGCCACCCCGACCTCTCCGGCGACGACGGCGACGACGCGGACGCCCAAGACGACCACGGCGCCGCCGCCGACGCCTCGCCAGACCCCACCAGTGCTGTGACTCGACCCGGCAGGGCGGCAGGCATGCTGCCCGACCAGGCCGAGTCGCAGCACGTGCCGAGCACCCACAACCCGGCCCCAAGCGCCACAACGCCGACCCCCAGGACGGACCCCGCGCCCGCCCAAGTGCTCCGCGCCCCGCCGAGCCCCAGTGCTGTGCCGTCCACACCCGGCAGGGCGGCGGCCAGGCTGCAAAATATTCCAGCGCCTGCCGTCGCCCATACAGCGCTGGAGCCCGGCGGTGCACCAGCACCCCAAGCGTGGCAGCGTCTGCCGCTGCTCGTGGAGCAGATGCAGGAGCTGCCAGCGTCCAAGAGCAAGCTGCCGCCCGCGTCGCTGCCGAGCGCGACGAGCGCGCCGAGCCGGACCAGACTCAAGTACCCCAGGCTCGTGCGCCCGCCGCGCTCCAGGCCAGCCACCCAGACGGCAGCTACAGCTCCAGGACAGGCGAAGACGGGGGCACAGGTGCGCACACCTCCACCACAGCCCCATGGACGTCGACGAAGAAGCTGGGCGGCCAGCAGCAGCCTTGCGGCCGCTATCTCCGCCGCCCGAGCTGCGCATTGCGCATTGGCGGCAAGCGCCGACGACTGGACAGCGCTGACGACGAGGACGTGCGCGAGCTGGCCGAGCTGCTGCTCGAAGAGGACGAGCCCGGGGCCCAAGCACCAGCGCCAAGGCTACCCACGGCCAGCGCTCTCCCGGCGCCCGTCCTCGCCGTGTACGCACACAACGCGCAGCGATTCAACTGCGCGCTGTGCGTGTACTCGGCCGCCAGCCACGCAGCGCTCAGGCGCCACCGAGACTCGCGCCACCGGCGCGTGGTTTTCGTGGACAAATTCTCGGCGGGCTGCACATGCAGCACGCCCTTCGCGTCCAGGCTGGCAGCCGCACACCACGCCAACGCGTGCGCCGGCCGGACGACGGCACCACTGGCACTGGCTGCTGCAGCGGCAGGGACATCAAGCCTCACCACTGCGGCAGCCAACGCCACCGCGACGGCGGCCACCACCGACTTGCCCCGCGACAACTCCTCCGGGCTCGCAGCTTCCCCCAGCTGCCGAGCCCACGCGTCCACGTCGTGCCCGCGCAGGAGCAGGAGCAGGAGCAACAGGCAGCGCACGATGGCCACGACGAGCAGCAGGCGGCGACGCGATGGGGACCTCCCTCGCAGACGAAGAGATCGAGGCGCGCTGGGCGCGAACATCCCCGCCCCGACCGACTCGCTGGGGTCCGCCGCTGCCGATCACGACGGTGGAGCGCGTCGCGGCGAGCATGGAGCTCTCGCCAGCGCCTGCCACGAGCGCAGCTACCCGTTGGGGACCACCGCTGCCGCCTGACGTGGTGGAGCAGCGTGTGGCCGCGCTGCCACCACCTCCTCCAGAGCCAAGCGCCCACGAGACTGCGCCCACGACGCGCTGGGGCCCACGCCTCCCGCAGGAGCTCTGCGCGGCGAGA
Organism: Phytophthora macrochlamydospora; assembly: GCA_011947325.1. Taxonomy (NCBI): domain Eukaryota; phylum Oomycota; class Peronosporomycetes; order Peronosporales; family Peronosporaceae; genus Phytophthora; species Phytophthora macrochlamydospora. Next base: position 6,059 of record JAAVTH010000146.1, read on the forward strand.
GCGACGGCAGCACGAATATCCGCGACGGAGGAGGCCGCGACAGAGTCAGCACCGCCCCAGCAGCCCGGCGAGACAGCTGAGCCGGTGGCGATGGACGCTGCAACCGGCGCAGCCCACGAGGACGCGGGCGACGAAGCAAGAGCGGCAGCGGACGCCGTGGCGGAGGCTCAAGACGCCGGCGAATGGCTGCTCCGCTTCGACGGCGCCTGCCGTGCCAATCCAGGCCCAGGCGGCGCCGGAGCGGCGCTGTTCAAGCCCAGCGGCCCGGTGGTGTGGACGTGCTCCCACTTCATGCCGAGCAGCAGCGAGACGAACAACACGGCGGAGTACACCGCGCTGCTGCTCGGCGCCCGGGCTGCTGCCGACCACGGCGTCACGAAGCTGCGCGTGGAGGGCGACAGCGCGCTGGTGATCCAGCAAGTGCGTGGCATATTCGCCACGCGCAGCGCCGCCCTCCGACGCCTGCGCAACCTGGCCAAGACCGAGCTGGCGCGTGGGGAGCTTCGCTCCACCACATCGACCGCCAAGACAACGGCCACGCGGACCGACTGGCCAACGCGGCGCTCGACCGCCGCGGCACGAAGGTGGAGTGCGGCGTGCACGCCGACGGCGACGGCTGCTCCAGCACCGAGGTGGCGACCACGGCGGCCGAGCAGGACGCTGCCACGACACGGGCGCCACCGCCAACAGCACTGCCGCCGGCCGATGAGCCGATGCCCGAAGCGGACGACGACGAGGCCGCCGGCGACGTTGACGACGGCGAGGTCTACGCGCCGATGCGCATCGGCCCCGACGCCGTGCCACGACGGAGACCTCGCCTTCGCCTGCGCAAGCTGGACGAGGCCGAGCACGACGAGGCTGCTGCGGTGGTGGAGCGGCTGGGCGCGACGATGGCGGCCAAGATCGCCGACGCGAGCGACTGGGAGACGGCGGAGGGCTACATCACGGCCCTCCCGCACAGACTCTACGAAATATTGCAGCCGTTCTCCCAGGCCCATCGTCGACCCCAGCCTCCCCACCAGCCCACGCAGCAGCAACCTCAGCAGCGGCAGCAGCAGCAGCAGCAACCCGACCATCAGCCGCTGGTCCAGCCCCAACACGGGCTCGCACAGCCAGCACCACCCAGTGGACGGCGTCGCCGACGCCGAGGAGGGCGAGGAGGGCGCTCCAGCGCAGCCAAGCGCCGACGACGACAGCGACAGCGGCCGCCCCGAGTAACGCGCCACCACCGCGAGCACCGCCTCGACGAGGCTCTTGATGACCTGCACGCGGTGGAGCACGCGACGCCGGGACATCGCAGCGCGGTCAACAAAGCTCGGCGGCGTGTTGGGCGCGTGGCCTCGGCCATCGCACAGCAGCGCCTCCGCCACCGTTTCGACACGGAGGAGAAGGCGTGCGTGGAGGCCATCCTCGCCGCCGCACGCGCCAAGAGGACAGCAGGAGCACCAGGGCCAGCGGCACAAGCGACGACGGCAGCGACGGCGGCGGCGACGAGCAGCGGTGGCGACGACGACGACGACGACGGGAAGTGCCCTATCCCGGCCGCCCGGCTCTGGGAGCACTTCACCGCCATCAACACACCGACAACCAGCTTCTCCGCGATGGCGCCAGTGGGCGCCCAGTTCCGCGCCGCACTCGCTCGCCTGCCGCCCGCCACCGACGCCGCCGAGCTGCTGACGGACCCGCCGATGGTGGACGAGATCGAAGACCAGCTCCACCGTGCGCGCGGGTCCTCCAGCCCAGGCCTGGACGGCATCGGCTACGACGTGTACAAGGCGTTCACGTCGCAGCTGATGCCGGCGCTCCACGCCGCGTTCAAGTGCTGCTGGCAGCACAAGAAGGTGCCCCAGAGCTGGAAGCTCGGCGTGGTGCGGCTGCTGTTCAAGAAGGGCGCGCGCGACCCGCTTGCTGGAGGCCCATCTGCCTCCAGCAAGCCATCTACAAGCTCTACACGGGGTCCTCGCGCGGCGGCTGGTGCGGTGGCTGGACGTCAACGACCGCCACGCACCCGGCCAGAAAGGGTTCCGAGCGCTCAACGGCTGCGGGGAGCACAACTTCCTCGCAGCCACGCTCGTCGACCAGGCCCGCCGCAAGCGCCGCACGCTCTTCGAAGTCTGGTACGACTTCCGCAACGCGTTCGGCAGCGTGCCGTTCGCGTTGCTGTGGGACTCGCTGACGCGGCTTGGCGTCCCCGACGACTACATCGCCATGTGCAAGGGGCTCTACGAGAGCGCGGCGTTCGTCGTCGGGAACGCCTCGGACGGCACTACAGACCCGGTCTCGCTGCGGGTGGGGGTCTTCCAAGGATGCCCGCTCAGCCCGCAGCTCTTCAACGCCGCCATCAGCCCACTGCTCTTCGCGCTGCAGCGGCTGCCGGCCACGGGCGTGCAGCTGTCGGCTGATGACTGCCTCGGTGCCTCGGCGTACGCCGACGACCTCAAGATCTTCAGCGGCACCGAGGAAGGCATCAAGCGACAGCACGCGCTCGTGGCCGACTTTCTGCGCTGGACCGGCATGGAGGCGAACCCCAACAAGTGTTGCTCCATGTCGGTCCAGCGCGATACCAGGGGCGTGCTCAAGACCGAAGACCTCGGACTGCAGCTGGACGGGTCGCCGATCCCCTCGCTCTCCATGAGCGCCTCGTACGCGTACCTGGGGATCGGCGACGGCTTCGACCACGTGCGCCGCCGCGTCGAGCTCGCGCCAGCGCTCACGCAGCTCAAGCTCGACGCGACGGCGCTGCTGCAGTCGGGGCTGGCGCCGTGGCAGGTGGTGAAGGCGGTGAAGACGTACCTCTACCCTCGGGTGGAGTACGCCCTTCGCCACCTTCGCCCCTTCCAGCAGCAACTGGAAGGGTTCGACCGCCACCTCGTGCGCGGCCTCCGACACCTGCTGCGCCTCCCCACCTCCGCCACGACGGAGTTCCTCTACGCGCCGGTGTCGCGCGGCGGCTTGGGGCTCCTGCCGCTGACGGAGCTGCATGCAGCGCTGCAGGTGGCGCATGGATGGCAGGTGATGAACTCGCCCGACCCTGCCATCCAGCGCATCGCGCGCATGCAGCTCCGGCAGATAGCCGACGCGCGGCACCGTGTGGACACGGAGCACTGGCGCGAGCGAGGCGACGAGCTGTGCACGCTGCTGCTCAACTCGCAGCTCGGGACGTCGGCCCACGCGCCATCCAAGCGCCGCAACGGCGACATCGGCTCGCTGTGGGTCGACGTCCAGCGCCACCTCCGAGTGTTCGGCCTCAAGCTCGAGACGGCGCCGGCGTGCGCGGAGACCGACACACCGGAGGCGACGCTGCAGCTTCGCGTGCCGCACCACGATGGGTGGCTGGACCACCGCAGCGTGCTGAGGCACGTGAAGCGCACCTGAAGCACCAGCACTGGCGCAAGTGGGCGGCCATGCGCGACCAAGGGAAGACAGCGCGCGCATGGCGCCGCGGGTAGCGGCTTCCTCACGCGGCCACGGGGCCTGTGGGAAGCCGACTACCGCTTCGCGGTGGCCGCCCGCTTGAACCAAGTGGACACGCACAGCGTGCTCAAGCGCCGGCGTCTCCGAGCGCACGACAAGTGCAGACATCCAGGGTGCGCGCGCTCGGAGACGCTGGCGCACGTGCTGAACCACTGCCCAGGCACGATGGACGCGGTCCGTGGTCGGCACGACGACGCGCTCAAGACCATCGAGCGCGCGCTCATCGCGTCGTCCAGCGACTGCAAGGACCGCGTCGAGCTCCGCACGAACCAGACCGTGCCGTCGCTCGCCGGCCCCGCGCTACGGCCCGACCTCCAGCTGTACAACCACACCAAGAAGACGGTGGCGGTGGTCGACCTGGCCGTGGCGTTCGAGGAGCAGGCGAGCGACGACCGGAGAGCTCGGCGCTGGCGCGCATCGCCGCGCACAAGCGCACCAAGTACGGCCGTGTCAAGCGCCACCTCGAGCGCCAAGGGTGGAAGGTGCACCTCTCGGCGCTCGTGTACGGGTCGCTGGGCGCGGTCGCCGGAGGCAACCACAAGGTGTTCACGGAACACCTTGGCCTCCTCAAGCGCGAGGCGAAGCGGCTGGACCGGACGCTTTCGGCAGCATGCATCCAGTCCAGCCGCCGCATCTGGAACCTGCACTGCAGCCAGCACCGCGCCCGCCAGCACCAAGGGCGACCAAGTCAAGACTCAGGGGGCAGTCGGGTGGTGGAGACCGGGGGACTCCACCGCGCACAGGCCGCCGCTAGTCGGCAACCAGGCCCATCGCGGCCGACAGGGCCCACCAGGTAGGGAACCGCCCTCGGAAACCCTGCTCCGGCACTTCGTGTCAGATAGCTACATTTGCATATTGTACCCACTCTAGCTAGCAAGTAGCGACTACCAGGTATTGACTACCAGGAAGTAATTGACCAGTCGGCAGGTAATACATACACTTTCTCTGTTCTAATCAGTGTGAAAACTGGTTTCCCGCTTTTGGCGGGGTCTTTTCACATTCATTTTTGGACGGCCTGGACTCGACTGGCTTGCCAGCTGTTTTCCGGGACGGTCTCCGAGGGCTTTCACCGTCCCTCGCGAGGCCAACTATCTTAATCTTACTATACTCCCTTAAAAACCTCGCCTTTTCGGTTATGCGTTTTTCTGGCCGCGCGAGCGCGCCCTGTCCTCGGACAGCGACGCCTCCACGGCCAGCCAGTCGTCGCTGGCCAGCGACACGTCGTTCTACGACGCCGTGGCCGGCGACGACGCCCCTGGCCACTCGACTGGGGGCCGACAGCGCGCCGCGTGGCCTCGCGGCCTCGGCGGTGACGGCTGGGGACGGCGCCTCGCGGCCCGTCTCTGGCCCGCTGGCCAACCTCCCCTCGCAGCACGCCGGCGCGCGCGCGCGCCTCGACCGCCGGCCCTGGCGGCGCCCAGGCGCCGAGCCCGCCCGCCCAAGCGCGCCGTTCGGCTGCCCAAGGACCCCAGCTCGCCCCCAGCCGGCTCAAGGCCCCCAAGACCCCTGAGCGATGCGTGGCAACCCGGCAGGGCGGCCGGCAGGCTGCCCGAGTCGGTAGCGCTCGGGGAGGCGCTCTCAGCAGCCACGGCGCGCTCTGGACGCGGCCCACGGCCACCCCGACCTCTCCGGCGACGACGGCGACGACGCGGACGCCCAAGACGACCACGGCGCCGCCGCCGACGCCTCGCCAGACCCCACCAGTGCTGTGACTCGACCCGGCAGGGCGGCAGGCATGCTGCCCGACCAGGCCGAGTCGCAGCACGTGCCGAGCACCCACAACCCGGCCCCAAGCGCCACAACGCCGACCCCCAGGACGGACCCCGCGCCCGCCCAAGTGCTCCGCGCCCCGCCGAGCCCCAGTGCTGTGCCGTCCACACCCGGCAGGGCGGCGGCCAGGCTGCAAAATATTCCAGCGCCTGCCGTCGCCCATACAGCGCTGGAGCCCGGCGGTGCACCAGCACCCCAAGCGTGGCAGCGTCTGCCGCTGCTCGTGGAGCAGATGCAGGAGCTGCCAGCGTCCAAGAGCAAGCTGCCGCCCGCGTCGCTGCCGAGCGCGACGAGCGCGCCGAGCCGGACCAGACTCAAGTACCCCAGGCTCGTGCGCCCGCCGCGCTCCAGGCCAGCCACCCAGACGGCAGCTACAGCTCCAGGACAGGCGAAGACGGGGGCACAGGTGCGCACACCTCCACCACAGCCCCCATGGACGTCGACGAAGAAGCTGGGCGGCCAGCAGCAGCCTTGCGGCCGCTATCTCCGCCGCCCGAGCTGCGCATTGGGCGCATTGGCGGCAAGCGCCGACGACTGGACAGCGCTGACGACGAGGACGTGCGCGAGCTGGCCGAGCTGCTGCTCGAAGAGGACGAGCCCGGGGCCCAAGCACCAGCGCCAAGGCTACCCACGGCCAGCGCTCTCCCGGCGCCCGTCCTCGCCGTGTACGCACACAACGCGCAGCGATTCAACTGCGCGCTGTGCGTGTACTCGGCCGCCAGCCACGCAGCGCTCAGGCGCCACCGAGACTCGCGCCACCGGCGCGTGGTTTTCGTGGACAAATTCTCGGCGGGCTGCACATGCAGCACGCCCTTCGCGTCCAGGCTGGCAGCCGCACACCACGCCAACGCGTGCGCCGGCCGGACGACGGCACCACTGGCACTGGCTGCTGCAGCGGCAGGGACATCAAGCCTCACCACTGCGGCAGCCAACGCCACCGCGACGGCGGCCACCACCGACTTGCCCCGCGACAACTCCTCCGGGCTCGCAGCTTCCCCCAGCTGCCGAGCCCACGCGTTCACGTCGTGCCCGCGCAGGAGCAGGAGCAGGAGCAACAGGCAGCGCACGATGGCCACGACGAGCAGCAGGCGGCGACGCGATGGGGACCTCCCTCGCAGACGAAGAGATCGAGGCGCGCTGGGCGCGAACATCCCCGCCCCGACCGACTCGCTGGGGTCCGCCGCTGCCGATCACGACGGTGGAGCGCGTCGCGGCGAGCATGGAGCTCTCGCCAGCGCCTGCCACGAGCGCAGCTACCCGTTGGGGACCACCGCTGCCGCCTGACGTGGTGGAGCAGCGTGTGGCCGCGCTGCCACCACCTCCTCCAGAGCCAAGCGCCCACGAGACTGCGCCCACGACGCGCTGGGGCCCACGCCTCCCGCAGGAGCTCTGCGCGGCGAGAGCGACGGCAGCACGAATATCCGCGACGGAGGAGGCCGCGACAGAGTCAGCACCGCCCCAGCAGCCCGGCGAGACAGCTGAGCCGGTGGCGATGGACGCTGCAACCGGCGCAGCCCACGAGGACGCGGGCGACGAAGCAAGAGCGGCAGCGGACGCCGTGGCGGAGGCTCAAGACGCCGGCGAATGGCTGCTCCGCTTCGACGGCGCCTGCCGTGCCAATCCAGGCCCAGGCGGCGCCGGAGCGGCGCTGTTCAAGCCCAGCGGCCCGGTGGTGTGGACGTGCTCCCACTTCATGCCGAGCAGCAGCGAGACGAACAACACGGCGGAGTACACCGCGCTGCTGCTCGGCGCCCGGGCCGCTGCCGACCACGGCGTCACGAAGCTGCGCGTGGAGGGCGACAGCGCGCTGGTGATCCAGCAAGTGCGTGGCATATTCGCCACGCGCAGCGCCGCCCTCCGACGCCTGCGCAACCTGGCCAAGACCGAGCTGGCGCGTGTGGGGAGCTTCTCGCTCCACCACATCGACCGCCAAGACAACGGCCACGCGGACCGACTGGCCAACGCGGCGCTCGACCGCCGCGGCACGAAGGTGGAGTGCGGCGTGCACGCCGACGGCGACGGCTGCTCCAGCACCGAGGTGGCGACCACGGCGGCCGAGCAGGACGCTGCCACGACACGGGCGCCACCGCCAACAGCACTGCCACCGGCCGATGAGCCGATGCCCGAAGCGGACGACGACGAGGCCGCCGGCGACGTTGACGACGGCGAGGTCTACGCGCCGATGCGCATCGGCCCCGACGCCGTGCCACGACGGAGACCTCGCCTTCGCCTGCGCAAGCTGGACGAGGCCGAGCACGACGAGGCTGCTGCGGTGGTGGAGCGGCTGGGCGCGACGATGGCGGCCAAGATCGCCGACGCGAGCGACTGGGAGACGGCGGAGGGCTACATCACGGCCCTCCCGCACAGACTCTACGAAATATTGCAGCCGTTCTCCCAGGCCCATCGTCGACCCCAGCCTCCCCACCAGCCCACGCAGCAGCAACCTCAGCAGCAGCAGCAGCAGCAACCCGACCATCAGCCGCTGGTCCAGCCCCAACACGGGCTCGCACAGCCAGCACCACCCAGTGGACGGCGTCGCCGACGCCGAGGAGGGCGAGGAGGGCGCTCCAGCGCAGCCAAGCGCCGACGACGACAGCGACAGCGGCCGCCCCGAGTAACGCGCCACCACCGCGAGCACCGCCTCGACGAGGCTCTTGATGACCTGCACGCGGTGGAGCACGCGACGCCGGGACATCGCAGCGCGGTCAACAAAGCTCGGCGGCGTGTTGGGCGCGTGGCCTCGGCCATCGCACAGCAGCGCCTCCGCCACCGTTTCGACACGGAGGAGAAGGCGTGCGTGGAGGCCATCCTCGCCGCCGCACGCGCCAAGAGGACAGCAGGAGCACCAGGGCCAGCGGCACAAGCGACGACGGCAGCGACGGCGGCGGCGACGAGCAGCGGTGGCGACGACGACGACGACGACGGGAAGTGCCCTATCCCGGCCGCCCGGCTCTGGGAGCACTTCACCGCCATCAACACACCGACAACCAGCTTCTCCGCGATGGCGCCAGTGGGCGCCCAGTTCCGCGCCGCACTCGCTCGCCTGCCGCCCGCCACCGACGCCGCCGAGCTGCTGACGGACCCGCCGATGGTGGACGAGATCGAAGACCAGCTCCACCGTGCGCGCGGGTCCTCCAGCCCAGGCCTGGACGGCATCGGCTACGACGTGTACAAGGCGTTCACGTCGCAGCTGATGCCGGCGCTCCACGCCGCGTTCAAGTGCTGCTGGCAGCACAAGAAGGTGCCCCAGAGCTGGAAGCTCGGCGTGGTGCGGCTGCTGTTCAAGAAGGGCGCGCGCGACCCCGCTTGCTGGAGGCCCATCTGCCTCCAGCAAGCCATCTACAAGCTCTACACGGGGGTCCTCGCGCGGCGGCTGGTGCGGTGGCTGGACGTCAACGACCGCCACGCACCCGGCCAGAAAGGGTTCCGAGCGCTCAACGGCTGCGGGGAGCACAACTTCCTCGCAGCCACGCTCGTCGACCAGGCCCGCCGCAAGCGCCGCACGCTCTTCGAAGTCTGGTACGACTTCCGCAACGCGTTCGGCAGCGTGCCGTTCGCGTTGCTGTGGGACTCGCTGACGCGGCTTGGCGTCCCCGACGACTACATCGCCATGTGCAAGGGGCTCTACGAGAGCGCGGCGTTCGTCGTCGGGAACGCCTCGGACGGCACTACAGACCCGGTCTCGCTGCGGGTGGGGGTCTTCCAAGGATGCCCGCTCAGCCCGCAGCTCTTCAACGCCGCCATCAGCCCACTGCTCTTCGCGCTGCAGCGGCTGCCGGCCACGGGCGTGCAGCTGTCGGCTGATGACTGCCTCGGTGCCTCGGCGTACGCCGACGACCTCAAGATCTTCAGCGGCACCGAGGAAGGCATCAAGCGACAGCACGCGCTCGTGGCCGACTTCCTGCGCTGGACCGGCATGGAGGCGAACCCCAACAAGTGTTGCTCCATGTCGGTCCAGCGCGATACCAGGGGCGTGCTCAAGACCGAAGACCTCGGACTGCAGCTGGACGGGTCGCCGATCCCCTCGCTCTCCATGAGCGCCTCGTACGCGTACCTGGGGATCGGCGACGGCTTCGACCACGTGCGCCGCCGCGTCGAGCTCGCGCCAGCGCTCACGCAGCTCAAGCTCGACGCGACGGCGCTGCTGCAGTCGGGGCTGGCGCCGTGGCAGGTGGTGAAGGCGGTGAAGACGTACCTCTACCCTCGGGTGGAGTACGCCCTTCGCCACCTTCGCCCCTTCCAGCAGCAACTGGAAGGGTTCGACCGCCACCTCGTGCGCGGCCTCCGACACCTGCTGCGCCTCCCCACCTCCGCCACGACGGAGTTCCTCTACGCGCCGGTGTCGCGCGGCGGCTTGGGGCTCCTGCCGCTGACGGAGCTGCATGCAGCGCTGCAGGTGGCGCATGGATGGCAGGTGATGAACTCGCCCGACCCTGCCATCCAGCGCATCGCGCGCATGCAGCTCCGGCAGATAGCCGACGCGCGGCACCGTGTGGACACGGAGCACTGGCGCGAGCGAGGCGACGAGCTGTGCACGCTGCTGCTCAACTCGCAGCTGGGGACGTCGGCCCACGCGCCATCCAAGCGCCGCAACGGCGACATCGGCTCGCTGTGGGTCGACGTCCAGCGCCACCTCCGAGTGTTCGGCCTCAAGCTCGAGACGGCGCCGGCGTGCGCGGAGACCGACACACCGGAGGCGACGCTGCAGCTTCGCGTGCCGCACCACGATGGGTGGCTGGACCACCGCAGCGTGCTGAGGCACGTGAAGCTGCACCTGAAGCACCAGCACTGGCGCAAGTGGGCGGCCATGCGCGACCAAGGGAAGACAGCGCGCGCATGGCGCCGCGGGTAGCGGCTTCCTCACGCGGCCACGGGGCCTGTGGGAAGCCGACTACCGCTTCGCGGTGGCCGCCCGCTTGAACCAAGTGGACACGCACAGCGTGCTCAAGCGCCGGCGTCTCCGAGCGCACGACAAGTGCAGACATCCAGGGTGCGCGCGCTCGGAGACGCTGGCGCACGTGCTGAACCACTGCCCAGGCACGATGGACGCGGTCCGTGGTCGGCACGACGACGCGCTCAAGACCATCGAGCGCGCGCTCATCGCGTCGTCCAGCGACTGCAAGGACCGCGTCGAGCTCCGCACGAACCAGACCGTGCCGTCGCTCGCCGGCCCCGCGCTACGGCCCGACCTCCAGCTGTACAACCACACCAAGAAGACGGTGGCGGTGGTCGACCTGGCCGTGGCGTTCGAGGAGCAGGCGAGCGACGACCCGGAGAGCTCGGCGCTGGCGCGCATCGCCGCGCACAAGCGCACCAAGTACGGCCGTGTCAAGCGCCACCTCGAGCGCCAAGGGTGGAAGGTGCACCTCTCGGCGCTCGTGTACGGGTCGCTGGGCGCGGTCGCCGGAGGCAACCACAAGGTGTTCACGGAACACCTTGGCCTCCTCAAGCGCGAGGCGAAGCGGCTGGACCGGACGCTTTCGGCAGCATGCATCCAGTCCAGCCGCCGCATCTGGAACCTGCACTGCAGCCAGCACCGCGCCCGCCAGCACCAAGGGCGACCAAGTCAAGACTCAGGGGGCAGTCGGGTGGTGGAGACCGGGGGACTCCACCGCGCACAGGCCGCCGCTAGTCGGCAACCAGGCCCATCGCGGCCGACAGGGCCACACCCAGGTAGGGAACCGCCCTCGGAAACCCTGCTCCGGCACTTCGTGTCAGATAGCTACATTTGCATATTGTACCCACTCTAGCTAGCAAGTAGCGACTACCAGGTATTGACTACCAGGAAGTAATTGACCAGTCGGCAGGTAATACATACACTTTCTCTGTTCTAATCAGTGTGAAAACTGGTTTCCCGCTTTTGGCGGGGTCTTTTCACATTCATTTTTGGACGGCCTGGACTCGACTGGCTTGCCAGCTGTTTTCCGGGACGGTCTCCGAGGCTTTCACCGTCCTCGCGAGGCCAACTATCTTAATCTTACTATACTCCCTTAAAAACCTCGCCTTTTCGGTTATGCGTTTTTTCTGGCCGCGCGAGCGCGCCCTGTCCTCGGACAGCGACGCCTCCACGGCCAGCCAGTCGTCGCTGGCCAGCGACACGTCGTTCTACGACGCCGTGGCCGGCGACGACGCCCCTGGCCACTCGACTGGGGGCCGACAGCGCGCCGCGTGGCCTCGCGGCCTCGGCGGTGACGGCTGGGGACGGCGCCTCGCGGCCCGTCTCTGGCCCGCTGGCCAACCTCCCTCGCAGCACGCCGGCGCGCGCGCGTGCGCCTCGACCGCCGGCCCTGGCGGCGCCCAGGCGCCGAGCCCGCCCGCCCAAGCGCGCCGTTCGGCTGCCCAAGGACCCCAGCTCGCCCCCAGCCGGCTCAAGGCCCCCAAGACCCCTGAGCGATGCGTGGCAACCCGGCAGGGCGGCCGGCAGGCTGCCCGAGTCGGTAGCGCTCGGGGAGGCGCTCTCAGCAGCCACGGCGCGCGCTCTGGACGCGGCCCACGGCCACCCCGACCTCTCCGGCGACGACGGCGACGACGCGGACGCCCAAGACGACCACGGCGCCGCCGCCGACGCCTCGCCAGACCCCACCAGTGCTGTGACTCGACCCGGCAGGGCGGCAGGCATGCTGCCCGACCAGGCCGAGTCGCAGCACGTGCCGAGCACCCACAACCCGGCCCCAAGCGCCACAACGCCGACCCCAGGACGGACCCCGCGCCCGCCCAAGTGCTCCGCGCCCCGCCGAGCCCCAGTGCTGTGCCGTCCACACCCGGCAGGGCGGCGGCCAGGCTGCAAAATATTCCAGCGCCTGCCGTCGCCCATACAGCGCTGGAGCCCGGCGGTGCACCAGCACCCCAAGCGTGGCAGCGTCTGCCGCTGCTCGTGGAGCAGATGCAGGAGCTGCCAGCGTCCAAGAGCAAGCTGCCGCCCGCGTCGCTGCCGAGCGCGACGAGCGCGCCGAGCCGGACCAGACTCAAGTACCCCAGGCTCGTGCGCCCGCCGCGCTCCAGGCCAGCCACCCAGACGGCAGCTACAGCTCCAGGACAGGCGAAGACGGGGGCACAGGTGCGCACACCTCCACCACAGCCCCCATGGACGTCGACGAAGAAGCTGGGCGGCCAGCAGCAGCCTTGCGGCCGCTATCTCCGCCGCCCGAGCTGCGCATTGGGCGCATTGGCGGCAAGCGCCGACGACTGGACAGCGCTGACGACGAGGACGTGCGCGAGCTGGCCGAGCTGCTGCTCGAAGAGGACGAGCCCGGGGCCCAAGCACCAGCGCCAAGGCTACCCACGGCCAGCGCTCTCCCGGCGCCCGTCCTCGCCGTGTACGCACACAACGCGCAGCGATTCAACTGCGCGCTGTGCGTGTACTCGGCCGCCAGCCACGCAGCGCTCAGGCGCCACCGAGACTCGCGCCACCGGCGCGTGGTTTTCGTGGACAAATTCTCGGCGGGCTGCACATGCAGCACGCCCTTCGCGTCCAGGCTGGCAGCCGCACACCACGCCAACGCGTGCGCCGGCCGGACGACGGCACCACTGGCACTGGCTGCTGCAGCGGCAGGGACATCAAGCCTCACCACTGCGGCAGCCAACGCCACCGCGACGGCGGCCACCACCGACTTGCCCCGCGACAACTCCTCCGGGCTCGCAGCTTCCCCCAGCTGCCGAGCCCACGCGTTCACGTCGTGCCCGCGCAGGAGCAGGAGCAACAGGCAGCGCACGATGGCCACGACGAGCAGCAGGCGGCGACGCGATGGGGACCTCCCTCGCAGACGAAGAGATCGAGGCGCGCTGGGCGCGAACATCCCCGCCCCGACCGACTCGCTGGGGTCCGCCGCTGCCGATCACGACGGTGGAGCGCGTCGCGGCGAGCATGGAGCTCTCGCCAGCGCCTGCCACGAGCGCAGCTACCCGTTGGGGACCACCGCTGCCGCCTGACGTGGTGGAGCAGCGTGTGGCCGCGCTGCCACCACCTCCTCCAGAGCCAAGCGCCCACGAGACTGCGCCCACGACGCGCTGGGGCCCACGCCTCCCGCAGGAGCTCTGCGCGGCGAGAGCGACGGCAGCACGAATATCCGCGACGGAGGAGGCCGCGACAGAGTCAGCACCGCCCCAGCAGCCCGGCGAGACAGCTGAGCCGGTGGCGATGGACGCTGCAACCGGCGCAGCCCACGAGGACGCGGGCGACGAAGCAAGAGCGGCAGCGGACGCCGTGGCGGAGGCTCAAGACGCCGGCGAATGGCTGCTCCGCTTCGACGGCGCCTGCCGTGCCAATCCAGGCCCAGGCGGCGCCGGAGCGGCGCTGTTCAAGCCCAGCGGCCCGGTGGTGTGGACGTGCTCCCACTTCATGCCGAGCAGCAGCGAGACGAACAACACGGCGGAGTACACCGCGCTGCTGCTCGGCGCCCGGGCCGCTGCCGACCACGGCGTCACGAAGCTGCGCGTGGAGGGCGACAGCGCGCTGGTGATCCAGCAAGTGCGTGGCATATTCGCCACGCGCAGCGCCGCCCTCCGCCGCCTGCGCAACCTGGCCAAGACCGAGCTGGCGCGTGTGGGGAGCTTCTCGCTCCACCACATCGACCGCCAAGACAACGGCCACGCGGACCGACTGGCCAACGCGGCGCTCGACCGCCGCGGCACGAAGGTGGAGTGCGGCGTGCACGCCGACGGCGACGGCTGCTCCAGCACCGAGGTGGCGACCACGGCGGCCGAGCAGGACGCTGCCACGACACGGGCGCCACCGCCAACAGCACTGCCACCGGCCGATGAGCCGATGCCCGAAGCGGACGACGACGAGGCCGCCGGCGACGTTGACGACGGCGAGGTCTACGCGCCGATGCGCATCGGCCCCGACGCCGTGCCACGACGGAGACCTCGCCTTCGCCTGCGCAAGCTGGACGAGGCCGAGCACGACGAGGCTGCTGCGGTGGTGGAGCGGCTGGGCGCGACGATGGCGGCCAAGATCGCCGACGCGAGCGACTGGGAGACGGCGGAGGGCTACATCACGGCCCTCCCGCACAGACTCTACGAAATATTGCAGCCGTTCTCCCAGGCCCATCGTCGACCCCAGCCTCCCACCAGCCCACGCAGCAGCAACCTCAGCAACATCAGCAGCAGCAACCCGACCATCAGCCGCTGGTTCAGCCCCAACACGGCCTCGCACAGCCAGCACCACCCAGTGGACGGCGTCGCCGACGCCGAGGAGGGCGAGGAGGGCGCTCCAGCGCAGCCAAGCGCCGACGACGACAGCGACAGCGGCCGCCCCGAGTAACGCGCCACCACCGCGAGCACCGCCTCGACGAGGCTCTTGACGACCTGCACGCGGTGGAGCACGCGACGCCGGGACATCGCAGCGCGGTCAACAAAGCTCGGCGGCGTGTTGGGCGCGTGGCCTCGGCCATCGCACAGCAGCGCCTCCGCCACCGTTTCGACACGGAGGAGAAGGCGTGCGTGGAGGCCATCCTCGCCGCCGCACGCGCCAAGAGGACAGCAGGAGCACCAGGGCCAGCGGCACAAGCGACGACGGCAGCGACGGCGGCGGCGACGAGCAGCGGTGGCGACGACGACGACGACGACGGAAGTGCCCTATCCCGGCCGCCCGGCTCTGGGAGCACTTCACCGCCATCAACACACCGACAGCCAGCTTCTCCGCGATGGCGCCAGTGGGCGCCCAGTTCCGCGCCGCACTCGCTCGCCTGCCGCCCGCCACCGACGCCGCCGAGCTGCTGACGGACCCGCCGATGGTGGACGAGATCGAAGACCAGCTCCACCGTGCGCGCGGGTCCTCCAGCCCAGGCCTGGACGGCATCGGCTACGACGTGTACAAGGCGTTCACGTCGCAGCTGATGCCGGCGCTCCACGCCGCGTTCAAGTGCTGCTGGCAGCACAAGAAGGTGCCCCAGAGCTGGAAGCTCGGCGTGGTGCGGCTGCTGTTCAAGAAGGGCGCGCGCGAACCCCGCTTGCTGGAGGCCCATCTGCCTCCAGCAAGCCATCTACAAGCTCTACACGGGGGTCCTCGCGCGGCGGCTGGTGCGGTGGCTGGACGTCAACGACCGCCACGCACCCGGCCAGAAAGGGTTCCGAGCGCTCAACGGCTGCGGGGAGCACAACTTCCTCGCAGCCACGCTCGTCGACCAGGCCCGCCGCAAGCGCCGCACGCTCTTCGAAGTCTGGTACGACTTCCGCAACGCGTTCGGCAGCGTGCCGTTCGCGTTGCTGTGGGACTCGCTGACGCGGCTTGGCGTCCCCGACGACTACATCGCCATGTGCAAGGGGCTCTACGAGAGCGCGGCGTTCGTCGTCGGGAACGCCTCGGACGGCACTACAGACCCGGTCTCGCTGCGGGTGGGGGTCTTCCAAGGATGCCCGCTCAGCCCGCAGCTCTTCAACGCCGCCATCAGCCCACTGCTCTTCGCGCTGCAGCGGCTGCCGGCCACGGGCGTGCAGCTGTCGGCTGATGACTGCCTCGGTGCCTCGGCGTACGCCGACGACCTCAAGATCTTCAGCGGCACCGAGGAAGGCATCAAGCGACAGCACGCGCTCGTGGCCGACTTCCTGCGCTGGACCGGCATGGAGGCGAACCCCAACAAGTGTTGCTCCATGTCGGTCCAGCGCGATACCAGGGGCGTGCTCAAGACCGAAGACCTCGGACTGCAGCTGGACGGGTCGCCGATCCCCTCTCTCCATGAGCGCCTCGTACGCGTACCTGGGGATCGGCGACGGCTTCGACTGTGCTGCAGTCGGGGCTGGCGCCGTGGCAGGTGGTGAAGGCGGTGAAGACGTACCTCTACCCTCGGGTGGAGTACGCCCTTCGCCACCTTCGCCCCTTCCAGCAGCAACTGGAAGGGTTCGACCGCCACCTCGTGCGCGGCCTCCGACACCTGCTGCGCCTCCCCACCTCCGCCACGACGGAGTTCCTCTACGCGCCGGTGTCGCGCGGCGGCTTGGGGCTCCTGCCGCTGACGGAGCTGCATGCAGCGCTGCAGGTCGCGCACGGATGGCAGGTGATGAACTCGCCCGACCCTGCCATCCAGCGCATCGCGCGCATGCAGCTCCGGCAGATAGCCGACGCGCGGCACCGTGTGGACACAGAGCACTGGCGCGAGCGAGGCGACGAGCTGTGCACGCTGCTGCTCAACTCGCAGCTCGGGACGTCGGCCCACGCGCCATCCAAGCGCCGCAACGGCGACATCGGCTCGCTGTGGGTCGACGTCCAGCGCCACCTCCGAGTGTTCGGCCTCAAGCTCGAGACGGCGCCGGCGTGCGCGGAGACCGACACACCGGAGGCGACGCTGCAGC
Organism: Phytophthora macrochlamydospora; assembly: GCA_011947325.1. Lineage (NCBI taxonomy): Eukaryota > Oomycota > Peronosporomycetes > Peronosporales > Peronosporaceae > Phytophthora > Phytophthora macrochlamydospora. The sequence continues at coordinate 22,592 of JAAVTH010000146.1, forward strand.
TTCGCGTGCCGCACCACGATGGGTGGCTGGACCACCGCAGCGTGCTGAGGCACGTGAAGCTGCACCTGAAGCACCAGCACTGGCGCAAGTGGGCGGCCATGCGCGACCAAGGGAAGACAGCGCGCGCATGGCGCCGCGGGTAGCGGCTTCCTCACGCGGCCACGGGGCCTGTGGGAAGCCGACTACCGCTTCGCGGTGGCCGCCCGCTTGAACCAAGTGGACACGCACAGTGTGCTCAAGCGCCGGCGTCTCCGAGCGCACGACAAGTGCAGACATCCAGGGTGCGCGCGCTCGGAGACGCTGGCGCACGTGCTGAACCACTGCCCAGGCACGATGGACGCGGTCCGTGGCCGCCACGACGACGCGCTCAAGACCATCGAGCGCGCGCTCATCGCGTCGTCCAGCGACGGCAAGGACCGCGTCGAGCTCCGCACGAACCAGACCGTGCCGTCGCTCGCCGGCCCCGCGCTACGGCCCGACCTCCAGCTGTACAACCACACCAAGAAGACGGTGGCGGTGGTCGACCTGGCCGTGGCGTTCGAGGAGCAGGCGAGCGACGACCCGGAGAGCTCGGCGCTGGCGCGCATCGCCGCGCACAAGCGCACCAAGTACGGCCGTGTCAAGCGCCACCTCGAGCGCCAAGGGTGGAAGGTGCACCTCTCGGCGCTCGTGTACGGGTCGCTGGGCGCGGTCGCCGGAGGCAACCACAAGGTGTTCACGGAACACCTTGGCCTCCTCAAGCGCGAGGCGAAGCGGCTGGACCGGACGCTTTCGGCAGCATGCATCCAGTCCAGCCGCCGCATCTGGAACCTGCACTGCAGCCAGCACCGCGCCCGCCAGCACCAAGGGCGACCAAGTCAAGACTCAGGGGCAGTCGGGTGGTGGAGACCGAGGGGACTCCACCGCGCACAGGCCGCCGCTAGTCGGCAACCAGGCCCATCGCGGCCGACAGGGCCACACCCAGGTAGGGAACCGCCCTCGGAAACCCTGCTCCGGCACTTCGTGTCAGATAGCTACATTTGCATATTGTACCCACTCTAGCGAGCAAGTAGCGACTACCAGGTATTGACTACCAGGAAGTAACGGACCAGTCGGCAGGTAATACATACACTTTCTCTGTTCTAATCAGTGTGAAAACTGGTTTCCCCGCTTTTGGCGGGGTCTTTTCACATTCATTTTTGGACGGCCTGGACTCGACTGGCTTGCCAGCTGTTTTCCGGGACGGTCTCCGAGGGCTTTCACCGTCCCTCGCGAGGCCAACTATACTTAATCTTACTATACTCCCTTGAAAAACCTCGCCTCTTTCGGTTATGCGTTTTTCTGGCCGCGCGAGCGCGCCCTGTCCTCGGACAGCGACGCCTCCACGGCCAGCCAGTCGTCGCTGGCCAGCGACACGTCCTTCTACGACGCCGTGGCCGGCAAGAGAGGTGTGCAGGCGCTGTGCGGGAGCAGGGCGTGTGAATGCAGGCGTAGGGCGCGCGAAACGCGTTTTGGAAAATTGTGCGTTGTGGAAAAGGATTCGACGCGCGGGTAGCTCAGTGGTAGAGCGTTCGATTGCAGCTCGAAGGGTCACTGGTTCAATCCCGGTCCCGCGCTTCTTGTTCTTGTTCTTGTTCTTGTTCTTGTTTCTTGTTCTTGTTCTTGTTTCTTGTTCTTGTTCTTGTTCTTGCTCGGCTCGCTCAGCCGTCGTGGTACGGCGCTTTGTGCCGCCCACCTTTTGCCCACGCCACGCAGCCCGCTTGATCGAGCGTCCGGCACACAGCCGGATTCCGCAGACGCCCACTGGCGGCTCCAGCTCTCAGCATACAGTATTACAGAGGGATCTGCGTCGGCAAGTATTACAACGTTCGGACAGAAAGGAGAGGCGCCCTCGATGGCGATGAGACAGCTTGGCTTGACAGTGGGTTCTGTGATGTGGCACCTCGACTGAATGAGTCGCTGGCGGTCTATGAGGGTCTTCTTTCTTCGTGACACCGTGGTGGACTGGTGCGTTGCTGCAGAGCAGGTTGCGTGGATGGCATGGATGTGTGAATGTGTGCGTGTGGGACCGGGTCGGTACGTGATCGGTTGCGTCCGTGGCGCGTTGGCAGGATGGCAGGATGGCAAGAGAGGTGTGCAGGCGCTGTGCGGGAGCAGGGCGTGTGAATGCAGGCGTAGGGCGCGCGAAACGCGTTTTGGAAAATTGTGCGTTGTGGAAAAGGGTTCGACGCGCGGGTAGCTCAGTGGTAGAGCGTTCGATTGCAGCTCGAAGGGTCACTGGTTCAATCCCGGTCCCGCGCTTCTTGTTCTTGTTCTTGTTCTTGTTCTTGTTCTTGTTTCTTGTTCTTGTTCTTGTTTCTTGTTCTTGTTCTTGTTCTTGCTCGGCTCGCTCAGCCGTCGTGGTACGGCGCTTTGTGCCGCCCACCTTTGCCCACGCCACGCAGCCCGCTTGATCGAGCGTCCGGCACACAGCCGGATTCCGCAGACGCCCACTGGCGGCTCCAGCTCTCAGCATACAGTATTACAGAGGGATCTGCGTCGGCAAGTATTACAACGTTCGGACAGAAAGGAGAGGCGCCCTCGATGGCGATGAGACAGCTTGGCTTGACAGTGGGTTCTGTGATGTGGCACCTCGACTGAATGAGTCGCTGGCGGTCTATGAGGGGTCTTCTTTCTTCGTGACACCGTGGTGGACTGGTGCGTTGCTGCAGAGCAGGTTGCGTGGATGGCATGGATGTGTGAATGTGTGCGTGTGGGACCGGGTCGGTACGTGATCGGTTGCGTCCGTGGCGCGTTGGCAGGATGGCAGGATGGCAAGAGAGGTGTGCAGGCGCTGTGCGGGAGCAGGGCGTGTGAATGCAGGCGTAGGGCGCGCGAAACGCGTTTTGGAAAATTGTGCGTTGTGGAAAAGGATTCGACGCGCGGGTAGCTCAGTGGTAGAGCGTTCGATTGCAGCTCGAAGGGTCACTGGTTCAATCCCGGTCCCGCGCTTCTTGTTCTTGTTCTTGTTCTTGTTTCTTGTTCTTGTTCTTGTTTCTTGTTCTTGTTCTTGTTCTTGCTCGGCTCGCTCAGCCGTCGTGGTACGGCGCTTTGTGCCGCCCACCTTTGCCCACGCCACGCAGCCCGCTTGATCGAGCGTCCGGCACACAGCCGGATTCCGCAGACGCCCACTGGCGGCTCCAGCTCTCAGCATACAGTATTACAGAGGGATCTGCGTCGGCAAGTATTACAACGTTCGGACAGAAAGGAGAGGCGCCCTCGATGGCGATGAGACAGCTTGGCTTGACAGTGGGTTCTGTGATGTGGCACCTCGACTGAATGAGTCGCTGGCGGTCTATGAGGGGTCTTCTTTCTTCGTGACACCGTGGTGGACTGGTGCGTTGCTGCAGAGCAGGTTGCGTGGATGGCATGGATGTGTGAATGTGTGCGTGTGGGACCGGGTCGGTACGTGATCGGTTGCGTCCGTGGCGCGTTGGCAGGATGGCAGGATGGCAAGAGAGGTGTGCAGGCGCTGTGCGGGAGCAGGGCGTGTGAATGCAGGCGTAGGGCGCGCGAAACGCGTTTTGGAAAATTGTGCGTTGTGGAAAAGGGTTCGACGCGCGGGTAGCTCAGTGGTAGAGCGTTCGATTGCAGCTCGAAGGGTCACTGGTTCAATCCCGGTCCCGCGCTTCTTGTTCTTGTTCTTGTTCTTGTTCTTGTTCTTGTTTCTTGTTCTTGTTCTTGTTTCTTGTTCTTGTTCTTGTTCTTGCTCGGCTCGCTGCCGTCGTGGTACGGCGCTTTGTGCCGCCCACCTTTGCCCACGCCACGCAGCCCGCTTGATCGAGCGTCCGGCACACAGCCGGATTCCGCAGACGCCCACTGGCGGCTCCAGCTCTCAGCATACAGTATTACAGAGGGATCTGCGTCGGCAAGTATTACAACGTTCGGACAGAAAGGAGAGGCGCCCTCGATGGCGATGAGACAGCTTGGCTTGACAGTGGGTTCTGTGATGTGGCACCTCGACTGAATGAGTCGCTGGCGGTCTATGAGGGTCTTCTTTCTTCGTGACACCGTGGTGGACTGGTGCGTTGCTGCAGAGCAGGTTGCGTGGATGGCATGGATGTGTGAATGTGTGCGTGTGGGACCGGGTCGGTACGTGATCGGTTGCGTCCGTGGCGCGTTGGCAGGATGGCAGGATGGCAAGAGAGGTGTGCAGGCGCTGTGCGGGAGCAGGGCGTGTGAATGCAGGCGTAGGGCGCGCGAAACGCGTTTTGGAAAATTGTGCGTTGTGGAAAAGGGTTCGACGCGCGGGTAGCTCAGTGGTAGAGCGTTCGATTGCAGCTCGAAGGGTCACTGGTTCAATCCCGGTCCCGCGCTTCTTGTTCTTGTTCTTGTTCTTGTTCTTGTTCTTGTTTCTTGTTCTTGTTCTTGTTCTTGCTCGGCTCGCTCAGCCGTCGTGGTACGGCGCTTTGTGCCGCCCACCTTTGCCCACGCCACGCAGCCCGCTTGATCGAGCGTCCGGCACACAGCCGGATTCCGCAGACGCCCACTGGCGGCTCCAGCTCTCAGCATACAGTATTACAGAGGGATCTGCGTCGGCAAGTATTACAACGTTCGGACAGAAAGGAGAGGCGCCCTCGATGGCGATGAGACAGCTTGGCTTGACAGTGGGTTCTGTGATGTGGCACCTCGACTGAATGAGTCGCTGGCGGTCTATGAGGGTCTTCTTTCTTCGTGACACCGTGGTGGACTGGTGCGTTGCTGCAGAGCAGGTTGCGTGGATGGCATGGATGTGTGAATGTGTGCGTGTGGGACCGGGTCGGTACGTGATCGGTTGCGTCCGTGGCGCGTTGGCAGGATGGCAGGATGGCAAGAGAGGTGTGCAGGCGCTGTGCGGGAGCAGGGCGTGTGAATGCAGGCGTAGGGCGCGCGAAACGCGTTTTGGAAAATTGTGCGTTGTGGAAAAGGGTTCGACGCGCGGGTAGCTCAGTGGTAGAGCGTTCGATTGCAGCTCGAAGGGTCACTGGTTCAATCCCGGTCCCGCTTCTTGTTCTTGTTCTTGTTCTTGTTCTTGTTCTTGTTTCTTGTTCTTGTTCTTGTTCTTGCTCGGCTCGCTCAGCCGTCGTGGTACGGCGCTTTGTGCCGCCCACCTTTGCCCACGCCACGCAGCCCGCTTGATCGAGCGTCCGGCACACAGCCGGATTCCGCAGACGCCCACTGGCGGCTCCAGCTCTCAGCATACAGTATTACAGAGGGATCTGCGTCGGCAAGTATTACAACGTTCGGACAGAAAGGAGAGCGCCCTCGATGGCGATGAGACAGCTTGGCTTGACAGTGGGTTCTGTGATGTGGCACCTCGACTGAATGAGTCGCTGGCGGTCTATGAGGGTCTTCTTTCTTCGTGACACCGTGGTGGACTGGTGCGTTGCTGCAGAGCAGGTTGCGTGGATGGCATGGATGTGTGAATGTGTGCGTGTGGGACCGGGTCGGTACGTGATCGGTTGCGTCCGTGGCGCGTTGGCAGGATGGCAGGATGGCAAGAGAGGTGTGCAGGCGCTGTGCGGGAGCAGGGCGTGTGAATGCAGGCGTAGGGCGCGCGAAACGCGTTTGGAAAATTGTGCGTTGTGGAAAAGGGTTCGACGCGCGGGTAGCTCAGTGGTAGAGCGTTCGATTGCAGCTCGAAGGGTCACTGGTTCAATCCCGGTCCCGCGCTTCTTGTTCTTGTTCTTGTTCTTGTTCTTGTTTCTTGTTCTTGTTCTTGTTTCTTGTTGTTCTTGTTCTTGTTCTTGCTCGGCTCGCTCAGCCGTCGTGGTACGGCGCTTTGTGCCGCCCACCTTTGCCCACGCCACGCAGCCCGCTTGATCGAGCGTCCGGCACACAGCCGGATTCCGCAGACGCCCACTGGCGGCTCCAGCTCTCAGCATACAGTATTACAGAGGGATCTGCGTCGGCAAGTATTACAACGTTCGGACAGAAAGGAGAGGCGCCCTCGATGGCGATGAGACAGCTTGGCTTGACAGTGGGTTCTGTGATGTGGCACCTCGACTGAATGAGTCGCTGGCGGTCTATGAGGGTCTTCTTTCTTCGTGACACCGTGGTGGACTGGTGCGTTGCTGCAGAGCAGGTTGCGTGGATGGCATGGATGTGTGAATGTGTGCGTGTGGGACCGGGTCGGTACGTGATCGGTTGCGTCCGTGGCGCGTTGGCAGGATGGCAGGATGGCAAGAGAGTGTGCAGGCGCTGTGCGGAGCAGGGCGTGTGAATGCAGGCGTAGGGCGCGCGAAACGCGTTTTGGAAAATTGTGCGTTGTGGAAAGGGTTCGACGCGCGGGTAGCTCAGTGGTAGAGCGTTCGATTGCAGCTCGAAGGGTCACTGGTTCAATCCCGTCCCGCGCTTCTTGTTCTTGTTCTTGTTCTTGTTCTTGTTTCTTGTTCTTGTTCTTGTTTCTTGTTCTTGTTCTTGTTCTTGCTCGGCTCGCTCAGCCGTCGTGGTACGGCGCTTTGTGCCGCCCACCTTTTGCCCACGCCACGCAGCCCGCTTGATCGAGCGTCCGGCACACAGCCGGATTCCGCAGACGCCCACTGGCGGCTCCAGCTCTCAGCATACAGTATTACAGAGGGATCTGCGTCGGCAAGTATTACAACGTTCGGACAGAAAGGAGAGGCGCCCTCGATGGCGATGAGACAGCTTGGCTTGACAGTGGGTTCTGTGATGTGGCACCTCGACTGAATGAGTCGCTGGCGGTCTATGAGGGGTCTTCTTTCTTCGTGACACCGTGGTGGACTGGTGCGTTGCTGCAGAGCAGGTTGCGTGGATGGCATGGATGTGTGAATGTGTGCGTGTGGGACCGGGTCGGTACGTGATCGGTTGCGTCCGTGGCGCGTTGGCAGGATGGCAGGATGGCAAGAGAGGTGTGCAGGCGCTGTGCGGGAGCAGGGCGTGTGAATGCAATAGGGCGCGCGAAACGCGTTTTGGAAAATTGTGCGTTGTGGAAAAGGGTTCGACGCGCGGTAGCTCAGTGGTAGAGCGTTCGATTGCAGCTCGAAGGGTCACTGGTTCAATCCCGGTCCCGCGCTTCTTGTTCTTGTTCTTGTTCTTGTTCTTGTTTCTTGTTCTTGTTCTTGTTTCTTGTTCTTGTTCTG
>JAAVTH010000147.1:0-47774 GCA_011947325.1 Phytophthora macrochlamydospora
AATGTCTTGCAGAGCTGCTAACGCGTTATCAGCAGGGGTACGCGATAGCAAAGGAGCTAGAACACTGAGCATTTCAAGCACGGCAACAAACGCATCCGGGCGAAAATCACCCTCCACTGTTGTGACGCATCCGCGGAAACATTGCAAAATTTCGTCAAGCTGGTCGAGCACTGACATCGGTGCGAGTACAGCCAGTAAAGTGAGTGCTGTGGTCGTCGTATGCAGCAGCTTAAATTCAGAATCGAAGAGTTGGCGTAGCCATTCTTGCAGTCGATTCCGCTCTTGTCGAGTTGAGCGAGTTAGCGATGAGTTCGTATTCGTTGAAGGTGGTCCCTTGCTCACAGAACTCGATAGAGCTTGGAAAAGACTGCCATGAGATGAAGACGTCTGAAAGCGAGACAACATCCTTGACGTAAAATTCAGCGTCACGCCAGTCGCGTACGGGTCTGCAGAATCAATAGAACCCTCAGAATGGTAGAGCGAGGATGAAGACGAAGATGGCGGGGAATCCTCTGCCGCCACACTATTAGCGAAGAAATCTTTTTCTGCAACTGTCAGACGTAATTGCATCGCCCCAACAAGACATCGAGCGAGCTCCCGCACAACATTACCGTGCAGCTCGGCCTCATAACTAAACAGTAGTTGGAGTAGCTCAATGCCCATTGCTAGAAAACGAGTCTTCGCAAGTAACGCTGCTGTAGCCCGCAAGCTTGCAATAAAAGAAACTTCCGTGTTCTCACTCGAATCAAGCATGCGCGTTGATGCATGAATTGAACGTACAAGCTCAGTATCCAGGGTATCGAACGTCGAGAAACCAAAGCCACTTCGCTCGATTTTTGCTCTCCTGTCTGACCCTGAGGAGGATGTTCACTTCATCTGCAATGGCAGCTCGTCCAAACGCCCGATAATCAATACTAGCCACGACTTTTGTCGACACCTCACTTATATCTACATCTTCGAGAATTGTGCGGTTTTCCAGCATCGTTTTAATGCCCATGACCGCCATACAAAACAGTTCGGAATCGGGCTCTGAGCTTACCAACGTCAGTAAAGCTCGCAGCGCCCGTGCGACTGGGACGCACGCTGCCGTCAGTTGCATCCCTGCGGTGTTTGTAAGTACGGCACGACGACACACAAAGAGAAAGCGAGACGTGCGCGTCTGTTGCTCTTTCCACTGTAGTCGCCCATCAGTGGCACGGGCCTCACATACGCACAACATGCAAGTAAGAGCAACTTTTCGAACAGCTCGACTGCGATGTGTCTCGACAGTAGTGGCAAGAAGATCATACATGCGTACAGCACGTCCAGGAGGTAAGTGATCAAACGCTGAAGAGAACAGCGACACGACGCCGGATACCGCAATCAGTTGAGCATCTTCATAGCTCGACAACGTCATTGCATTCGCAAGAATTTCAAGAAGAGTGTCGAACTTGACGCTTTCCAGTTGGCGTGCCACCTCAATAATAAATCCAAGCGATCTCCGGCGAATTTCTGCGTCAGGGTCTTCGTACACCCGCCCGAGAACGGGGATAACAATTTCTTCGATTACACGGTCTTCGCATACGTTTCGACTTGTCCAAAGATTCACGCGTAACACTTCAAGTGCCTCCAAACGCACTGTACTTGACACAGGTAACTCATCCCCTTCACCACTACGACACAGGAAGAACGTGCGCATTGCCGTCAATAAGGTAGTCAGCCAGTCCAAATGGTACCCTGGGTGAGCAGCCTCTGCGCGTTGTCGCAGTAGGAAAAGCATAGAGTTCTCACTGAGGTGCGGCAAATACTCCTCGAGAAGGTTCAGAAACTCGTCCAAATCTCCAGCAAACTGACAATGCTCCACAAGATCTTCAACAACCTGCAGAGTATCAAGAAGCTCGCGCGGGATTCGTGTTTGCTGAATCGACACAGGCAATTGCGGCTGGTGCTGTGGACTAGCTAACTCAGCTGCTGGATGGATTGCGGCTGTTCGGTGGGATTTAACTTCTGATCTCCCGTTGCTATCGTTTGAACCTCGACGTGGTCGTTCTTCAATTTCTTGTTCGTCGGTCATGGAGACCCATGGGCGTAACGTCCGTAGCATGCGCAAGATAATTTCCCACTCCATCACAAGACGCCTATCCTTTGTGATAGTGCTGGCAAAGGTAGAAGAATCGCCTCCAGTCGTAGCAATAGCGTGGGGATCGACATCAGTCGACTTAACGGACAGACTCCCAGCGTTCTGTCCACTCAGGTTAAGCGCCCCAAACTTTTTGATTAGTCGTTGCAGAGACAGAATAACCTCGAAAATGACCACTCCGCGGCAACACTCCAGTGCATGTTCAAGCGCCAAGAGGATGGGGCCCCACGCAATATCATCAAACTTGTTCACGCGCTGAGATCCCCAGCAAGACATCCCTACAAAAACACAGACCCACGCAACACCCAAGGCGAGCTAGCACTCAACGGGTGCTCCAATATGTGTAGCAAGCCGCGCAATACAATAAACCCCGAGTCTCCATTCAGTAGCAGCTTCATCACTGACCATGTTCCGTGGCCGTCCGCATTGACCAGGCAGCACAGCGAGCGCAAACAGACCGGCGTGCTAGCCGCGAACGCCAGGTCGTGAGAGGCCAGCACATGGAAAAAGGCGACAAACCTTCGGCACGCATCCAGGTCGCGACGACCCCACGCCACATCACACCGCGCACTAACTACCGACACAATCGCAATAACCTTGTCGCGATCCAATCTGTGTGGACTCCGTCGTAAAATACTCTGAATCAGACCGAGTAGATCGCTCTGAGCATCCGATTCCTCCAGCAGCTTCAGCAACAGCCAGCCCAGTTCAACACGGAACGGCTCCAAGTGTCTCCCATCTTGGGTGAGAGCACGTAGAGCTTTCTGACGCAGTAAGAAGTCCCCCGGAGGGTGCGTCTCCAGCCGTAAGAACACTTTGAGTCTCAGCGCCGGCGTTAAGCGCTCTCCGAACCTCATCAGACACAACTGCACCACGTCAAATACTAAGGCTCGGACGCCCGGGTTGCGGTGTTCAAACAAATCTGCAATGCAGTCCAATAACGCGTCGATCTCCGCCAACGTCGGCGAGACTCGAGCCATGAGTCTGTCACTGTAGAACGTTGTGGTCCTCCTGTCTTCCTCGGCTTCTTCTTCCTGTACACTGTCCAAAGTTTCGGCCGAGCTGCTCTCCGGCAGACTTAGCCCTGGTCCTGGGTATGTCATGGATGTGGCTGCACCCGACTGCACTTTCAGCAGCGCCAGGACGCGCTCCACGTCCCGCACGTCCGCTCCTCGGAGCGCTGTCGTTGTCGTTTACAGAGTCTCTGCAGCTGCAGCACCAGCTCGGAGGACGCACGCTCGTCGTCATCTCCTCCACTGCGACTGCGACTCCTACCGACTCCGCCAAGGCCGAAGCTCGCGCTGCGAGACGCCACGACGCCGCTAGAGGAGGCTCGGCGCAGGTCGGGGGTCCTGCCGCCGCTCGGGAGCTTGCTGCATGTTCTGAGGCGTGGTCCGACGGCTGCTGCGTCTCTGGGGAGGACGCGTCTGCTTCGGTAAGCGTCTGAGCTGGAGCAGCGGCGCTCTCCGGAGCGCCGGGTGGAGCCGTAGCCATACCAGCTTTTGCCTGAAAGTGTGGTATGTTTTGCCCAAACCATACTTTTTTCCGGTGGTCGACACATACTGTTTCATCTCTTTTATTCATGTTAAAACGTTTGTCATTTACGGTTTGTGGCAGCAGCCGTGCAGGTCGGAGCTGTCCTTGCCGTTGGGGTCCTCGGGCACATCGAGTGTCGGGTTACGGTCGAAGAAACCCTCGGGCACCATCTTGAAGCCTGCGTAGTCGACGGGCATCATGGGCCAGTCCTCGACGCGCGGGAAGTGCGTGAGCCCGAACGTGTGCCACACGACGATGTCCTCGCCGTCCACTGAGCGATTGCCCTTGACGTACGAGGGCAGGCCGGCAAAGCCCGGGTGCTGGTTGGGGTGTAGCCCGCAGCCCACATCTCATCGCGGGCGTACTTGGTGACCCACAGGTGCTTGGTCGAGAAGTTGGCGCGCTTCCAGATCGACGAGCCATCCGCTGCAAGCAGCACCGGCTGGCCTTCTGGGAACAGTGCGTAACCGGTAGAGCGACCGAGTCGGTTCTTGGCTTCGCTGGAAGCGATTCGCCACACGCGGCCCTTGTCCATCGCAGCAACACGCTGGGCGTCGCTCTCGGTTTCGAGGCGGGTGGCGGTGCGGATGAATGCGTTGCCAAGCGGGTTATCGGGACTGACCGGTAGGCGTTTGGCCTCCAGCTCGTCGACGTGGCACTTGTTGCCGTCGATAGCCACATCTAGACGCGCGGAGAACAAATGCTGGTGGCACGGCGCACCAAGACGAGGAGCCATTTCCGTGGCGTAGTCATATTCGCCCTCGGGACGACCCGACGTGAACACGATGCCCGTTGCCTTGCACTCGAGCTCGATCCTGCCGTCCAGGTAGAAGTACCAGTAGAAGCCGTAGTCGTAGTTGCCGACTGTGACGAAGAAGGACACGACAAAGCGGCGCTGGCGGCGAACCGTGCCTCTGTTCGGCGTCACCAACACGTCCGTGTGTTTCCAGAGCGTGCCGAAGTCCTCCTCGTGCATGCAGATGGCGTTCTTGATGGTGAACGGCTCGCAAAAGTCGTCGACGACAGTCGCGTCTAGGTACTGGATCTTGCCGAGGCAGTCGCAGCCCAGCACCAGCGAGTTCGCAAGTCGACCGAACTGATACTCGCCCGCGTCAAAGTAGTTTTGCCAGTCATGCGTCGGACTGGGCTCGCCGTAGGGCACCACCATTTCGGACACCGACGCTCGGTTCAGAATTTTGCGTTTGCGACCGCGGTCGTTGAATGAAATGTCGTGAAGCGTGAGCCCTCGCGGCCGTTGAAGCCTACGCGGATCTCCCAGTTCTGCCACGACACGATGTTATCCTTGACGGTGAAGCTGGCGCCTTCGGGTTGCTTGATGTGCAGCGGCTTCATGTCGGTCCGCATGGGGCCGGTGATCTTCGGGTCGAGGTAGTCGCCCGACTCCATCGGCACATGGGTGTACCCCGTGTCGATGAGTTTGAGCACTTTGCGGTTCGTGAGGTCGACGTGTGCAACGAGCCCATCGATCGGGTGGGCGTACATGGAGTGCGTGTTCTCGGCCTTGAGGAAGCTCAGCACGCGGATCATCCGGTTGCCGGCCTCACCGGCGTAGCCGAAGACACCGGCCGAGAACTGTTCGCCGCGCACCATGTCGAGGTCGGTGATCCCGCGCTTCGCCAGCGCTGCGACGTAGGCCGGGTCGGCCTTACAGATCGAGTCGCCGTCCCAGTAGTCCTGGTCGAGGATGGGAATTTGACCGTCCGTCTTGGGATCGAGTTCGACCTCCTTGACGATGCGGCGAGCCACCACGTCGACCACGAAGTCGTACGTGCGGTTGGTCTCCTGGTCGAGCACCAGTACGCCGATCTCGCGCGGGATCTCCGTAAGCTGCCCGATCTCAAATTTGGCGAGCGTAGCGTGGTCGGGTTCGAACAGCATCACGTATGCGTAGCGGAGCTCCGGGCCGGAGTAGCCAGCGTCCGCGAGCACTTGCTTGACCGTGCGGACCTCATCCGCAGTGACGGGGTCGAGCGGGTGTTTAATTCCTTTGGAGCTACAGGGGATGTCAACACTTGGAGCCATGATGGCGTCAATTTGGCTGGGGAGTCGAGTGCGGGGGCTGGCAAAACCAAAAGTGAGAGAGACTTTGACGAACGGAGTCGTTCAATCTCCACCCAGCTGGCAAGAACCACCGCAAGCTGGAAGAAAGCTATTCCACGGGGAAACAAGCGGCCAGGGTAATGTATGCAACAGGCAGCCATTTGTCAGCGAGTTTCTGGTGTTGAAGAGGCCCAAAGCAAGCGGAAAGCTACCCAGCTGCCGAGGAAGTCGGCGTTTTCATTGGCAGGAGCGCGCATGAGGCGTATCGAGTCATGCAAATCTTTTGTTGGCAAGCTGATGTTACGCTTGGACTCGGCGACAGGCACCGTCACGTCAGCAAGTGAAAGCATGGGTCTCTCGTTGCTGTTGCCTCTTCAGAACGGCAAGCACAGCATGCATGCCGCGCGATGACGTTACGCGCGGCCCCGATGGGCGGCATCGTAACGTAAGCCTGTGGACGAAGGTCTCGCTGCTTGGGGAGTGTCCGACCGAGCACGACGACGACGGAGCGAGACGCAAATGTCCTTTGTTGCAGTAGATCTTGTTGAGAGGGCGCGCTTCGCGGACGTCGAACATCGAACTGCTGCCGACTGGAGAGACCGATCCAGCGGTGGTTGCTCGCGTTGCCGGCAGAGGTGTGGTCCAATCGAGGCACGGTCCGGAGCCCTGAGGGATATCCCGTCGCGGTGGTCGTCCGGGCCAAGACCGACGACGCTGTTGTACTGAGCAAGGAGCCCCGCCGTCACGCTGCTTGGAGCTCCGTGTTAACTGTAAACGCGGGATTTGCGGTTGAAGTGCGACGGCGTTGAAGTGGCGACGACCGGCAAGGTTTGACATGGGATTGCCGGCCTCGAAAGACGCTGTCCCCCAGCAGCTCCTGGCGCGGCCAACGATTTCGCGCTATCAGCCTGGCGTTTTGTTCGCGCTCGGCTTGCCGTTGAAGCAGAGCGCAGTGCCGACACTGCGCGGCAGCATGGAACGCGTCCGACGTGGCGCCGAGCCCCGGTCTCCGCTATCGGGTGCGATGCAAGGGTGCAAGATGAAGCGTGATCGCCACATGCAACGCGTGCCGCCGATCCGCGCTGCCCGCTGCCGGTGTTAAACACTCGGGCACCAGAGAAGAGCCCCGGCCAAGGAAGAAAAGGAACGGCAGACATGGGCATGACGCGCCAACAACGGCCAATCGGGGCTGCTCCGCCACGGTCTCCGCAAGGCGGTCGGCGAGATGGACCCTCGACTCAAGACCGATGGTACCTTCACCCGCTAGCCAGATCGAGTCCGCTCAAGTCTCCGCTAGGAATGCTCAATGCGCGCCGCGTTTCCGCCGCCGCGCTGGGGCATGGCGGGAACCTACTCACTTTTGAATTGGCCGCCTTGCTGTCGGGCGATAGCTCCAACCCCGCTACACAACCAACACCCCACGCGTAAAGGTGCCATGACGCGACTCAGTCGGATCAGCGGCGCGTCGCTGGACGTGCAGGAATCCAAGCCGGACGCCCCACACCGACACGCCAAGGCGCTGCAGCTCTGGGCGCTGGGCATCGGCGCCGTCATCAGCGGGGAGTACTACGGCTGGCAGTCGTCGCTCGTGGCCGGCTTCGACGGCATGCTCATCGTGCTGTCCATGATGACGGTGCTCTACGTGATGCTGTCCTTCTCGCTCGCGGAGCTGTCGTCAACGATCCCGGCGGGCGGCGGACCGTACATCTTCGCGCTGCACTCGATCGGGCCCCGGGCGGCGTTTTTCAGCGGCCTGGCCGAGACACTCAAGGTCATCGCCGTCAACTCGTCCACGTTCTACACTATCTACTCGTACCTGCAGGCGCTGTTCAACGTGGACACCAAGTTCGCGCCGGTCTTCTTCATCGCGTTCGGCATCCTCTTCGGCGGCCTCAACATCTACGGGGTGCAGGCGTCGTTCCGCATGCAGGCGTGCTCGACGACGCTGTGCGTGCTGCTGCTGCTGATCATGTTCTTCTCGGCCATCCCGCACCTCGACTACAACCGGTGGGTGGTGCAGCAGGACTGGGAGTACACGGACCTGAGCAGCGCGATCGAGGCCATCCCGTACGCGATGTGGTTCTACCTGGGCATCGAGGAGCTGCCGCTGGCGAGCGAGGAAACGATCGAGCCGGAGAAGAACATCCCGCGCGGGCTGTTGCTGTGCATCATGACGCTCATGGTCTTGTCGTTCGGCACGGCCGTGTTCAGCTCGCTGATCGCGCCGGGCGCCGCCGCCATGGCGGACGTGTCGGCCCCGCTGGTCACGAGCTTCCAGACGATCTTCGGGACCGGCGCGACGACGACGTTTTTCAAGTGGATGACGGTGATCGCGCTGTGCTCGAGCCCCAACTCGTACGTGTTCTTCATGGGGCAGCTGCTGTTCGCCATCGCGCGGGACGGCTACTACCCCAAATTCCTTGCGTACGAGCACCCGACGCGCGGCACGGCGGTGGGCGCGTTGCTGTTCGGCACGGTCAGCTGCGTGGTGATCGCCGTGGTGCTGCACTACGCCATCGGCGACGACGACCTGGGCTCGGTGCTGATCAACCTGACGCTGCTGGGTGCGCTCGTCTCGTACATCTTCCAGTTGCTGTCGTTCGTGTTCCTGCGAGTCCGGCAGCCGAACCGGCCTCGGCCGTACCGCAGTCCGTTCGGGATGGCCGGGGCCGTCGTGGGTCTGCTGCTGTGCGGCGTCTCCATCTTCGCGATCCTGTACACGAGCGTGACGGACACGATCTTCCTGGCGTCGATCGTGGTGACGGCGGCTGTGTTCATCTGCGGCAGCGTGTACTTCTTGCGGACGGTGGTGCCCAAGATCGAGAACAAGACTCTGGGGTCCCCGTGATGACCAAGGACATGCGAGAGAATCTGCTGAGCGCGAGGAGTCAGGTGCGGTACCCGAGCTCGAGCGGCCAGCAGGCGTAGATCTCTTTCGGCATTGTCTGCATGCCAGTGCATTGGTTTGTATTCTTGCATAACATCGATATATACTAGCTACTCGCTTCAACACGGCTTGCTTCATTTCTGCAGGACGTGGTTTAACATTCGTGGCTTTGCAAACTTCGGGTGTAATTAATTGCTTGATACGGATTTACGCGACGACACATGCGAAAGCTTGATCAGCATGCTTTTTCATGACTAAATAATCGATCAACTTCGCACGTGTAAACCCGTCGATCCGGGTACCGGTGCCATGGTGTGATATCCATTCTGGTTTCGCTTGACAATTTTTCGCGAACTCCCTTCGGAGCAGCAGGCGAGCACAACGTATTGTTCTTAATCTGCGGCTCAACATGTTTGAGGTAGTATACGCTCCCAGTCATGAAGACCAATATCGTCACTACAATGGACGCCAAAAACAAGGTATCGCTGAGACTGCTGTAGAGAATCGCGAAAATGGCAACTCCGCAGAGTACAATCCCGAGGACAGCGCCAGGAACACCGAACGGACTGCGGTACGGGCGCGATCGCCCGGTTGCCGAACTGCCAAGTAAATGTATGACAGCAATTGGAAAATGTACGAGATGAGTGCTCCCAGCAGAGTCAAATTTATGAGCGCCGAGCCCAGATTGGCGTCGCCGATAGCGTAGTGCAGCACAATCGCAATCACTTCACACATGACTGTCCCGAAAACCAGCGCCCCGACTGCCGTGCCACGAGTGGGGTGTTCGTAGGCAAGAAACTTTGGGAAATATCCGTCCTTGGCGATGGCGAATAGCAATTGACCCATGAAGAAAATATACGAGTTCGGGCTCGAGGTCAGAGCAATGACTGTCAGCCACTTGAGCACCATCGTCGTGGTGCCATTGCCGAATATCGTCTGGAAACTTGTGACCAGAGGAGCTGACACGTCAGTCATTGCAGCAGCCCCTGGAGAGATTAATGAACTGCACGTGGCTGTCCCAAAAGAAAGAAACACCAGAGTCACGATGCACAGAAGCAGTCCTCGAGGCAGATTCTTCTCGGGTTCGATGGTCTCGTCGCTAGCTAGTGGCAGCTCCTCGATGCCCAGGTAAAACCACATTGCGAATGGAATTGCCTGGATGGCGTTGTTCAGGTTCGTGTACTCCCACTTTTGCTCTACCACCCACTTGTCGTAGTCGATGTACGGAATCGACGCGGCGAAGAACAGCAGCAGCAGGCCGACACACAGCGTGGTCGAGCACGCCTGCATGCGAAATGATGCCTGGACTCCGAAAATGTTCAGCCCCAGGAAAATTGCTCCAAACGCAAGGAAGAAGACCGGCGCGAACTTCACGTCGACGTCGAAGAGAGCTTGCAGGTACGAGTAGACGGTGTAGAACGTCGAGGCGTTTACTGCAATCACCTTGAGCGTCTCTGCCAATCCGCCAAAGAAAGCTGCTCGGGGCCCAATCGCATGGAGAGCAAAGATGTAGGGCCCTCCTCCAGCCGGAATCGTCGCCGAGTTCAGCGATGGAGAACGATAGCATAACGTAGAGCACTGTAACGATGGACAGCACGACGAGCATCCCGTCAAAGCCGGCGATCAGCGACGACTGCCATCCATAGTACTGTCCGCTGATGACGGCGCCGATTCCTAGCGCCCAGAGTTGAGGAGCTCTAGCGTATCGATGCGGGGCTGTCGAGACCCCGGTCACGTTGATTGAAACGCAGTCGGCTTGACACATTGAGGCAGTCGAATCGAGCGTTTGTGCTGTGTGCTGCTGGGATAATTTTCCAATGAAGAAAACGGGGAGTGCTGTGCCGAAGTTTGAAACGAGAAGGATGGCATTGTGATGTGCAGGTGCTGGCGGCAGATAATTTCTTCTCATTGGCCCTGCGAGATGCGTCACACAGCTTCAAGACGCTAGCACTTGTTTGACAGCCGATCTAGTAACCCCTGGCGCGGGTTGCCGAGACTTTTGGGGATAGACTCCCAGCTGGCAAAGGTTTCTTCCGTCGCTGTGAACGCTGGGCATGTCCGCGACGCAGTAGAATTTTCGGAGCAGTCAACCATGAGTCATGGCTGACAGCGATAGCCCCGGCAATATTGTCTGCAGTCAAAGGTGCTGTTGCAAAGCCACGAATGTTAAACCACGTCCTGCAGAAATGAAGCAAGCCGTGTTGAAGTGAGTAGCTAGTATATATCGATGTTATGCAAGAATACAAACCAATGCACTGGCATGCAGACAATGCCGAAAGAGATCTACGCCTGCTGGCCGCTCGAGCTCGGGTACCGCACCTGACTCCTCGCGCTCAGCAGATTCTCTCGCATGTCCTTGGTCATCACGGGGACCCCAGAGTCTTGTTCTCGATCTTGGGCACCACCGTCCGCAAGAAGTACACGCTGCCGCAGATGAACACAGCCGCCGTCACCACGATCGACGCCAGGAAGATCGTGTCCGTCACGCTCGTGTACAGGATCGCGAAGATGGAGACGCCGCACAGCAGCAGACCCACGACGGCCCCGGCCATCCCGAACGGACTGCGGTACGGCCGAGGCCGGTTCGGCTGCCGGACTCGCAGGAACACGAACGACAGCAACTGGAAGATGTACGAGACGAGCGCACCCAGCAGCGTCAGGTTGATCAGCACCGAGCCCAGGTCGTCGTCGCCGATGGCGTAGTGCAGCACCACGGCGATCACCACGCAGCTGACCGTGCCGAACAGCAACGCGCCCACCGCCGTGCCGCGCGTCGGGTGCTCGTACGCAAGGAATTTGGGGTAGTAGCCGTCCCGCGCGATGGCGAACAGCAGCTGCCCCATGAAGAACACGTACGAGTTGGGGCTCGAGCACAGCGCGATCACCGTCATCCACTTGAAAAACGTCGTCGTCGCGCCGGTCCCGAAGATCGTCTGGAAGCTCGTGACCAGCGGGGCCGACACGTCCGCCATGGCGGCGGCGCCCGGCGCGATCAGCGAGCTGAACACGGCCGTGCCGAACGACAAGACCATGAGCGTCATGATGCACAGCAACAGCCCGCGCGGGATGTTCTTCTCCGGCTCGATCGTTTCCTCGCTCGCCAGCGGCAGCTCCTCGATGCCCAGGTAGAACCACATCGCGTACGGGATGGCCTCGATCGCGCTGCTCAGGTCCGTGTACTCCCAGTCCTGCTGCACCACCCACCGGTTGTAGTCGAGGTGCGGGATGGCCGAGAAGAACATGATCAGCAGCAGCACGCACAGCGTCGTCGAGCACGCCTGCATGCGGAACGACGCCTGCACCCCGTAGATGTTGAGGCCGCCGAAGAGGATGCCGAACGCGATGAAGAAGACCGGCGCGAACTTGGTGTCCACGTTGAACAGCGCCTGCAGGTACGAGTAGATAGTGTAGAACGTGGACGAGTTGACGGCGATGACCTTGAGTGTCTCGGCCAGGCCGCTGAAAAACGCCGCCCGGGGCCCGATCGAGTGCAGCGCGAAGATGTACGGTCCGCCGCCCGCCGGGATCGTTGACGACAGCTCCGCGAGCGAGAAGGACAGCATCACGTAGAGCACCGTCATCATGGACAGCACGATGAGCATGCCGTCGAAGCCGGCCACGAGCGACGACTGCCAGCCGTAGTACTCCCGCTGATGACGGCGCCGATGCCCAGCGCCCAGAGCTGCAGCGCCTTGGCGTGTCGGTGTGGGGCGTCCGGCGGATTCCTGCACGTCCAGCGACGCGCCGCTGATCCGACTGAGTCGCGTCATGGCACCTTTACGCGTGGGGTGTTGGTTGTGTAGCGGGGGTTGGAGCTATCGCCCGACAGCAAGGCGGCCAATTCAAAAGTGAGTAGGTTCCCGCCATGCCCCAGCGCGGCGGCGGAAACGCGGCGCGCATTGAGCATTCCTAGCGGAGACTTGAGCGGACTCGATCTGGCTAGCGGGTGAAGGTACCATCGGTCTTGAGTCGAGGGTCCATCTCGCCGACCGCCTTGCGGAGACCGTGGCGGAGCAGCCCCGATTGGCCGTTGTTGGCGCGTCATGCCCATGTCTGCCGTTCCTTTTCTTCCTTGGCCGGGGCTCTTCTCTGGTGCCCGAGTGTTTAACACCGGCAGCGGGCAGCGCGGATCGGCGGCACGCGTTGCATGTGGCGATCACGCTTCATCTTGCACCCTTGCATCGCACCCGATAGCGGAGACCGGGGCTCGGCGCCACGTCGGACGCGTTCCATGCTGCCGCGCAGTGTCGGCACTGCGCTCTGCTTCAACGGCAAGCCGAGCGCGAACAAAACGCCAGGCTGATAGCGCGAAATCGTTGGCCGCGCCAGGAGCTGCTGGGGGACAGCGTCTTTCGAGGCCGGCAATCCCATGTCAAACCTTGCCGGTCGTCGCCACTTCAACGCCGTCGCACTTCAACCGCAAATCCCGCGTTTACAGTTAACACGGAGCTCAAGCAGCGTGACGGCGGGGCTCCTTGCTCAGTACAACAGCGTCGTCGGTCTTGGCCCGGACCACCGCGACGGGATATCCCTCAGGGCTCCGGACCGTGCCTCGATTGGACCACACCTCTGCCGGCAACGCGAGCAACCACCGCTGGATCGGTCTCTCCAGTCGGCAGCAGTTCGATGTTCGACGTCCGCGAAGCGCGCCCTCTCAACAAGATCTACTGCAACAAAGGACATTTGCGTCTCGCTCCGTCGTCGTCGTGCTCGGTCGGACACTCCCAAGCAGCGAGACCTTCGTCCACAGGCTTACGTTACGATGCCGCCCATCGGGGCCGCGCGTAACGTCATCGCACTCCAGAATAATTAATCTGGAGTTTTCTGCCAAGCAGTACTCCGCCAATGGAGGGCATCGCTACCCCGCCACGCGAGGCCGCGTCGTGCATGCCTTGCGACGTCACCCACGCCGGTTGTCCGACCCGAGTCCTCGCCCTCCCTCGGAGCTGATGTTGAAGCTCATGCCGAGCACTGCTCGACAATGAGGAAGACCTGGAACTCCGACAGCCTCACTTTGTTATTCACCAACAACCCCGAAACTTCTCCGCCATGAGCGACCCGATCCCGACACTCAAGGACCTCTTCATCGACGGCAAGTGGGTGGCCCCAACCAACGGCAAATACATCGACGTGCTGAACCCCGCCAACGAGGAGGTGATCCAGCAAGTGGCTGCCGCCTCCGCTGCCGACGTGGACCTGGCTGTGCAGGCCGCTAAGCGAGCTTTCGAGACCTGGGGTGCCACGACCGGCGCCGAGCGCGCCGTGTACCTGCGCAAGATGGCGGAGCTCGTGGACAAGCGCATCGACGCTATCAGTCGCCTAGAGACTCTGGACAACGGCAAGCCGCTGGCCGAGGCCGTGTGGGATATTGAAGACGTCTCCGGATGCTTCCAGTACTACGCCAAGGCTGCGGAAGCCCTGGATGCTCGTCAATACGAGAAGGTGGACCTGCCGCTGGAGGATTTCTTGGGAGCGCTCCGCTACGAGCCCGTGGGGTCGTTGGCGCCATCATCCCGTGGAACTACCCGGCGCTTATGGCCCTGTGGAAGCTGGCTCCAGCTTTGGCTGCGGGCTGCACTGTGGTGCTGAAGCCGTCCGAGCTCACGCCGCTGACGGCGCTGCAGCTGGCTCAGATTGCAGCTGACGTTGGCCTGCCCGCCGGTGTCCTTAACGTTGTGAATGGTCTCGGAGTTGAGGCTGGAGGTCCGCTAGTAGCACACCCCGATGTGCACAAGGTGGCCTTCACCGGCAGCGTTCCGACGGGACGTAACATCATGACTACGGCGGCCAAAGACATCAAGAAGATCTCGCTGGAGCTTGGTGGGAAATCTCCTGCTATTGTGTTCGACAAGACGCACATGGAGCGCACGGTCGAGTGGGTCATGTTCGGTTGCTTCTGGACAAACGGCCAGATCTGCAGCGCGACGTCGCGGTTGTTGGTGCAAGAAAAGTTTGCCGAAGAGTTCATCGAGTTGCTCGTGAAGGAGACGGAGAAGCTTGTGCTGGGTGATCCGCTCGATGGCAAAGTACAGATGGGGCCGTTGGTGTCCAAGGTGCAGCAGGAGAAGGTGCTCGGGTATATCAAGAGCGCGCAGAACGAGGGTGCGACCGTGAAGGGCCAAGCAGCAGCTCCTAGCGGAGGCAAGGGCTACTTCGTACCGGCCACGATTCTCACCAACGTCACCAAGGACATGAAGGTGTGGAAGGAGGAGATTTTGGCCCAGTGCTGTCGGTGATGACGTTCAAGACGGAGGAGGAGGCGATCGCTCTTGCGAACGACTCAGAGTTCGGCTTGGCGTCTGCAGTGTTCACGTCGGATGACGCCCAGCTGAAGCGCGTGACCAAGGCCCTTCGCGCTGGGATCGTCTGGAACAACTGCTCGCAGCCCTGCTTCGTTGAGCTGCCGTGGGGCGGTGTCAAGAAGAGCGGGCTTGGTCGCGAACTTGGTCCGTTCGGGATGAATGCCTACCTCGAGCCCAAGCAAATCTGCACCTATGTGGCCGACAAGCCGTTTGCTTGGTACTTGAAGGCGTAGATATCGGCGTCAGCTTACACAAAGGTTAGGAGCCTCTGTCATGTTCATAATGTACGTTTTGTCCAGTTCTCAAGAATGCGGTAATTCCATTCAGTCTCCAAGACCAACTAGCAGCTTCTTATGCTGTGTTCGAACTCGCATTTACATCACCTACTGCTTTCCGACTCTCGTCGACAAATTCCTTGAGTACTTTGCGTACATCGGCTAGCGACTCGACCGCAAATGAGCGCTCATGGCGACCACCACTGTGCTGAACATCAGGCCCAACGACAACCCCAAAAATCGACACATTTTCGGCCAGACGCACCGGTACCTTTTGCAAGCGGCTGAAGGCCACCTTGTTGTCATCGTCGACGAAGTTGGTCACGTCGAATTCGTCGTCGTCATCGGTCGTGTAGTCATCATGACCACGCACGGCTGCTGCAGCCACTCCGCTTAATCTTTCTTTGCGCTCATGTTTTTCTGCCCGCTCTTCTTCTTGGCAGGGTTGACCTCGTCGGTGACATCGCTGCCACCTCTTGGCCGCGGCATACGGGGCTTCGCTTTCGACACGTGAGCAGCGGAAGGCACTGATTGGGCGTGCAGTTGCATTTGTGAAGCAGCGCTCAAAGCGATCGAATTCCGACGAATGCGCTCGGTTTCTGCTTGCTCTTCTTTGCGCTTGCGTTCATCGTGACGCTCGTTTGACTCGGCCACCAAAGCATGCATTGTCTGGAACATTTGATCGTCCGTCACATCGTCGCAAACACACAAAA
Source organism: Phytophthora macrochlamydospora (assembly GCA_011947325.1). Lineage (NCBI taxonomy): Eukaryota > Oomycota > Peronosporomycetes > Peronosporales > Peronosporaceae > Phytophthora > Phytophthora macrochlamydospora. The sequence continues at coordinate 15,894 of JAAVTH010000147.1, forward strand.
CAAAGTCGACTTCTTGGTCGTTTTTCTTGGCGATCTGCTCCGGCAACGAGAGATGCTTGAGAATCCCTTCAAGTACTCGCGTTTTCGTGCATCCCTCATGCTCCACACTGACCGACATGTGGCCCTGATACACCTCCAACGCCGTGCCAATGAGCTGCCGCTCCAGAATGATCTGAAGATCTTTGGCTTGCCAACTGCCGAAATGCGGATCTGCATCGCCATAATGCCACGTTAGCGAGCTCTCTTTGTCTTCAATGTAGCTTCCAGGGGTTCTGTCAGTGAACATGAGCATCGTCGGCAGCACTAAATCCTTCCATGACATATCGTCGCCGCCGAAAGAGTCGTCTGTATGGGCAATGCTTTCACTTCCTCCACCAACAAGATCCCCACTGTCGGTTGACGTTGGTGCTGAGGCATGATGCGAGTAGGCTGGGAAGCTCCCCATACTCATGTGCATCATGCTGTGGGTATCATTCGAATATGATGCATCAATGCTGCTGCCACCGCCGCCACTGCTCACTCCAACGACTGTTGCAGCGGAACTACCTCCAGACCGAGCCGTTGCCACGTCGTACTGGAATTTGCTCATGGTTTTCCACTGCTCGCGCGTATTCCTTAAGTTCATACGATAGAAGAAACCGTCCTCCGCTGCAACACCGACACGCACGCCGTTCAACCACGTCTCGAGGAATTTGCGTTCGCGACCGCTGACGATAAAGACTGTATTCCGCTCGTCAGCAGTCAAGGCGTCCAGCAGCGCCTTGAAATTGGGACCCACAGCTGCAAGTGGTAGGAGGGAATGCTTCGGTGTAAGCGTTCGATCATAATCCAAGATTATAACACGATTTTTCGTGGTGCGGTACGCTTGCACAATAGCCTTCTTCTCGAGCTTGGGCAACTGCGTCGACGACTTGCGGTTCTTCTCAACTGCAACTCTCAACTCCTCTAGAAACTGTTCTCCCCAGGTGGTGGCAGTGTTGGAGGACACATAGCGATACAGTTTTTGCTGACGAATTTCTCGTTCAGTACGGCACATGCTCAAAGCCTGGTGGATACTCAACGCCACGTCTTCTGTGTTCCATGGATTGATAACGATGGCACCGCTCAGAGACTGCGAACATCCTGCAAATTCGCTCACCACCAATACACCCGGCCCGCCATCTTCCCCTTCCCAATCCGTCAGCATAGACGCTAAAGACTGTCGTGGAGATGATACAGGCGACAGCACACCCGATTTTGCCGTGCTTTCTCCGCTTGCGCTTGTTTGTTTGTCAGGGGTGCTAACCATATCTCCGAGCTCTGGAGCAGAAGAAGGTGCACCGTTTCCAGTCGGACCAGTACCAGTGCCTTTCGCTGCATCCCGAGCTGCTTTCTTTCGCTCGTCCTTGCTCCTCATGAAGTGCTGCTGGCACACAATAAACTCGTGAGACACCAAATTCATTCCATCCCGCGTAGAAGTCACCAAGCACACATCTGCAAGGTCGTACAGCGCGCACAGCTCGTCATGCGGTGTCATTTTTTGCTGGATATAATGGATCGGTGCGTAGTCCAGCGTCCCAAACGCGCCGTTGATACGACCCACAAGCTGGTTCACTTCAGCCACGATATTGTGATAGCTCTGGGAGCTCATTTCAAGCTGATGACACGCATCATATCCGATGTTACTTCCCTTCCCGGCTGCAATGGGGCTAGCTTGTTTTGGTGGGGACTCTGCCACAGCTCCTGGATAGGACCGTCGCTACTGCTTGGCCCCACAATTGGAAATGACGAGGATCGAGGTAGCACACCGCCACTCTCCGCAGCTGCGCTGGTTATACTAATCCGAGAGCCGTCATTGGACCCTCCGCTCTCCCTGGTTGACTTGGTTTCGACAACCCCAGAGCGTGAGGAAATGCCAATCTGCACAAGAACAACATTGTGTCGCCATTCCGGGAAACGATTTAGCAGTGTCTCCATCGCTAACATTTTGTGCGGAATTCCTTTGATATTGTCCAGTCGATCAATCCCCAAGATGATCCGTTTGCCGCCAAATTTGTCATGTAGTTCGTTCACTCGATTTAGTGTCCGTGGGCTAGACGCAGCGCGAGCAAACGGCTCCAAGCTGATGCCTATCGGGAACACTCCAATCGACGTAAAATGGTCGCGGTCAACAGACGAACTGCGGACTCCTCTGTGCGAGCACTCCACCCCTAGCAGTCGATGGCATGTCGAAAGGAAATGTCGTTCGTAGTCAAATGTCTGAAACCCCAATAGATCAGCCTGCAGTACGCCCGTAAGGAGCTGCGACCGCACTGGGAGTCGGCAGTACACGTCCGACGCCGGGAATGGCGTGTGCAAGAACCACCCAATCCTACATAATGGGATACGTTGCCGCAGCAGCGATGGTAGCAACATGAGATGGTAGTCATGAGCCCAGACCACGTCTCCTTCATTGTAAATCTCCGCAATCGCGTCTGCAAAGCTCTCGTTCGCCGACTCGTACGCTCTCCAGTCTTGTTTGCTGAATCTCTTGGTCGAATGAAAGTTCGAGTTGCCTCCTGTAAACGTAAACGCCACTGGTTCCGACACGTAGTGGAACAGTGACCACAGTACCTCCGAAGAGAATCCCGTATGTCTTGAAGCCACCTCCGACGATAGAAACACTGGCAGGCAATTGTGCTGCAGTAGAAGGCGTCGCACCGCTTCGTGCTCGCTCTTGGGAATGTGCTGCCCCACCCAGCCCACCCACAGGAAGTTCATCTCAGCCCGGACGCCAGTTAGACACATGAGTTTGTCCAGACCACCAGTAGTTTTTGTGGCCTTCCAGCGGCCTGTTTGGTGTCGTTCCAGTAGAACGGGCAGGTTATTGGACACTACAATGAGCTGGTTATTGCCGGCGTTCGCAGCTCTCTGGGCGCCTTGTACGTCCTCGTCGCTGTCTTCCTCCTGCTCGGCTCGGAGCTGCATCAGTTGCAGCTGTAGGTCCTGGATATTGGCTAAAATCTCTTGCTCCTCCAGTGACAGTGTGTCCAGGCGACTGAGCTCGAACTCGGTGGCGGCGCGTTGCGACACGAAGAACTCGTTGCGGGGCGACAGCACGCCGCTACCGGGCGGCCCCGAGGGCGGCGACGCCGTCACGTGCAGCCCTCCTGAAGTGCTAGGAGCTTCCTCGCCCATGCGACTTGGAGACTTCAACGCGAAAGTCGACAGTTTTAGCCCTGGATTTAATTCGCACTCAATATTTTAGCCCTGGATTTAGCTCGTCAAACGTCATTTTAGAATAAACGTTATCATAAAATCTTTGTATCCATTCATAAATTCATGTATTTTTACCGTAAAATGATCATAATTAGCTTAAACGCCACATTTTAAGGTTCAGGCAAAACTTCCTGTCGCGGACTTAGCCGAGCAATACTCAAATCAAATACAACAAACAAGTTTTTCGCGTTTCCATACTAAAATGATGACAGGAAGTTTTGCTTGGCTACATATTTTTATGAAAACCATTTTAAAAACGCTTTCTTTGCAAAAAACGTAATTCTTCTTCGGCAGACCACGCCCGCCTCACTGCCGCTGCCGCGGCGGGGACGGGGCCGCTCTTCTCCAGCTCCAAGATCTTCTACGGCACACGCCCATGGAGGAAGTGGTGAGTGCAGCAGCAAGGGAATTGCTTAGGAGACGGGTAGGAAGATAACTTGTGGGCTGTGTGGCGTAGGTTCGTGCCATGAACTTCGTGATCGAGCAAGGCTGGGCCTTCTACTGGGGAACCAGCGAGTGGACGGCGGCTGAAATCGTGGAGGCCTGCGATGTGGCCGACCGCTTGGGTCTGATCCGACCGGTACGGAATATTGTCACTGTGTTGTTATGTGCATCAAAGGCATTTACATCTTGCTATCTTGATAGGCGTTCGACCAGGCGCAGTACAACATCCTCGACCGTAGCCGAGTGGACTACAACTTCGCCGACCTGTACAAGGTAAATTGCAGGAATCTGTTGTGCGTTTGTAGTCGTTATCTCACTTTTGTCGATGACGTTCGTGCAGAAATACAAGTACGGCGTGACGGCCTTCTACCCGCTTGCTGGCGGAGTGCTCACGGGCAAGTACAGCAAGGGCGTTCCGGAAGGCTCGCGCATGGCTGACCCCATGTTCACGAAGATGTTGGCCAACGATGGCCTGGAGGAGAAGACTTCCAAGGCGCTGCAGCTTGCTGAAGTGGCCAAGGATTTGGGCTGTTCGCTGCCCCAATTGGCCATCGCCTGGAGCGCTTCGAACGAGAACGTGTCGACGTGTCTGATGGGCGCGTCGCGCGTTGAACAGCTGGAAGAGAACCTGAAGGCCATGGACTTTGTGGACAAGATCACGCCGGAGGTGCGCGCGAAGATCGACGCGATCGCGGATTTCAAGTCGTCGATCCCGACTGTCCCTGCGCGCGTGCACGAACTTCGCGGAAGGTGGCTGTAAAGGGGATCTACTTGCGTTGCCACATGCAAAGAGGACGTGTGGAAGCGAGTGCAGTCCAGAACCAACAGGAACGTCAGCTTACATTTTAGCGCTTCTCTGGAAAGGGTCGGAGCGGCTGTCATGTTCAAAATGTACGCGTTGTCCAGTTCTCCTCCTCCTGTTCTCCTCCTTATCCTTACAAGCGCTCGGAAGACGTGGTTGGTTCCTCAACTCACCTCGTCAAGAAGAGCAGCATGGCATCTAGTCCAGCACCCGCGCGTCGACACCTTCACTAAGAGCGACAGCATGGTCCAAGACGACACGAAGTTGCCTGCTGGACGACACGTTACTACGGACCGCAATAGTCCAGGAGGTTGTGGCAGCGTGCATGCATGGGTGATTGACCAGCACCACGGGGGTGTGCCAAGAATTCTACGCCGCGGGCGGACGCCTGTCCGGCAGCTGCTTGGCAGGGATGGCAAGACTGGTAGAGCGCTTGGGGAGTCGGCCCACTTGGCAAAACCTTGGCCGCCGAAGGCCTTATGACAAGAAGCAGCTTCCGGGAGCTTGTCTCGAGGTTTTGGGCAGCCGTGGATTTTACCGTTGGCGCGTGAACAGGAATGGAGACGCTTGGGAAGTCGCCGCCACGCCTTCACTTGCACCGCCGCAGCACGCGGTGTTTGGCTCTCGCGTGGCAAGTCCACGGCCGCCGACCTGCGCTAGACGCTCGTAAAGTGACTGTGCGGCGACGACAACCTGGGCGCTTCCGGCGGTTTAGAAACGCGAGACATAGACCAGACGCCCAACTTCAACGTGCTAGCATTTCTAAATGGATTCTAAACGGACGGATTCTAGTTGCTATAGAAACGATTCCCGGCGGTCCCAGCAGTCGAGAGATCCCGTCGTGGCCTCCACCTGATCATGGCAACGCCGTGAAGAAGCTCCATGATCAAGCGAGCGGTACCGGCGTTGGAGAGCGGGCTTCTTTCATGGCGAGACTGCTATGAGTCAACACCCGGCAGGTGTTGGAGGTTTATAGCAAGAGAGCGGTGAGCTCGAGCTCGAGGCTGCTTGGAAGGCGATGGTCTGTGCGATGGTCTGCTTGGCGCGGGGTGCTGCAGACGCGCGCCACGGCACCAAGCAAATAGTGTTCTAAGTTGACGCGTTGAAGTGGTCCCCACCTGACCTAGCATTCATCCCACCGTCCAAGCGGAGTCTCGGCGAGTGACGTACCAGCGTGGCAAGCTGCGGCCGACGCGTGCCAACACTTGACACCGTCGCTGGGCCAGTCAATAAGGCTTGCCTGCAGGTAGCTTGATCGCGCCTTGCTGTGGACCCTGCCGGCATTGACACAGCTTGCCGAAGTCCCTTGCCGACAAGGACGCTGCTGATGACACCACGGTAAAAGCCAACACTTCAAACGAGTTCAAAAGATATTCAATACTTGCTTGGGCAGATCGCCCGACGACTACATATATGACTACTGGCTGGCAACCACAGCTCCACAAAGCTCCCCGCGGTGCCGTGCGATGTCCGAGCCGCACTAGAACGCAGACTGACCAAAGCAACGCCCCGATGCGACCCGCACGCCAACACAAACACCACGAACCAGCTCCATCGTCATCGCCGCAGCCCAACCGCCTAGGCCGCCACCTCGCTTCGGTTTTGCAGCCCAGACCGCGTCCACCTCACCGCCACTTACGCGGCGGGGCCGGGGCCGCTCTTCTTCAGCTTCAGCGCCGCCTGCGCCGCCGCCAGTCGAGCGATCATCACGCGCATCGGAGAGCACGACACGTAGCGCAGACCCACCTTCTCGAAGAACTCGATCGACTGCGGGTCACCGCCGTGCTCGCCGCAGATGCCCAGCTCGATCTTCGGGCGCGTCGCGCGGCCGCGCTCCACGGCCAGGCGCACCAGCTCGCCCACGCCCTCCGTGTCCAGCGTCTCGAACGGGTCCTTCTCCAGCACGCCGTTCTTCACATAGTACGACAGGAACTTGGCCTGCGCGTCGTCGCGAGAGATGCCAAACGTCATCTGCGTCAGGTCGTTCGTGCCGAACGAGAAGAACTCCGCCACCTCGGCCAGCTTGCCGGCCTGCAGCGCGCGCGCGGCACCTCGATCATCGTGCCCACCTTGTACTGGAACGACTTGCCGCTCTGGCCGATCACGTCCTGCACCACCTTCTTCACCAGCTTCACCTGCTGCTCCAGCTCCTCGAACGAGCCCACCAACGGGATCATGATGTGCGGGTGCACCGAGATGCCCTCGCTCGACACCTTCACGGCGGCCTGCGCGATGGCCTTGGCCTGCATCTCCGTGATGCCCGGGTGTACGATGCCCAGCCGGCAGCCACGCAGACCCATCATCGGGTTGGCCTCCTTCAGGCCCTCCAGACGCGCCTGCACCGTCGCCTTGCTCACGTGCATCTCCTCCGACAGCGTCGCACACAGCTCTTCCAGCGCGCTGCCCTCGTGCGGCAGGAACTCGTGCAGCGGCGGGTCCAGCAGTCGGATTGTCACCGGCAGGCCGTCCATCGCGCGGAAGATGCCTTCGAAGTCGCCCTGCTGGAACGTGCACAGCGCGTCCAGAGACTGCTGCTGCGCCGGAGACTGCAGCTCCACGGCGCCGATCATGCGGCGCACGGCGGCGATGCGCTGCGCCGAGCTGAAGAACATGTGCTCCGTGCGCGTGAGCCCGATGCCCTGTGCGCCGTGCTTGCGAGCCTCGAGCGCATCCTCGGGCGTGTCCGCGTTCGTCCACACCTGCATGCGGCGGTGCGCGTCCACCCACTTCATGAACTGCTCCAGGTCGCCGCTCATCGACGCCTCCTGCAGCGCCTGCTCGCCCTTGATCACCTCGCCCGTCGTGCCGTTCACACTGATGTAGTCGCCCTCCTTCAGCGTCAGCTCACTGCCGCTCGCCGTGTTCACGACCATCGTTTTGGTGCTCGCGTCGATGCTCAGCGCGCTGCAGCCGCACACGCACGGCTTGCCCCAGCCTCGCGCCACCACGGCGGCGTGCGACGTCATGCCGCCGCGAGACGTCAGGATGCCCTCGGCCGCGTGCATGCCGCCCACGTCCTCGGGCGACGTCTCTTCGCGCACCAGCATCACCTTCTCGCCGCGCTCGAACCACGCCTCGGCGTCGGCCGCCGTGAACACGATCTTGCCCACCGCGGCGCCGGGAGACGCCGGCAGGCCCCGGCACATCACGTCCTTCTGGTAGCCCTTCTCGTCGGCGAAGCTCGGGTGCAGCAACTGGTCCAGGTGGCGCGGCTCCACCAGCATCACGGCCTCCCCTCGGTGACCAGCTTCTCGCGCCACATGTCCACGGCGATCTTGAGCGCGGCGGGGCCCGTGCGCTTGCCGTTACGCGTCTGCAGCATGAACAGCACGCCGTCCTGCACCGTGAACTCCGTGTCCTGCACGTCCTTGAAGTGTGTCTCGAGCGTGTGCACGGTCTTGTCGAGCTGCTGGTACACCTCAGGCATCTTGCCGGCCAGCTCCGAGATGGGCTGCGGCGTGCGGATGCCCGCCACCACGTCCTCGCCCTGCGCGTTCAGCAGGAACTCGCCGTACAGCTTGTTGTCGCCGTTGGCCGGGTTGCGCGTGAACAGCACGCCCGTGCACGACTGGTCGTTGATGTTGCCGTACACCATGGCCTGCACGTTCACGGCCGTGCCCTTGAGCCCCGTGATCTTGTTGATCTCGCGGTATTTGACGGCGCGCGGGATGTTCCACGAGCGGAACACGGCCTCGATGCCCATGCGCATCTGCTCCCACGGGTCTGTGGGGAAGCGCTGGTTGTGGGCCTCGTACACCTTCTTGTACTTCTCCACGAGCTCCTTGAGGTCGGCGGCCGTCAGCTCCACGTCGAACGTGACGCCGCGCGCCTGCTTCATCTTGGTCAGCTCGGCCTCGAAGTCGTCGTGCGGGATCTCGAGCACCACGTCGCCGAACATCTGCAGCAGGCGGCGGTAGCAGTCGAACGCGAAGCGCTCGCCGCCGCGCTTGGCCACACCCAGCACGATGTCGTCGTTCAGGCCCAGGTTGAGCACCGTGTCCATCATGCCGGGCATCGAGATGGCGGCGCCCGAGCGCACCGACACGAGCAGCGGGCGGGTCGCGTCGCCGAACTTGACGCTTCCGAGCGTCTTCTCCATGAGCTGCACGCCCTCGCGCACCTCGTCCATGAGGCCGTCGGGCAGGCGCCCGCCCACGGCGTAGAATTCCTGGCACACCTCCGTCGTGATGGTCAGTCCGGGCGGCACGTTCACGCCGTCGCGGGCCATCTGGCACAGGTTGGCGCCCTTGCCGCCCAGCAGCGGCTTCATGTTGCCCTGGCCCAGGCTCGCGCCCTTGACGAACGTGAACACACGCGGGTGCTGCAGGACTTGCGCCATGGCTTGGTAGTTGGTTGGTAGTAGTTGGTCTTCTCTTGAGTTGGTCAGTTGAGGAATGAGCTCTGGCAGCGGCGCGGCTTGGACTGGTCGAGGCGAGCATCTGCTGGTGCCGTTGAAAGGTGCGTGGATTGCTCGAAGGTGAACACTTCAACTTGGTCGAGACGAAACAGCGTCACGTGTCGACTTTCGTGTGTACAAAGACAAGCAACATAGACGAAGCATTCGTTTCTAAAGGAATTAGAAACTTGACTGGAAATGAGCAACGCGTTCATGAGGGAGCAACGCAATGCGCACCACAAATGCTGTGCGCTACGGGAGTGATAAGAGATCCACGGCCACCCGATCCACTTCACGGACGACAACATACAAAAGACTGCAAATTCGCTCTCCTTCGTCTACACTGCTGCATGGTCTATGTCTATATCGCACTTCAACATAAAAGACATGGCTACATATTCCAAGCGCCGTTGTGTCCATTGATGACGACGCGCATGTTTTGTTCCCCGGCGCGCTGTTCTCTACCAAGCGGATCAACTAGATCAGAGTACTTCCAGTTTGGTATATTGTAGCGCTTCTCTTATCTGGAAAGGGTCGGAGCGGCTGTCATGTTCAAAATGTACGCGTTGTCCAGTTCTCCTCCTCCTGTTCCCCTCCTTATCCTTACAAGCGCTCGGAAGACGTGGTTGGTTCCTCAACTCACCTCGTCAAGAAGAGCAGCATGGCATCTAGTCCAGCACCCGCGCGTCGACACCTTCACTAAGAGCGACAGCATGGTCCAAGACGACACGAAGTTGCCTGCTGGACGACACGTTACTACGGACCGCAATAGTCCAGGAGGTTGTGGCAGCGTGCATGCATGGGTGATTGACCAGCACCACGGGGTGTGCCAAGAATTCTACGCCGCGGGCGGACGCCTGTCCGGCAGCTGCTTGGCAGGGATGGCAAGACTGGTAGAGCGCTTGGGGAGTCGGCCCACTTGGCAAAACCTTGGCCGCCGAAGGCCTTGTGACAAGATGCAGCTTCCGGGAGCTTGTCTCGAGGTTTTGGGCAGCCGTGGATTTTACCGTTGGCGCGTGAACAGGAATGGAGACGCTTGGGAAGTCGCCGCCACGCCTTCACTTGCACCGCCGCAGCACGCGGTGTTTGGCTCTCGCGTGGCAAGTCCACGGCCGCCGACCTGCGCTAGATGCTCGTAAAGTGACTGTGCGGCGACGACAACCTGGGCGCTTCCGGCGGTTTAGAAACGCGAGACATAGACCAGACGCCCAACTTCAACGTGCTAGCATTTCTAAATGGATTCTAAACGGACGGATTCTAGTTGCTATAGAAACGATTCCCGGCGGTCCCAGCAGTCGAGAGATCCCGTCGTGGCCTCCACCTGATCATGGCAACGCCGTGAAGAAGCTCCATGATCAAGCGAGCGGTACCGGCGTTGGAGAGCGGGCTTCTTTCATGGCGAGACTGCTATGAGTCAACACCCGGCAGGTGTTGGAGGTTTATAGCAAGAGAGCGGTGAGCTCGAGCTCGAGGCTGCTTGGAAGGCGATGGTCTGTGCGATGGTCTGCTTGGCGCGGGGTGCTGCAGACGCGCGCCACGGCACCAAGCAAATAGTGTTCTAAGTTGACGCGTTGAAGTGGTCCCCACCTGACCTAGCATTCATCCCACCGTCCAAGCGGAGTCTCGGCGAGTGACGTACCAGCGTGGCAAGCTGCGGTCGAGCTGTTCGACACGTGCCCACAGGTCCTGATGGAGCAAGTAGGCCAAGGGGTGTTGGTCTCTAGTAGCACACCTTGCAGTCGGACATTTATTCCTACCACCTAAGCAGCTCTGATGGCGACACGGAAAGCGACGGAGTTGCCACGTACCATGCATGGCACGTCGTGCAGAATATCGTGCTGCTGCTTGTTTTTGCTGGCTGTGCTGCTTCAGACCTTGATCCTGAAGTATTGACAGCGAATGATTGAAGTTTCTTGGCGCCAACGCCGCGCTAACGTTTCGAAAACCAAAGCAGCCCCGAGCAATCAAGAAGGAACCACGGCTTGGTCCAAGTGGCCAAAACATTTACGAGGAGCAACCAAACAGAGCAAGAGGCCTACAGGATTCTTGGTTGACTTGGGCGAACGATGCTGGTGGGCCTGTTGAAGGCCAATCTAAAGCTTTGCCTGAACATTTTGTCGCAACCACCTCTGCACTTTCAACTGCTCCCGAACGCTATCAAGTCGAGACCGTCATCACCGGAAAGCGGTCTCTGCGTGTCCAAGCAACAGCCACCGACACCGACGCCAGTGAAGAAAGAGGAGCCTTTAAAGCTGGGCTGATACTAAAAGTCACACCTTCGTCGAAGAAGACATATCCATCCACGGTGTTCGACAATATGGTGGCTAACAAGGCGACTGTCAAGGACAAAACTGTGTTCGCTTGGCTCAAGTACGTGCTCAAATTCCGAACAGCCAAAGGTGAAAACAACGTCTACGCTTCCAGTGACGTCGTTTTCAGCACGTTGAAGAAGAAATTTTCCGAAGATCGCATCGCATTGCTTCTCGTGTCAATGACCAAGCAACCTGAACTCAAGGGCCTCGCTAAGCAGCTTGAGCCGTCGGTGATAAAATTGTTGCAAGAACGTAAAGTATCCTCGAATTCTTTGAAAGCGATTTTGGGCGTGAAAACGGAGGGTAGAACGCTTGCGGGGGTTGTGAATGACCCTGCCTACATGTTCTGGATTAAATACCATCGTGAGCGCTATACCGCTTAACCCTGCGTTTATAGGCGAGGTTGCTGCATAACGCGCCTCGGCGTAGTCGCCTTAATCGCAACAATAAACAATAACCCTGCGTTTAACACTGTTTCCCTGAGTGATGCTGCTCGGACCGAGCATCTTCTACTACTACAAATTCCGCAATTGCTGCCTGTGTGTGAGGAACCCTTGCCGTATGCATCCTAGAGTTCCTCCCCATCAATAAATCATCGGATCCGTGGCGGTGGCTCAAAACTACTTCATCCTTGTCATTGACCCAACTTATCATCATCGCGCAGCCCGTTGAACGCGATCCGAAACACGCATCGTTGGGTTTTGTCTTGACCTGCAGTCGTAACAGAATGTTTACTTTAGCAGCGAGATGATCCGCGAGGACGCCAGTTTACAGGTGCTGTTGCTCTGGAGTCTCTGGCAGGTCAGCATAAGATGGACTGCAGGATGGAAGGGGCAGCAGCCCCCGCGAAAAGCTTTGCCTGCCATGTCAAGACTTCGTACAGGTCGATGTCAATCGCCGACACGAATTGTTGTCCTGAACGATGGTCGACTGGAAGGTCAGCTGAGTTAGGAGCTGACTCAGCTCCTTGTGGAAGACCCAGTAGCTCACGGGAATCAAAAGTCACCAACGCGTGTGGTGCCACAATAAGCACTGGATTCAACGTGGGCAATGAAGCAGCTTGACTTGTTCTCGTATTTGGATCCGCCGTGCACAATTTGAACTCGGCGCTCTCCAAGCGATCGGAGACCGACACGCAAAGAATGAAACGAACTCCCGGAAATCTTGCCCACTGCTGAGTCTTCCAGTCGAGTTGACCCGGTTCAGTCCCCCATCCACGCAAATGTCTAGCTTCTACGGCGAGAGAGTACGAGCACTCAAAGTCTAGGACTCCTTGGGGCCATTCGGCTCCGTTGCTCGCTTCGGTCCGAAGCTGTTGCCAGCTTGACAGTATGGAAGTGTGGGGTAGCCAGGCAGAGTCGATTCCCCATAGGAGACCAAATATCTTTCAAAGGCAGGCTATTTTCCCATGGCATACCAGTTAATCAATGTCTTTCTTCTTCTTCGCATGACAGTCTCCAGCTTCCGGACCAATTTCTCGTGCTCTTGCCAAGCCTCCCCGACCATGTAAATTCTGCCGTCGACCCACTCCATTTGCTTCCATCTGGACAGTTGGGAAAGTTGACTCTCGCACTCCGAGAACGTCTTCCATCCCTCCTTGCTAGCAGTACAAACTGGCATAACACGCTCAAGGCTGCTGCGATCTCGTTTCTCGTTGGTGATCAGAACTGCTATCAACGAGAAGGTGGAATCAGCTTTTGTGTCGCCATCTTTCGAGCACGGTTATCTCGATCAAGCTATACCTTAAGGTTGAAGTGGTACTGGATCTCTCTTCATTTCTCAATTCTCCAAGCAGCTCCAGCGCAAGCCGCCACCTCTTCTAACGCATGTCGTACGTGGCTTTCTGAGCGTCCTCCACCTATTTCTAAGCCCCTCTTCCCTCTCTCTAGAGGCGACCTCATCATCTCGGGCGACTGCGGCGGCACCAACACGCGGCTGTCGCTGTGGCTCATCCCCAAGGGCTCCGTCTCCTTCAAGGGCTCGGTGGCCCCGGGCGAGATCACGTTCGCCAAAAAGTACCACAACGAGAAGTACGGCAGCTTCTCGGAGGTCTGCCACCTGTTCATGAAGGAGGCCAAGCTGGTGGACAAGCTGCCCGTGGCCTGCGTCCTGGCCTGCGCCGGCCCCATCCTGAACAACACGGTCGAGTACGTCTATAGCAACATTTCTGTCTTCCAGGTCTTTCTGACCTGTTTCTTATTGGAAACGACGGATAGATTCACCAATATCAAACAAGGCTGGAAAATCGACGGCTATGGCCTGGAAAAGGAGCTGGGGATCGCGACCGTGAAGCTCATCAATGACTTTGCCGCCATGGGCTATGGACTGCTCACTCTCAAGCCTCACGAGTACATTGTGCTCAACGAGGCAGAACGAGAAGAGGGGCTTCCTATCGCCACCATCGGCGCTGGCACTGGGTTGGGCGAGTGCTATCTGACTGCCGATAAAGACGGTCAGTACTCGTGCTTCGCCTGCGAGGGCGGCCACACGGACTTTGCTCCTGCCGATGAGATCGAAATCGAGCTGTACAATGCCATTAAAGAGGAACTGGGCTGCCACCGCCGCTTCTCGGTCGAGAGAATCGTGAGTGGCCCGGGACTAGCCACGATCTACAAGTTCTTGGCCAACAAGTTCCCTAAAAAGGTGGACAAGGCAGTCCACGACGCCTTTTTGGGGGCCAAGTCCTTGCAGGGCAAAATCGTTGGCGACAATGCCAAGACGGATGAGCTCTGCAACCAGGCCATGGAGATCTTCGTCGAGTGAGTTTTTATTTGATTTCTTCTTGTAGCGATAGGAGTTTTGTTTACTATCGTCGTGTTAGTGCCTATGGTCGTGAAGCGGGTTGCGCTATGCTGAAGTATCTGCCTCGTGGAGGGTTCTACATCACTGGGGGACTAGCTCCCAAGAACCTGGACTACTTTACCCAGAAGGACATCTTCCTCAAGGCGTGCTTCAACAAGGGAAGAGTGAGTCCGGCGTTGAAGGCGATCCCCATCTATCTGGTACTGACGGAGGATCTGGGCGAACGAGGCGCACACTACTACGCGTACCAGCTGCTGCAGACCTACAACCAAGGTCTGCTGGGCGAAGTGCTGGCTCACGAGCACGTGCAGGAGAAGTTCGCCACGACCCACCACTTTGCACTGTACTCGACCCTCGTTGCGGTTGGTGTCGTCTTGGGTCTTGCCGTTGGAGGACTGCGCAAGTAAGCCCACTTGACGGTGTTTCCGTCGCGTCATGGGTTCTGTACGAACGCAAACGATGAAATGAAGAGGGAATTTACGTCAACGATGGTTTTGGTTGCTCGCTCGGCGGATCAGCCTCATAACTAGACAAGTCAAAATTGTGTTCACCAGGGGCTGGGCGACGGGAAGTTGGAGACCGCAACTTGCTTTCGAAGGGTGTTTGGCCTTCTTCGGACAATCGACTCCGCCCGGTTACCCCATACTGACACGGCGATGGCCTACACTTTTGCGATGATTCTAGCGGTCTGCTTGGTGCTGATGAACTAGGGCGGCAAGTGTGATGCTCGTGTACGCAAGGCCCAGCCCGGAACCCGCGCTTTGTTTGCTCACGAACGCGAGATCATTTAGCAGTTCTCACTTCACCTTTGCCGTCCACCACTTAAGTTCGACAACCAGTTCCGACTATCAAGAAGAGCAGCCATGCGTCGTGGTTGGGCTCTGTTGCTGACTGTAATGACTTTCGTCGCCGTCGCCTCTGCGCTTTCAACTGGGAATACCGCGGTTACTTCGGTCGTCTCTCCATTTCCGTGGTTGGAGGTGGTTCAAGATGTGAGCGTCCTCGTTCAAACATCGCCCGACTTCTCCGAAATGCAGGTCTCCACATTGAAGACGTCAAACACCAGAGCCTCGAATACTTGATGTAACGAGTAGGCTCCGCGCAACTGGAAGGTACCGTCCGTCTCCTCAGTGCAGTCGAAGAACGTGGCTTCGTCAAGTCAAAATGTCGACTTCGCGCTGCCAAATAGCGGCAAGCCCGTTGCAGCTTGTCGTCCTTGGCTCGGGCCTCTTCTTTTCGTACGAGGTAAGTCGGCTTCCTCTTCGTGCTTTTGCCTGGGCGCTACCAGCATCAGTACTATCGCTCGAATCGTTCACCATGGCAAGGTATAGCGTATGCAAATTTCGATGTGGAGTGCAGAGGATGGCAGACATGCGAGTCAACATGATCCTGGCTGCGAGGGATTACTCGCTTGAAGTAGATGCGGGACTCACGTTTGTCCTTGACGATGTACTCGGCCGCGTACTCGGGCCTTAGGATTTAAGCGTTGACGGCTCCTCGAATCGACTGCACCTCAACTTCGCCCCAGCTTGCAATGCCTTCTTTCAATGAGCGCATCGCGTTTCTCGATACCTCGAACTCGGGTCGGTGCATCTTCATGAACGCAACACGCTGCATGACAACGACGAGTTCTTCGTCGTCCTCGCCGTTATCAGCGTTGTCAATAGTAATTGCACCGTCAGAAGCCTGCTCGCTCACAGTCGACATCGTGCGCTTCTGCTTCTTGCGTCTCATCTCCGTAAGCACCGTCGTAGAGCTAATATCCCTCCGCACTCGTTCCTGAGGGTTGTACGGATACAAATCGTCGACGTCTACGCTATCCGTGACCACCACCGCACACGGTCGACCACCGACCTGCTTCGACTCGTCGAAGTACTCGGTCAACGTGACCTTGTTCACTTCCGATGTGATCTCGTTGCTATCTGTCGACAGAAGACGATAGTTCCAAATGGACGTGTTGATATCGCCGTCCACCGCATCCCCATCAACAGTATCGTAGTCCTCGCGGACAGTGGTGTGGCCCAGCGCCTCCGAAATTGTAATCTCCATGTTCAGCATAAAGTATTTGATGGCATCGAAGACTTGTTTGAGCGACTGCACCCCGTAAAATGGAAGAACTCGAATCGCTCGCAGCAAAGTTACCTTGCGAGTCCTCGTAGCGATGGTCCATCAGCTGAGGCTTCATCAGATCTAAGTGTTGGCTGCGAGCCACGACATACTGACAGCCGCGAGTGATCATGTCGTGCTTGAGACCCAGCAGAACCTGTCTCCGCTCCCACCACTCCTTAGGCAGGTGGATATGTCTGCACAACGGGCTTGCTTGCACTTCCTAACAGCAAATGTTCTCAGTTCATATTCAGTTAGAAATGCTGATAGCAACGTTAGAAATGACCTGAAGCCCCGCCATCATGGACTGGGCGCCAGCCACAGCCAGCTGTTGTCCGTGGAGGAGTTCTCGGAGTGCGGCGTTGGCGCCCACGACGTCCAGGATTTGGGCACGAGCGCTGCGAGGGCGCGTCTGCAGCGTCGTGAGCTCCTTCTCTAGCGCTGGCACCTGTGTCTTGAGCTTGTCCACTTCGTCCTGGCGCACCAGATACGACGGCCGTCGTCGCTTGCGTTCCACCATCACGGAATTGGAAATGGTACAATCATTATCTAAAAGACAGCAAGCAACGAGACGGATGAGATTGTTGTCTTCATGCAACGTGCAGCAAAAATGTACATCCAACGGTCCATGCACTGTGGAAATCTGTGCTTCAAGGTGATGGTGGTCCGAGGCGATATGAAATGGACGCGATGTTGTCGTCGGATAATTTCGCAGTCAACTTGACGAAGATCGAGGTGGTGGAAGCCAAGTGATCGTCTTCACCTATGGCCTTTCGATACTTGAGCGCATACATCAACCACTCGAACATAGTCTTGTCATCGGGATGCACCCCGTCAGGCACCAACTTGTCCAGCATTCTGGATGGATATGCCGTGCTCGACTAAGGTTTGAGTTTCAGTCTCAAAGCAGCTGTAGCGAGGACCCCTCTTTCTTCAGAGTCATCGGTGGCGGTGGCTTTTGCTTGGACACGCAGAGACCGCTTTCCAATGGCGACGGTCTCGACTTGATAGCGTTCGGGAGCAGTTGAAAGTGCAGAGGTGGTTGCGACAAAATGTTCAGGCAAAGCTTTAGATTGGCCTTCAACAGGCCCACCAGCATCGTTCGCCCAAGTCAACCAAGAATCCTGTAGGCCTCTTGCTCTGTTTGGTTGCTCCTCGTAAATGTTTTGGCCACTTGGACCAAGCCGTGGTTCCTTCTTGATTGCTCGGGGCTGCTTTGGGTTTCGAAACGTTAGCGCGGCGTTGGCGCCAAGAAACTTCAATCATTCGCTGTCAATACTTCAGGATCAAGGTCTGAAGCAGCACAGCCAGCAAAAACAAGCAGCAGCACGATATTCTGCACGACGTGTCATGCATGGTACGTGGCAACTCCGTCGCTTTCCGTGTCGCCAGCAGAGCTGCTTAGGTGGTAGGAATAAATGTCTGACTGCAAGGTGTGCTACTAGAGACCAACACCCCTTGGCCTACTTGCTCCATCAGGACCTGTGGGCACGTGTCGAACAGCTCGACCGCAGCTTGCCACGCTGGTACGTCACTCGCCGAGACTCCGCTTGGACGGTGGGATGAATGCTAGGTCAGGTGGGGACCACTTCAACGCGTCAACTTAGAACACTATTTGCTTGGTGCCGTGGCGCGCGTCTGCAGCACCCCGCGCCAAGCAGACCATCGCACAGACCATCGCCTTCCAAGCAGCCTCGAGCTCGAGCTCACCGCTCTCTTGCTATAAACCTCCAACACCTGCCGGGTGTTGACTCATAGCAGTCTCGCCATGAAAGAAGCCCGCTCTCCAACGCCGGTACCGCTCGCTTGATCATGGAGCTTCTTCACGGCGTTGCCTAGGGTGGATTCTTAGCGCGATCTTAACTGTTAATAGTGTTAACTAACGCTTAATAACATTTTGCTTAGTAGTTAATAGTACTGAGCAATGTAGAAAAAGGCCACAGCTCGACGTTATTATTTACATTCGTGATCACACAAACACAAGCAAAGTCTAGCAGCGAGTGCAGGACGAGCGGCGACAACGACGCCATCGTCACCGTTGTCGAGCTCTTTGAAGAGGCCAAGTGAGCCACAACTGGCAGGATTTGGCTGCATTTGCGTCCCTACAAGCCCGTGCAAGATCGCGAACGAAGGCCCCACACGACTAAGGAAGTGCTGGATACGGTGTTTAAATTCTTAGCGTCACCGACTCCGTATGAATTCCAGCGCCGCGCGTCTCGTGAACTCCGTGCGAATGCGCTGTTGGAGGAGCAACAGCAGGCTCGGTCCAGAGGGGCTGGCGCTGGCGATGTGGGACGGCCCCTCGGGACCACCCTCCGTCACGGCCCCGTAAGAAAACCGTCTACGACGCGGTCGTTGGCAATGGCGGACGGGAACTGAAGCCGCGTGAATATGACTCGCTTACCATCGACGACTTCGATCTGCTACGCGTTGTTGGGCGTGGTGCCTTTGGTAAGGTGATACTAGTGCGAAGAAAAGTGCCTCAGCAACAGAAAGGTGCTCGTCTATTGAGTCCGCGGACGATGATGGCGATGGGGATGACTCCGCAGCAGATTGCGGTCGCTTCAGGAGGCGAACAAGGCAAAGTGTATGCGATGAAGGTCATCAAGAAGGCTGCTGTGTTTGCCAAGAACCAGGTGGAGCACACCAAGACAGAGCGACGTATCCTGCAAGGCGTGGATCACCCGTTCATGGTGAAGCTGCGCTACGCCTTCCAGAACGAGGCCAAGCTCTACTTCGTCATGGACTTCTACAACGGCGGAACGCTGCACTTCCACCTGCGGCGCGCCATGCACTTTGACGAGACCCGCACGCGCTTCTACGCTGCCCAGCTAGTGCTGGCCATTTCGCACCTGCACACCTACAACATCGTGTACCGAGACCTGAAGCCGGAGAACATTCTGCTGGACGACAAGGGATTCATCGCCTTGACGGACTTTGGTCTCTCGCACGACCACTTCGACAGTAAGGACGGCATGCAGACGTTCTGCGGTACGCCCGAGTACATTGCGCCCGAGCTGATCCGTCGTGTGCCCTACGGCAAAGCCGTGGACTACTGGTCGCTCGGTGTCCTCATCTTCGAGATGCTGGCGGGTTACACGCCGTTCTACCACGCCAACCGCAAGCGCAACTTCCAGAACATCGTCAAACTCCCACTGCGGTTCCCGTCCGAGTTTTCCGACGATGCTCGATCCCTGCTGCGTGGTCTGATCTGCCGCAACCCAGCCAAGCGACTCGGCTCCGGTCCGTGCGGCGCCCAAGAGATCATGGACCACCCTTTCTTCAACAGCGTGGACTGGGAAAAACTGTATAAGCGGGAGGTGCCCGTGCCATTCCGACCGGTGGTCAAGTCGGACGGCGAGGTGAACAATGTGCCCGAGTTCTTCGAGCGGCACGAAGAGATAGACTCGGTGGCATCGGACACGCGAATCGGCAACAGCCATGTTTACTCAGGGCTCTCGTACACGAAGTCATGCAGTCTCTAAGGAGCGAAAGAGAATTTGTGGCACAGCGAGATAGAAAGTAGTGGGAACTCTTACGAATAAGTATGACGGTCATCGCAGTTATGTATTTATTTTCATTTGGAGCCTGGTGGAAACAGGAAACCTCAGCACTGCCAGAACACGAACTCAAACATATTTGCGAACACCCCTTGTTGCCCAGCTTCAGTCGGCTTCGTCAAAGCCAGACAAGGACTCCAAAAGGAGTTCAAAATCCTCGTCATCGAGGTCAAACGCCGTTTCTTCATCTTCTTCAACCTCTTCCTCGCCATCGTCACGCTCGGTCGGCGCAGGTGGAGTAGCATAAACTGGCAACCCCTTTCGATTTTTGTTGCCACAGTTGTTGCGGATGAACGACAATTTCTCGACACTTGGAACACTCAGTCGATTTCGTAGCTTGGTATGGGTCAAGCCTTGAATACTCCACAGACGTTCACTTGCTGCTGAAGATGTGGGGCTGCTCAAAACATGTTGCGCAAAACGCTTGACAGGAGACCGCGAGAAAACATTATTTCTAATCCACCAGTCAAGAGGTGGTTTAGAGCTGTTAGCTTTCCAAGTGTCCACGTCCCAGTCATCTTTCGCGCCTACCAACTCCATTAGAGCGTTCTCAAACACCTCTTCTGTCACTTGAGCGTTAGCAACATGCCCAGTGCGTTTTGCCAGTTTCACAGCGTCATCGACGACTTTGTCAACACTAATGCCTTCGAAGGTCGCGAAAGCTGAAAGACTCTTGCTTGGATCCAGTAAATAGGCGATGCTGGTGATACTGGATCGGGAACAAACGAAGTCCCAGCGTTTTGAGATCGCATCCCGGATTTTAGGCTGAACGGTTCTGTCGTGGAGTCCATGAAGGTCTTCTTTGTACTCAGGGAGCGCATGAGACGATCAAACTCATGCAATATCATCGAATTTGAGCACAGATCAGATTCGAGAGCGGCGAGTGAACGCGTGATCGGGGCTGTGAGTCTCTGAACAACCCACGCGTTAGTCCAAAACGTGGAACTGGGTCTCACGATATCTTGGATCTTCTCCAACTTCGCTTTGTTCTCAGCAGTATCCTCGTAGTTTCGCATCAACTGCGAATTTGTGAACGCTGTAGTTAGCGGCGATTTATTGCTAAGCACACTTCGAATGCACTTCTCCTGCGAATACCATCTTGTTGCGACCGGCAGTGCTAGCTCTCGAATCTTCTTCTTGCCCACCCTCTGAAAGTGCATCCTGTTCTTCCTAACTCCAGCCAAAAGCAGATTTCGAGCACGCACAAACTTCGTTACTTTCAGCGCTTGTTGTAGTACTTCTTTCAGCAATGGTAACTTGTAAATATCCTTGAGCAGCAAATTCATCGCATGGGCAGCACACCCACTGTAAACAACGTTTGGGCGCCTCGCCTCCACCAGTTTCCCAGCTAATCTCATGTTCGGCGCATTGTCAGAGACAACGGAAGTCACCTTTCCTATTCCAGCCAACTCTTCAACTTCACCAATAACTCGCAGGATTTCTTCAGCCATAAATTCTCCGGTGTGATTGGCAGAACCAGTCGTCCCTGACGACCACATCATTGGCCTCATCTTCGGCGATGTCAGGACGTAGTTGACAATGCTCTCACGACATGTGTTCGTCCAGCCATCGGTAACCAAAGTAAGGCGTTTTTGTGGCTTGAGAATCTCTGCCAGTTCAGAACGTTCTACTTGGTATACCTCATTCAGCAAACTCGTCGCAAGGGCACGACGTGTAGGCAGTCGGAAGGCCGGGTTACAACGAGTAAACGCGCTTTGCAAATGGGGGTTTTCGATGGCTCGGAAAGGTATCCCAGCCGTATAAAACCCTCTAGCAAGCTCAACATGAACCTCGTGGATCTCGGTGTCACTCAAAACCGGGGTCTGGTGGGTCGATGAGCCGTAGCTGGTTCTGCGGGACTTAACCGGAGAAAACATGGCTCCGCCATTGGAGGAACGGCGTTTACCCTTCTTCAGCTTCGCGATACGGGTGCTGTGTTTCGCTTTCACGTCCGTCGGTATTGAATCACAACTCTCGAAGTGACGGACTAAGTCTCGAGTGAGTTGGGCACTGTTAACACGCCACGTTCTGCAGTGGGGGCATAAAACATCAGGATGTGGTTTGTCAGGGCCTCGCTGGTGCACGATGGTGAATTCATCCCACAGCTGATCTTGCTTGCGGCCCGTCATTGGGACGGAGTCGAGGAAGACTTCGATGTGTGCTTGATGACTGGTAGTTGTGAGACGAACTTGAGCTTGGACTTAGTAGCTTCGAGGCAAATTGCGTTGTGGGGAGAACCAAGCGCGTTCGTGATTTGATTTCCGCGCCAAGATTCTTGGGTGCCCTTTCAGGTTTTGGATTTCGCGCCGATATTGCCAAGATCTCTTTGGCGCGAAATCCAAAACAGCGCGAGGAACGAGATAGCTCGTTGCTGAAGGAGGCAGCAGAGGGACTTGTTGGGATGGCAGAGATTCATGACCTGTTTAGCAGCATCAATACCACGTTAGAATGTTTTAAGGTGCAATACAAAAGTGTAAATTCGTACCAATCCAGTTCCGCAGGCAAGTTGCTGTACGGCACAAGAATCTTGGTCACACCAGTAGTAGTTGCTGCTTGAAGGGGCTCGTGTCGAAAATTGGCACATTCTTGGTGGCGAAGTTCGCCAAGTTCTTGGACACTATGATCACCAGTAACTAGGCCCATGAATACATCGGCATTAATATCGGCTGTGCCAGACACAACAACTACGTCGACATGTGCATAGCAGCATCAGCCGCTGACAAGTACATTTTGCCATTCGGTATGCAGGTTCTCCGCGAG
Organism: Phytophthora macrochlamydospora; assembly: GCA_011947325.1. Taxonomy (NCBI): domain Eukaryota; phylum Oomycota; class Peronosporomycetes; order Peronosporales; family Peronosporaceae; genus Phytophthora; species Phytophthora macrochlamydospora. The sequence continues at coordinate 38,313 of JAAVTH010000147.1, forward strand.
CATTCAACGACACTCCGATGATACCATCTTGCGATGGTACTACTAGGTCGCCACCACAAAAGCAGCATGTAGGTCGTGGAAATCATGGGGACGCCAAAGCGTTGAGCCGGTCCCAGTGCAACATTCGCTCCCGGATCTGCACGAAAGCTGCGTCAAATTCATACAATTTATCACCACCAGCTTATTCTTGCGCGCATCGCCCACAAACAGCGTGTAATTGTTGACTGCACCGAACGTCGTGTATTCCAGCAACACACCACTGTACTTCCCCCAACATGAACCGCCTGGGTCAGCGTGGCATTGAAGCCGTTGTCAGTGAAGCTCTTGAGAGGCGTGGTTCTGACTTGCCGTCTTGTTCAATTTGGCAGCAGCCCACTATCGAGCGAGCAGCAACGTCAGGACCGACAGAATTCTCAACAGCATGCATAGGATGATCGAAGTGATGACGGCGGGCTCAGCGGGCGCCAGCAGCGGCGCACTCACGGCAAATACCATCGCCACCAACGGAGACAGCATAGAAATCCAAAATTACAATATCAGCCATATCTCACAGTCTTTTCTTTGCGCGCCCTTTCGTTTTTAGTATTTCATAGTAATTTTTAGATGTTATTAAAGGTGTTAATACTACAATATGTTAATAACTGTTAATAGTAATTCTTAGGGTAAGGATCCACCCTAGCGTTGCCATGATCAGGTGGAGGCCACGACGGGATCTCTCGACTGCTGGGACCGCCGGGAATCGTTTCTATAGCAACTAGAATCCGTCCGTTTAGAATCCATTTAGAAATGCTAGCACGTTGAAGTTGGGCGTCTGGTCTATGTCTCGCGTTTCTAAACCGCCGGAAGCGCCCAGGTTGTCGTCGCCGCACAGTCACTTTACGAGCATCTAGCGCAGGTCGGCGGCCGTGGACTTGCCACGCGAGAGCCAAACACCGCGTGCTGCGGCGGTGCAAGTGAAGGCGTGGCGGCGACTTCCCAAGCGTCTCCATTCCTGTTCACGCGCCAACGGTAAAATCCACGGCTGCCCAAAACCTCGAGACAAGCTCCCGGAAGCTGCATCTTGTCACAGGCCTTCGGCGGCCAAGGTTTTGCCAAGTGGGCCGACTCCCAAGCGCTCTACCAGTCTTGCCATCCCTGCCAAGCAGCTGCCGGACAGGCGTCCGCCCGCGGCGTAGAATTCTTGGCACACCCCCGTGGTGCTGGTCAATCACCCATGCATGCACGCTGCCACAACCTCCTGGACTATTGCGGTCCGTAGTAACGTGTCGTCCAGCAGGCAACTTCGTGTCGTCTTGGACCATGCTGTCGCTCTTAGTGAAGGTGTCGACGCGCGGGTGCTGGACTAGATGCCATGCTGCTCTTCTTGACGAGGTGAGTTGAGGAACCAACCACGTCTTCCGAGCGCTTGTAAGGATAAGGAGGGGAACAGGAGGAGGAGAACTGGACAACGCGTACATTTTGAACATGACAGCCGCTCCGACCCTTTCCAGAGAAGAGAAGCGCTACAATATACCAAACTGGAAGTACTCTGATCTAGTTGATCCGCTTGGTAGAGAACAGCGCGCCGGGGAACAAAACATGCGCGTCGTCATCAATGGACACAACGGCGCTTGGAATATGTAGCCATGTCTTTTTATGTTGAAGTGCGATATAGACATAGACCATGCAGCAGTGTAGACGAAGGAGAGCGAATTTGCAGTCTTTTGTATGTTGTCGTCCGTGAAGTGGATCGGGTGGCCGTGGATCTCTTATCACTCCCGTAGCGCACAGCATTTGTGGTGCGCATTGCGTTGCTCCTCATGAACGCGTTGCTCATTTCCAGTCAAGTTTCTAATTCCTTTAGAAACGAATGCTTCGTCTATGTTGCTTGTCTTTGTACACACGAAAGTCGACACGTGACGCTGTTTCGTCTCGACCAAGTTGAAGTGTTCACCTTCGAGCAATCCACGCACCTTTCAACGGCACCAGCAGATGCTCGCCTCGACCAGTCCAGCCGCGCCGCTGCCAGAGCTCATTCCTCAACTGACCAACTCAAGAGAAGACCAACTACTACCAACCAACTACCACGCCATGGCGCAAGTCCTGCAGCACCCGCGTGTGTTCACGTTCGTCAAGGACGCGAGCCGGGGCCAGGGCAACATGAAGCCGCTGCTGGGCGGCAAGGGCGCCAACCTGTGCCAGATGGCCCGCGACGGCGTGAACGTGCCGCCCGGACTGACCATCACGACGGAGGTGTGCCAGGAATTCTACGCCGTGGGCGGGCGCCTGCCCGACGGCCTCATGGACGAGGTGCGCGAGGGCGTGCAGCTCATGGAGAAGACGCTCGGAAGCGTCAAGTTCGGCGACGCGACCCGCCCGCTGCTCGTGTCGGTGCGCTCGGGCGCCGCCATCTCGATGCCCGGCATGATGGACACGGTGCTCAACCTGGGCCTGAACGACGACATCGTGCTGGGTGTGGCCAAGCGCGGCGGCGAGCGCTTCGCGTTCGACTGCTACCGCCGCCTGCTGCAGATGTTCGGCGACGTGGTGCTCGAGATCCCGCACGACGACTTCGAGGCCGAGCTGACCAAGATGAAGCAGGCGCGCGGCGTCACGTTCGACGTGGAGCTGACGGCCGCCGACCTCAAGGAGCTCGTGGAGAAGTACAAGAAGGTGTACGAGGCCCACAACCAGCGCTTCCCCACAGACCCGTGGGAGCAGATGCGCATGGGCATCGAGGCCGTGTTCCGCTCGTGGAACATCCCGCGCGCCGTCAAATACCGCGAGATCAACAAGATCACGGGGCTCAAGGGCACGGCCGTGAACGTGCAGGCCATGGTGTACGGCAACATCAACGACCAGTCGTGCACGGGCGTGCTGTTCACGCGCAACCCGGCCAACGGCGACAACAAGCTGTACGGCGAGTTCCTGCTGAACGCGCAGGGCGAGGACGTGGTGGCGGGCATCCGCACGCCGCAGCCCATCTCGGAGCTGGCCGGCAAGATGCCTGAGGTGTACCAGCAGCTCGACAAGACCGTGCACACGCTCGAGACACACTTCAAGGACGTGCAGGACACGGAGTTCACGGTGCAGGACGGCGTGCTGTTCATGCTGCAGACGCGTAACGGCAAGCGCACGGGCCCCGCCGCGCTCAAGATCGCCGTGGACATGTGGCGCGAGAAGCTGGTCACCGAGGGAGGCCGTGATGCTGGTGGAGCCGCGCCACCTGGACCAGTTGCTGCACCCGAGCTTCGCCGACGAGAAGGGCTACCAGAAGGACGTGATGTGCCGGGGCCTGCCGGCGTCTCCCGGCGCCGCGGTGGGCAAGATCGTGTTCACGGCGGCCGACGCCGAGGCGTGGTTCGAGCGCGGCGAGAAGGTGATGCTGGTGCGCGAAGAGACGTCGCCCGAGGACGTGGGCGGCATGCACGCGGCCGAGGGCATCCTGACGTCTCGCGGCGGCATGACGTCGCACGCCGCCGTGGTGGCGCGAGGCTGGGGCAAGCCGTGCGTGTGCGGCTGCAGCGCGCTGAGCATCGACGCGAGCACCAAAACGATGGTCGTGAACACGGCGAGCGGCAGTGAGCTGACGCTGAAGGAGGGCGACTACATCAGTGTGAACGGCACGACGGGCGAGGTGATCAAGGGCGAGCAGGCGCTGCAGGAGGCGTCGATGAGCGGCGACCTGGAGCAGTTCATGAAGTGGGTGGACGCGCACCGCCGCATGCAGGTGTGGACGAACGCGGACACGCCCGAGGATGCGCTCGAGGCTCGCAAGCACGGCGCACAGGGCATCGGGCTCACGCGCACGGAGCACATGTTCTTCAGCTCGGCGCAGCGCATCGCCGCCGTGCGCCGCATGATCGGCGCCGTGGAGCTGCAGTCTCCGGCGCAGCAGCAGTCTCTGGACGCGCTGTGCACGTTCCAGCAGGGCGACTTCGAAGGCATCTTCCGCGCGATGGACGGCCTGCCGGTGACAATCCGACTGCTGGACCCGCCGCTGCACGAGTTCCTGCCGCACGAGGGCAGCGCGCTGGAAGAGCTGTGTGCGACGCTGTCGGAGGAGATGCACGTGAGCAAGGCGACGGTGCAGGCGCGTCTGGAGGGCCTGAAGGAGGCCAACCCGATGATGGGTCTGCGTGGCTGCCGGCTGGGCATCGTACACCCGGGCATCACGGAGATGCAGGCCAAGGCCATCGCGCAGGCCGCCGTGAAGGTGTCGAGCGAGGGCATCTCGGTGCACCCGCACATCATGATCCCGTTGGTGGGCTCGTTCGAGGAGCTGGAGCAGCAGGTGAAGCTGGTGAAGAAGGTGGTGCAGGACGTGATCGGCCAGAGCGGCAAGTCGTTCCAGTACAAGGTGGGCACGATGATCGAGGTGCCGCGCGGCGCGCTGCAGGCCGGCAAGCTGGCCGAGGTGGCGGAGTTCTTCTCGTTCGGCACGAACGACCTGACGCAGATGACGTTTGGCATCTCTCGCGACGACGCGCAGGCCAAGTTCCTGTCGTACTATGTGAAGAACGGCGTGCTGGAGAAGGACCCGTTCGAGACGCTGGACACGGAGGGCGTGGGCGAGCTGGTGCGCCTGGCCGTGGAGCGCGGCCGCGCGACGCGCCCGAAGATCGAGCTGGGCATCTGCGGCGAGCACGGCGGTGACCCGCAGTCGATCGAGTTCTTCGAGAAGGTGGGTCTGCGCTACGTGTCGTGCTCTCCGATGCGCGTGATGATCGCTCGACTGGCGGCGGCGCAGGCGGCGCTGAAGCTGAAGAAGAGCGGCCCCGGCCCCGCCGCGTAAGTGGCGGTGAGGTGGACGCGGTCTGGGCTGCAAAACCGAAGCGAGGTGGCGGCCTAGGCGGTTGGGCTGCGGCGATGACGATGGAGCTGGTTCGTGGTGTTTGTGTTGGCGTGCGGGTCGCATCGGGGCGTTGCTTTGGTCAGTCTGCGTTCTAGTGCGGCTCGGACATCGCACGGCACCGCGGGGAGCTTTGTGGAGCTGTGGTTGCCAGCCAGTAGTCATATATGTAGTCGTCGGGCGATCTGCCCAAGCAAGTATTGAATATCTTTTGAACTCGTTTGAAGTGTTGGCTTTTACCGTGGTGTCATCAGCAGCGTCCTTGTCGGCAAGGGACTTCGGCAAGCTGTGTCAATGCCGGCAGGGTCCACAGCAAGGCGCGATCAAGCTACCTGCAGGCAAGCCTTATTGACTGGCCCAGCGACGGTGTCAAGTGTTGGCACGCGTCGGCCGCAGCTTGCCACGCTGGTACGTCACTCGCCGAGACTCCGCTTGGACGGTGGGATGAATGCTAGGTCAGGTGGGGACCACTTCAACGCGTCAACTTAGAACACTATTTGCTTGGTGCCGTGGCGCGCGTCTGCAGCACCCCGCGCCAAGCAGACCATCGCACAGACCATCGCCTTCCAAGCAGCCTCGAGCTCGAGCTCACCGCTCTCTTGCTATAAACCTCCAACACCTGCCGGGTGTTGACTCATAGCAGTCTCGCCATGAAAGAAGCCCGCTCTCCAACGCCGGTACCGCTCGCTTGATCATGGAGCTTCTTCACGGCGTTGCCATGATCAGGTGGAGGCCACGACGGGGTCTCTCGACTGCTGGGACCGCCGGGAATCGTTTCTATAGCAACTAGAATCCGTCCGTTTAGAATCCATTTAGAAATGCTAGCACGTTGAAGTTGGGCGTCTGGTCTATGTCTCGCGTTTCTAAACCGCCGGAAGCGCCCAGGTTGTCGTCGCCGCACAGTCACTTTACGAGCATCTAGCGCAGGTCGGCGGCCGTGGACTTGCCACGCGAGAGCCAAACACCGCGTGCTGCGGCGGTGCAAGTGAAGGCGTGGCGGCGACTTCCCAAGCGTCTCCATTCCTGTTCACGCGCCAACGGTAAAATCCACGGCTGCCCAAAACCTCGAGACAAGCTCCCGGAAGCTGCATCTTGTCACAAGGCCTTCGGCGGCCAAGGTTTTGCCAAGTGGGCCGACTCCCCAAGCGCTCTACCAGTCTTGCCATCCCTGCCAAGCAGCTGCCGGACAGGCGTCCGCCCGCGGCGTAGAATTCTTGGCACACCCCCGTGGTGCTGGTCAATCACCCATGCATGCACGCTGCCACAACCTCCTGGACTATTGCGGTCCGTAGTAACGTGTCGTCCAGCAGGCAACTTCGTGTCGTCTTGGACCATGCTGTCGCTCTTAGTGAAGGTGTCGACGCGCGGGTGCTGGACTAGATGCCATGCTGCTCTTCTTGACGAGGTGAGTTGAGGAACCAACCACGTCTTCCGAGCGCTTGTAAGGATAAGGAGGAGAACAGGAGGAGGAGAACTGGACAACGCGTACATTTTGAACATGACAGCCGCTCCGACCCTTTCCAGAGAAGCGCTAAAATGTAAGCTGACGTTCCTGTTGGTTCTGGACTGCACTCGCTTCCACACGTCCTCTTTGCATGTGGCAACGCAAGTAGATCCCCCTTTACAGCCACCTTCCGCGAAGTTCGTGCACGCGCGCAGGGACAGTCGGGATCGACGACTTGAAATCCGCGATCGCGTCGATCTTCGCGCGCACCTCCGGCGTGATCTTGTCCACAAAGTCCATGGCCTTCAGGTTCTCTTCCAGCTGTTCAACGCGCGACGCGCCCATCAGACACGTCGACACGTTCTCGTTCGAAGCGCTCCAGGCGATGGCCAATTGGGGCAGCGAACAGCCCAAATCCTTGGCCACTTCAGCAAGCTGCAGCGCCTTGGAAGTCTTCTCCTCCAGGCCATCGTTGGCCAACATCTTCGTGAACATGGGGTCAGCCATGCGCGAGCCTTCCGGAACGCCCTTGCTGTACTTGCCCGTGAGCACTCCGCCAGCAAGCGGGTAGAAGGCCGTCACGCCGTACTTGTATTTCTGCACGAACGTCATCGACAAAAAGTGAGATAACGACTACAAACGCACAACAGATTCCTGCAATTTACCTTGTACAGGTCGGCGAAGTTGTAGTCCACTCGGCTACGGTCGAGGATGTTGTACTGCGCCTGGTCGAACGCCTATCAAGATAGCAAGATGTAAATGCCTTTGATGCACATAACAACACAGTGACAATATTCCGTACCGGTCGGATCAGACCCAAGCGGTCGGCCACATCGCAGGCCTCCACGATTTCAGCCGCCGTCCACTCGCTGGTTCCCCAGTAGAAGGCCCAGCCTTGCTCGATCACGAAGTTCATGGCACGAACCTACGCCACACAGTCCACAAGTTATCTTCCTACCCGTCTCCTAAGCACTTCCTTTGCTGCTGCACTCACCACTTCCTCCATGGGCGTGTACGGGTCCTGACGGTGGCAGAAAATGAGGTCCACGTAGTCCAGACCGAGACGCTTGAGCGACGCCTTGGTGCCTTCGATGATGTGCTTGCGACTGAGCCCCTGGTCGTTGGGGCCCGCCGTGCCGTAGAAGATCTTGGAGCTGAAGAAGATCTTGGTGCTGATCACCAGGTCCTCGCGGCTCCAGAGGCTGCGCTCGATGCCGGCCTTGACAATCTTGCCCATCAGCTGCTCCGACTGGCCGTCCGCGTAGTTCTCGGCGTTGTCGAAGAAGTTGACGCCGTGCTGGAAAGCATACGCCATGATGTCGTAGGCCTTCTCGAAGTCGAACTGCGTGTTAAAGTTGACGAAGCTGCCGAGGGAGAGGCGAGACACGAGCAGACCGGTGTTGCCGAGGAAGCGGTACTTCATGTTGTGGGCGGGGGCGGCAGCGGGGGCGGCCATGGCTGGAGGCAGGACGTCGACTTGGTGCTTGGAGGCGAATTCGATTGTGAGGCACGAAAAGATACGTTGTCGTTTAACTCGATTTTGAGTGGCTAAAAACCTCCGAAAACTCCTTTACAACCACTTTCCGCGAAGTTCGTGCACGCGCGATTGAACTGTTGGGATCGACGGCTTGAAATCCGCGATCGCGTCGATCTTCGCGCGCACCTCCGGCGTGATCTTGTCCACAACGTCCATGGCCTTCAGGTTCTCTTCCAACTGCTCGATTCGGGACGCGCCCATCAGACACGTCGACACGTTCTCGTTCGAAGCGCTCCAGGCGATGGCCAATTGGGGCAATGAGCAGCCCAAATCCTTGGCCACTTCAGCAAGCTGCAGCGCCTTGAAGTCTTTTCCTCCAGGCCATCGTTGGCCATCATCTTCTTGAACAGCGGGACGGACATACGCGAGCCTTCCGGGATACCTTTACTGTATTTGCTGTGAGCACTCCGCCAGCAAGCGGGTAGAAGGCCGTCACGCCGTACTTGTATTTCTGTGTGGGTGTGATTAAAATGAGGCCGTGAATGCAGCGACAATGACGAAATTGCATGTGCTTACCTTGTACAGGTCGGCAAAGTTGTAGTCCACGCGACTACGGTCGAGGATGTTGTAGCGTGCCTGGTCGAACGCCTGCAAGAGTACACCGCATCAATCCACACGTACCCTCATGGTGTGTGCCATGAAACAAATGTCGTACCGGACGAATGAGCCCCAAACGATCAGCGACATCGCAAGCCTCCGAGATCTCTGCAGCAGTCCATTCGCTCGTACCCCAGTAGAACGCCCAGCCTTGCTCGATCACGTAGTTCATTGCCCGAACCTACAGCAGTTGAACCGTCAAAACTGTTAGATACTCCTCTACCAACGCCATTATTTTGATAATAATCTTACCACTTCCTCCATGGGCGTGTACGGGTCCTGTCGGTGACAGAAGATCAGGTCAACGTAGTCCAAATTGAAGCGCTTCAACGACGCCTTGGTGCCTTCAACAATGTGCTTCCGGCCGAGCCCCTGGTCGTTAGGACCTGCCGAGCCGTAAAAGTTTTTGGCGCTGAAGAAGATCTTGGTACTGATCACCAGGTCCTCGCGGCTCCAGAGGCCGCGCTCAATGCCCGTCTGGACAATCTTGCCCATCAAGATCTCGGACTGGCCGTCCGCGTAGGTCTCGGCGTTGTCAAAGAAGTTGACGCCATGCTTGAACGCGCACGCCATGATGTCGTAGGCCTTCTCAAAGTCCAGCTGCGTGTCGAACGTGACGTAGCTGCCGAGCGAGAGCTGGGAGACCAGCAGGCCGGTGTTCCCGAGAAACCGGTACTTCATCTTGTTAGCGGTCTTGACAGCGGAGCTCATACTTGCGGGGATTCGGGTCTTGGGGCGATGTGAAACTTGATCGCCGCGGAGAAGATTGAATTGTGAACTCCGCCACCGGCCGTTTACCGCCCGCGTGGTGAACAGACCGTGTTTTGACTCGTTTTGAACTCTGTACGCATAAACTCTTTGCCCCGGTAATCACGGATTTCTCATCGGCTTGCCGCACTGGTAGAATTCCGGCGCGATTTCGAGTGTAGGAGAAAATAAACTTATCATCTCCGATGGCGAAGCTGCCGCTCCGGAGGAAATCAAAGTGGCGAACAACACTCATCAATTTGCACCGTTGAAGTGAATTGAAACCTGATCGGTGCTCGGCGATTG
>JAAVTH010000148.1:0-57727 GCA_011947325.1 Phytophthora macrochlamydospora
TGCAAGGCTTTGCGAAAAAGAAAAACACATATTTGATACCATTGGTGGTATGCCAGGAAGATGCGATTGATGATACTTCGTTAGCGCACATTGTTGTACGTATGCTTCATTCATATTGAGGCGCTAAGTAGTTGACTCAAGTTTGGAAACTCTATGCAGTTTGAAGGATCTCTATGTGGCTATTTCAACAAGGCATTCCACCAACGCAAAAGCAAAGGCGACGACTTTCGAACTTGGAATAGCAAGAAAACCAATGCTCGAGGAGTTTCCATCGATTTTGGGGACTTGCAAGTCACATACAGTAAAGGAGGTACTTAAACCAACTTATGGTTTGGTGCCCAGTCACGAGACGATAAACTAACGCATACCATGCAGCGATCTGCGGGCTCGAAGACTTCCGCTTAAGTGTTTCTCCTCCAGTAAACCGCAAAGGCCATCGCGAGAGAACTCATTGGCGTCACAGAAGTGTTGTAAGTCACTGACTTCGATATCCTTCTTCACGTTATGGCTTGATATGAACATCTAATTATTTTATTTGTGACGTGTAGCACAGTCAAGAAACGACAATCATAATCGGCCTGCCAAAGGTAAGCTCGCGTTTTGCTAAAAGCTTATTAGTCTTTTATTGACCTCTCCTGGTACTTTTTAGGATACGTTAGACCGCGCATCTGAACGATTTGGCCTTGCATTCGAAAAGGGAGTGCTCACTTCGACAAAGGTTTGGCAATATGCGTCGAGATCACTTTTACTAAGCTGGAATTTCTGACGATGTTGCTCTGGGTTTTAGACTGCGCTCTCTGACGTAGATCATCTAGCTATCTTCTCTCTACTTTCTGCTACTACTGCAAGGTCAGTTCTCCAAGGTGCTCAAACGTTGGAATTGGGCTTAGGAGAAATACTCTTCGCACCAGAAAGTACGACGGGCCATTTACCAACTCGGAAGGGTTCGCATATGTACGGCGTGGCCGTCTGGATATCTACTGTGTTGATCTTGGTGACGTGCGAAACAGTATTGACTCCTCCGCAGATAACGGAGAAGTAGTAATAACTGCTACCGATATTGCCAGCTCGACTGATGGGGCTATACTCAAAGAACCATTTGCATCACTGACGAAAGGACAAGCGTTTGGAGATCAAATGATCGGGCTTGGTCATCCACACATTTGGGTCTCAAATCCTCGACGACGGAATCCTTTCAATCTCAGTTTTCAAGTTGTTTCGGCCGAAGATTCCACTGAAGTACTGTGGATCACTCGTGATCAAGTCGAACAGCATGTTCGAGATGACCAACTTCGGCTCTCGTACAACCCCATTTTCGCCTCGCCGTGTCCAATCGATACAGTCGCCGCTCTTTTGTCGGCCATCCAAAGTCGAGATATATGCCGCATTGCGAGACAATTACTGGCTGATGCGGCTCTATCCAAGTTTTTCTTCCAGTTCCCGCCACTCGTGCTTGAACGACTATGCTATCGCATGGAAGTCCAGCATATTCAAATGAGTCGTGTACTTCTCGATACGGGCGACACCATCAGGCATGTCTTGGTTGTTGTTTGTGGGGCTCTTCACAGCCGTCGTTCCAAATCAAGTGATGACAGTCCAGCAAAGAACACGCTTGTACGACAAGGAAGTACGAAGCGCTTGCTACTCTCTCAAGATGTTTATTTCATTCCTGGTGATGCGTTTGGAGCTCGCGAGTTGCTACAGCGCAGTACTACTTGTGAAGCTCCCGTGATTGCAGTTGCTGGCACCACGATGCTGTGCATTCCTAAACCAGCTTTCGAAAGGTGGATCGCTCCATTGCGACACAATGTTATTGTGAAAGCAGGGAGTCTATTGCAGCCTTTGTTGTCATCACCTGCTTCAACTCCGCGAGTTCCGTATATGAATATGTACGCCTCGCTGACAAAGGTAAATCGAAGACAATCGGGCCCTTCAGCGTTTTCAGCTATGCCGACGTCGTCGACAACGGAATCCGATAAGAAGATGCGGGTATTGGACGAGGCTGCGATCTTGCTGAAGAGGTTGGATCTCTTTCGGACAATTCCGCTATTCTTGTTGGCTCAAATGCTTGCTCACGCGAATTTACTTACGAAGCCGGCAGGCGAACTGCTCTTTCGAGAAGGAAACAGCGACCAATCCCTTGTCGTGATTCTTTCTGGCTTTGTGTCATTTACAGCTTGGAGCACATGGCCGCTACGGTTGACATGTTCCAGAAGCATTCCTTCTGTATCTACCGACCGTTTATCGGAAGTACTACGAACCCGGACGACTACCTGGCAGAACCACGCGGCGATGAAGTTGTAGAAGCTGAAATATCTGCAGTTTTAAAGCATTGTGGTGCGATGTATGGCGTTCACATCCAGACGTTGCCGTCGCGTAATGCCTTTCGCACGGGAGTTCTTCAAGAAGGGAGCGTGTGTCCAGCAACTGTGGTAGCTCAAACGGATTGCGAGTATCTTGTTTTCGACGAAAGTGTATATTCAAAAATGCTGGCGGAGCATACTCCTGCGGTGGACTTAAGCCGATATGGCGATGCAGCGACAGCCCCTGAGACGGAGGCACAAACTATCGCAAATAATTCGCTGTCGACGAAAGAAAAACGTGTGTCGCCTCCAACAAATCTACTGGTAGGCAAGGACGCTTTATCAGGGGCTGTTCCTCCATCTTTGCTAGCACAACTTGAGGCAGCTCGAATCCCGTGGTTGCCGTCGAGTTCTGCTAAAAAGACACTAATTTTGCGTTCGATGCAGCACATGATTCTCGCTCCTGGCCAGAGGTTGCTCCAGTACAACGAAACTATGAAGCACCTCATCTTTGTTGTGTCGGGAAAGCTTGCTGTGTACGTTCGGGAAAGTTCCGAAGTCACCTCCGTCTTGCATGCTAGTCAACGCTCCGTTCAAAGTGCTGCGTTGGAGCGTAGTGTGGCTAGCAACTTCTCAACTACATCCCAGCAGCTGTACCAGGAAAGCACGAATGCGCCATCAACCCGAAGTGCAATCCGACGTAAAATTGCCCAGATTTCGGAGACAGAAGAAACTTTAGAAAACGGTTCAAGTTCTTCTTCGCACAGCTCTAGAGGACGTTCTACCTTTACAAATTTTGTCATGCAAGCCGCGAGAGAGGTCAAGGCTCGGGAAGCCAACAAAAGTGACAATATTCAAGACGGAACACAAGAGAAGCCGAGCGCAACCAGCCCAAAGGGAACCAAACGATCTCTCCATTCTATGGTGAGCAAAGTATCGCTCCAGCGGAAACTTTCAGCGCAAACTACCACGACCGGGTTAAAAGAGACGAGCAAAACCCACTTTCTGTTTCACTTGGGACCTGGAGACTTCTACGGCGAGGAAGTCACTGCCCTCAGCGGTGTCTTCAGAAGCGTACACGATGTTTATGCAGACGCTACAATACCTAGCAACTCGACTGAGAAGAATAGTTCACCTCGATACCATACGACATCAGCTGGAACGGAAATCCTTAGTTTAGACCGATATACGATGCATGCAATCCTCGCAAAATCCGAAGAAGATGCAGCAAATGAATTATTGGGGAAATCTGCTACCGCGAAGGCGAAATGGCAGATTGCAAGCAAGAAGCTTCTCAAGCGAGCCTCACACTCGACGACTGAAGAACCTGGGGGATTTCTAAAAGCCAAGAAGACGCCAAAGCTATTTGACTTTTTCAAGAACATACTGAACCAGCGCCGATTCCTCACTATGGGTACCCTCGTTCAGTTTCCAGAGCTGCGTGACTTGCCGGAAGATGCCAGGCGAGAATTGTGTCTGAACGCGAGGTTCGAAGCCCTGGATCGCAGCAACGACGCATACAAAAACAGCGGCGATGCAAGTGGAACGGGACTTCGCTTCTTCCTACTGCTCTCCGGGCACATTAACTTGGTAGGAAATGGTCCAAATAGCCCCGTAGTCTCGCAAAGCTCAGGGACTTCAGGAGCAGATTGTTATCTTCGCGAAGTTAGCGCAGGGGAAGGTTTTGGTGAGTTTGAAATTTTGATGCCCGAGTCTCCAGGACAAATTGCTGCTATGACTGCGGAGCCCACCAAGCTCTTGTCTATCCCGGCAGATATGTTCTTGAAGCACTGGCCACTACGAGAGGAATGTCGTGGCAACATCGAGTACTTGCAAACTTGTTTTGAATCGCTAAACTTTGAACGAATTGCGTACTTGTACCACAGCTTTTCTTTTCAGACACACAACCGCGGAACCGGTTCGTCACAATTTCTACTGTGCGCCATTGTTATTGGTTTATCTAACATAAAATTTTGTTTCACAAATATATGCAGTTATTTTCCAAATACCTGAAGGTTCAGAGCAAGCAAAAGAGCTGTATCTAGTCAAGGAAGGCTCATGCAGTATTCGACAAAGTATCACGTTGCTAAGTCGCTCAGAAGTCGGTCCCACGACTGGTTCACAGACAAAACTTGGTCACCTTCGCGATCCGTGAGAACTCCAGCGAGAGTATCGGCAAAATCGATGAAACTAATGGCGACAATTGCTGACGTTGCAGCAGGACATGTATTCTGGATAGAAAATGGCCATGAGCCTATCACCCTGGTGGCATCTTCAGCTTCCGTGACAATTGCAAGCATTTCCATCGACAAACTAAAAGGCATTGTACCGAGAGGTTCACTATTAGGTCTCGAAGAATTAAGTGAGCAGCTGCGCGACCTGTACACCAAGCAATTAAACTTGGCTAAGCGAGCTGCAGCCACGGTTATGAACGAAAAATGCTAGCCCAACTTCCAGCATCAACTACAGCAGAGCGACTCCCAGCTTTAACTTCTCGAGTTCCTCAAAATCATGAAACATACTATGGTGGTGGTGACGATGGGGCTTTTCGACTTATAGAGGAAAACGCATTACGCACCGCGAGACTCAACAATACTTACAACGCCCAGCATCAAATCGAGCGCTATGAGGCGCCTGATGTTTTCCCAGTCTCCACGTTGACGGGATCATTTCGTGAACAGAATGAATACTTTCCAATAGAGCCATCAACGAGCGCAAGTTCCAACCAACCTAAGCAGGATGAATTTAGTGTGCCAGAAGAAGTTGCTCCTACACGACAGACTCACGCCCCACGTCACGTGCATTTGGACATCAAAGTTCCTTTTGTTGGGTCTGCCGCTAAAACGGACAAGACTTCCGTATCCTTGAGTTTTAATGAGACAAAGCGAATGGAGAATAGTTCCCACAAAATTACTGATGATGGAATTGTTGTCTCCGAACGGGAAGGAACCATGCTATACGAAATTGATGTACGATCGCGGGTTCATGCTCAGCTGTGTGCCATCACATCACCAATGCGAACAATGCGTCTTGAACCTTCCGGTACAGCTGTAAATTCCCTCGGAAATATTATGGTGCTATTGTGTCGCCATTCACAATTTCTGAAAATGCTTTCATGCAGAAATCGATCCAGCCGTGGCCCGCGACGACAGCAAAAGCTATCCGTATGAAATCGATGCCAATGAAAAAGGTGAGACCAATTGGAAGACCTATGCGAGAACCTATCGCCGCTCATCAAGGGTTGACGAGGAAACAAGGGTTTCTGACAGCACTACGGATCAGAGATACACTTCCTCTTGATGGAGACGATCGCGTTTGGCTAGATGGAATTTTGCCGCGAGTTCACCAGGGTCGCAGGTTTTACTTCGCTCTGGTGGATTGCGAGCTCCGGCAGTATGCAGACACGGTTTCACTCAACAAACTTGCGCAAGCTCCAGTACTACACTGCTACAACTTGCACAAATCTGATCAACCGTGCGTAGTCAGTGATATTGCCGTTGTTCCAGGCGAAGCTGAAGCTTTACTTCGTCAAAGCTTCTTACTGACTCTCGACAGCTCGAACCAATTCCTTTTGACCGCACCAAGTGCAATCGACAAGCAAAAGTGGATAACCGAGATGAACCAAGCACGTGCCCTCGGTGGTCTGCAGAATTCTGTCTCGATCAAAGTCCAGGCACCTCCGCCGATCGCTCCTGCGCGACCACCAGCGGATCCTGCAGTTTTGGCGGCAGCAGTGATTAATGCCTTTAAAGGCCGACGACGATCCTCACTAAGCACAGAGCGAAGACGATCATCAGCCCTTGCACCACCACGCGACGAAACACTACACGTAGAATTCCGCATCAGTTGACTGTGTACTGTATTCGCACCTGAAACTACACTGGCTTTTGATATTCAAAAGCGCACCATGTCTTCATCTACTTGAGCTCGACGCTCGGGTACCACTGCTTGAGCGTCGTGAGCAGCTCCCGGAAGCTGTCATCCACCACCTTGTTGACGAGGTTGTAGTCGAACACACCCGGCTGCTGGCCAAACTCCACCTCTCCAGTAGCGTTCTTAACACGGAGTTGGATCTTGTCCTCTGTCTCGGTAGCTCGGCCACGAAGTCGCTTCTCCAGCTCCTCCATGGACGGTGGCGAGATAAAGAGGTACTTGGCCTTAATGCCCGACTTCTTGACCTGCTGGACGCCTTGGATATCAATGTCCAGGATGCAGATCTTGCCCTTCTCCTGCACGTCCTTCACCGCGCGCTTGCTGGTGCCGTACACGTTGCCGTGCACCTCAGCGTGTTCGAGGAACAGACCGGCCTCGATCTCCTTGAGCACCTTGTCCTTGGCGGTGAAGTGATAGGCAACACCGTCGACTTCTCCCTCGCGAGGGCCGCGAGTGGTGTGACTCACGGAGAAGCCAAAGGTGTTGGGGTATTTCTCCAATAGCAAGTTGATGAGCGTTCCCTTGCCGACGCCCGAGGGCCCAGCAATCACCAGCGGCTGCAACTAAGAAAATAAATAATAGTTAGGTTAGACAAAGATACATAAAAAATAATATATTGTTTTACTGACTTCAGCGTGCGGCGGCTTGAACGTGGCAAAGTGCTCGGCCGCAAAGGCCACGACGTCCTGCGGCTTCTCGAGCAGCAGCGCCGACATGAAGCCGCTGAGCAGCGTCTTGATCTCCGGGTGGGCCTCCACGTAGGCGGCGTGCTCCTTCTTGAGCGCCTCCTTGCGCTCGTTCAGCAGCGACAGCTCCTCGAAAGAGAGCGACTCCAGCGCTTTCGTGGCCTCCTCGCTCATTTTGAGATTGTGGTTTGGATCCCATGGAGCAAACACTCGTCACTCTCGCGGGGTTTTATAAACAGTGACATGACAAAAAGAGACGAGGCAAAGTGGCTTCAACTTCGGTAACAATTATTGTGCACACTTTTTTGGACGCCTTACCCGACCAGGTATTTTGGAGGGTTAGGTTTACCACAAAACACGTATTTTCCAGTTCTGCTGCCAGGTATGTTCCGGGTATGATTTTACTGCACAAAAGGTGCGGTAATTTATATTTATCTTACCAAAACAGGTATTGTCCAGTTGGTATACCTGGAATATCCATATGCGCAGTACAACGACAAAATCCGAAGTGACGAGAGGAAGTGGTTGGCGGCATGAACAAAAAGCATTTTTACGAGATTGTGCCCAATCAGATTAGTGTGTGATGTCCAGGTACGCTAGAGAGCTACAACAGGTATGTGATAGGTATTGGCCATGTATTAGAAGTTAACCCTCACGTCACTGATCGATGACCCTACGCTTCCTCAATCTCCATGCTGAAGACTGACTGTAGCATTTTCCAACGAAGCTCAGTGATGCCTGCTGATGAGAAGTCGTCATGCACCTTGGTCGCGACGCGACGCCAAAACTGAAGACACACAAAGATACCGCAACTGTTCCCGTCATTTTGGCGTGGCGTCCTCTCAGTAGTTAGCTTGTACCTTCCATCAAGAACGTCACTGTTTAGTTCCGTAGCGATACTCTTGAGCACTTTCATAGTCTTCCTCGTGTTCAAGCTGTCGTAGACGATAATTTGCTTCGTAACTCTAGCCACGACAATGCAAACCCAGTGTGTCTGGTCGAAATTGACCGGTATGAATACGTAGTCATTGGTTTGTATCGCCTCTCCGATTTTCACAAAGGTTTCCACCGAGAAAGTAGCTTCATCCACGGCAGCGCTTTCGCTCACGCTTGCCACGACAACGCATGAATTGTTCTTGAAGCGCTCCTGTAGATAGCACGCGAACGCTTGTATCGACGCGTCGCTCAACCACGTACCACTTCGAAAGCGGTAAAGATCACAGTATTTTGCTGTCGACAGTCCAGGAACATCGGCATAGGGCCACTTTGCTTTCAGAATGTTCTCTACAAGAGTTACCGCTTCCGTGCATTCCACTTGCTGTTGAACCTCGTTAAGAAGCCAGGTGCAACACCGGATTCCACTATCACAAATTTTCTGCAGGTTCCACAGCCATTTCATAGCTTCGATTTGTTCTCGTTCAAAAGTTCCAACTTTATCCAACACTACGACCACATTATCTGCATGGACGTCGCCTCCCCGTCAATTGCAATCTCCTCGCGAACCGGCTTACCATCGTTAAGCGTTTTCTTCGTGTTTTTCAGACGCTCAAGCATCTCATCCACCTTCGCTTCTGGTAGCCGGAAGCGAATGATATCCGCAACGAAAGACGGGTCGACAGACCATGTGAACGAGCAGGACTTGCTGTGAAATCTGACTTGATGCGTATGTAAGTAAGACCGTACTTCAGCTAGGTTTGGCATGATCTCCTCTAGACAAACCACAATGTCGCACACATCTTTGTCTCGGAGCAGCCCACGCAAACGCATGCCTCGATTATACTCTTTTAACGCTCCACGCGCAGCGTTACGCCGTGCTTCACGGTTCAATCTTGGTCGACCCACTACTGGTGCCTTTCCATTCAGCTTCACCACAACTCCACACGAAATACCTGCTTGGAATGTGTGAGAAACTGCTACTTGCGTTGGAGGAACTTGTGAGTCTGTACTACCACCGCCACAGATTTCGGAGTCGCTGCTGCGATCTCCCTCTCCTGTGTGTCTGCTTGTACTGCTGCAGATCGTACTCGTTTCGTGGGAACCGATCGCCCCGTGGTCGTCACTGCTGGCAACTGCAGAAACTACGCTCACTGGTTTGCCATTGCGTAGGTTGTGCCACCAATCATCAAACTGAGTCATCACTTCTTCGAATGACTCATCGGGAAAAGCGGCGAGTTCGTTGCTAATCCGACCAAAAATTTGCTGCGCCCGTCGAAACTTTTCACGCTCGCTCATGGCACCCGCGCTGTGATTCGCATCCGGCTTGAATATCTTCGCCTTGAAGGGAGACTCTAACACTGTCACTTGGTCGGTGCTGCATCGAGTTTGGCCGAACCATCTGCAATACGACCGCAAGCAAATAAATATGTCAGATACCTGGACGATGCCTGGACGATACCTGGATAAAACTGGACATACCTGGGTTCTATGGACGAAAAGGGAACGATAAACGCACTTCCAGTCGATCGCTTGTACACCATAGCATGGCGACACGGAAGTTTCATGGTCTGGGAGAACTCGCAGTCGCATTGAAGAGTGTCCTTCTGCAGCTGATGTTCATGGTTTCCGTTGGAGATAATTACATGATCTCCCATGTCCTTGAACGAATAGCCAGCAGAAATATCCAAATTGGACGCAACCTTGTACTGCGTCTCAATTGCCTCAGCCACCCAACGCGTTGTCATGCCTATGACGATGTTCATCTCCTCCGAATACTCCGTATTCCTCAGCGTACCTGGCGTCTCCACGCGAGTCAAATATCCTTCCTCGATCCTCCGTTGCCACGACAGAAGAGTTTCAAGACTCGACAACATTGTGAAGTGGCCCTTGATGGTTTTCTTGACAGTCCCAAAAACTCTCCACGCGGTTGTTCGTATGGTTATTGAAGTGAGGAAGCTCGGTGCGATAAGCCATCACCCACATCTCGGCGCAGGAGTCCCAATTAGCCACAAAATACTCCCAGAGCCTTGTACTTCCGTCACGACACGACAAGCTCTTGAACTCATCTTTAAACAAGTCATAGCTCTCGATTGTCCGAGCGTACGTCATGTTATGAACAAGATGTTTCAACTGCGCGACAACGTCTTTTGGATACGACCCATACTTCCCCTTTTGCACCACGTCATGCAGCCATTTGATAACGTGAAAGTGGCAGAGAAAACGTTGGCCTCGGGTAGCTTTCGTTTGATCACCTCCACTTCCCTCATGTCCTTATCCACGATTACGATACGAACAAGTCTCCAGTGCTCGTTTGCCCGCTTGAAATGATCGATCGCTTTCGACATATGCCAATCTGACGTAGTTTCCAGGAACGAATACTGCACAGGCTGACCACGACCAAACTGATCCATTGCAACAATTGAGAGAAGTTGGTAGTTGTATCTGCACAAATACATTCAATACCCGGTCAATACCTGGACAGAACTCGATAATACCCGGAGATTACGTACTTATTTGTCTTGTGCGTGCAGTCCATTTGCACAACTTCTGGAAATGTGTCCACTATTGCACGCATATGTGTGGTTGTAAAGGAGATAACTCCTGTCTAGCCACGAGAATTTTCATTGACAGTGGACACATTCTTCGAGCACTTCAGATTAAAATTGAGCACTACCTCAGCTACAGCTTCATCGTCGGAAAGCTGCATTCCTACACGGACAGTACGAACATGTTAGACATTTGGTCATTGCAGCAGTGATTGCAGAAGTGCGTACCTGACTTTCGAATCCGATTCACCAGATTTCGACGTCATCCATCGTAACACGATGCGTTGAATTGTCACGAATGTAGTCGTAAATTCTGGAGTTCCGGCTTGCGCTTCAACTAACAGCTCGATTCCTGGCATCAGTGGGGAATTCCCAGGTACCTGGCGAATACCTGGGTAAGACCTGTACACATCCGTGCTGATGGCATGGTTGTGTCGATAATCTTCGCGGGCAAGACGAATACTCCACTGACCACCGCTATCTTGCGCTAGCTGAGCCAGAAACTGGAACGGACACCCTGCACGCCGCAACTTGTGAACGGTACGGGTCCCACCTCCACGCTCTCGCTCTCGCCAGCCGTGAGTGCAGATGTATTTGCGCTGGTACAACTTGAACTTCGTGGGCACGAGCGGGATGTCTTCGTCTTCACGGCCTTGATACTGCACTTGAGAACGCAGTGTGTTATTTCGCCGATTAACGTTGATGTTCTCCGATACAACCAGCTTTTGCTTAGTGCCATCCATGTATCGCTTCAGATCGGCTTCAAACAATTCCCAGGTTGCTTGGCCAGCTTCAAACGCAGGCACCAGGACTTCCACTTCTTCTTCTTCTTCTTCGCTTTCATCTCCGACATCCGATATCGAGCGTTTCTTCTTAGCGCGAGTGACGGCTGAAATCGGCTTCGCTCCATCTTGACCACTGTCCAAAGCCAAGTCTTCACCAGATGCAACAGCCTCTCCTTCCTTGCTCGCATCTCCTTCATCCTCTCCGGCTTCCCCTTCGTCCTCATCAGCTTCCCCCTCTTCGTTGTTCTCCCCCGCTCCTCGTCGTCCGCACTCTCTCTACCGTCTTCGTCATCCGCTTCCCGTTTATCGAGAACTTGAGCTATTGCTTGCGCCTTCTGTGACCGAGTCCGAGCAGACCTGACGCGCTGCATACGATCCTCCTCAGCCGCCTTTGCCTCCTCCTCGCGCCGAACTTCCTCCGCCATCCGCTGCTTGATATGCGCGGTGTTCTGGGTGCGCGCCATCTCCTCTCCTACCGGAAGCCAGTTTTCCCGAATGAGTGGCTGGCAAGAAGGAAAGAAAAAAGAAAAAATGGTAATTTACTTCAGTTTGCATACCTGGAAAATACTAACAGGGATACCCGGGTTATACCTGATACCTAACCCTTCATAATACCTGGTCGGAAAGGTTTTCGTTTTTTCCCTGTCGTATGCAGCTACGTTAGTTGGCAGCTACTGCAGCACGCTGGCGGAGGCAGATAAATTCACTTCTTCGTCATGGGCAGGCGTGTCGTACTGGGCCGCAGTGGCCGCAGAGTAATGGGCGTGGTTGGGCTGGTATTGGCCTTGTGGCGGCTGGTATTGCGGGACCGCAGGCGCAGCAGCAGCAGAAGACCCGTACGCCGGTTGTGCTGCAGGCATGGCAGGCTGACTGGGCGATGCAACGCCTGCAGCGTTCGGATCTGCACTTGCAGCCATCTTCGGATTGAAGATCTTGAACTGCGGCGGTCCTCGTGCAGCAGCGCCAGCACCGGCAGCAGCGTTGGGCGGAGCGTATCCAGGATAAGCACCCGCTCCAGATGATAAACGAGGCTTCGTAGCGTAGTTGGAGGCGTACGGGTTAGCGCCAGGAGCAGCAGGAGGGGCCGTTTCCGTTGCCCCACTTTCAGCCGATGCAGGAGCCGGAGGCACCATCATCGACGGTGGAGGAGCCGTCACCTTGATCTCCCTCTTGTTGCCAAACTTGGCAGTCAGCTCCTCGTTGCCCACACTCGAGCCAAAACCATCCGCCTGGATGGGGCGGTAGTCCTTGCGCGCAAATCTTGACGGGCCGCCACGTGGGATCGCGCTGTGAGTCGCCGCAGCGTACAAGTTGTTCTGCGGGGTCTGCTGCTGCGGGGGCATGCCCATGGGAGGCCCTTGCTGCATCAAATTGTATTCTCCGCTAGTCGGAGGAGGAGCGATCACCGGTCTCGGCGCCATCGGGTCCACAGACGGGGTGATTCCCGGCGGCAGGAACGAGGCTGCTTGTGCCGGGTCTTCGTGCTGGAACTGCAGCGGCAACAGATACTGGCGGATGTTGTCGCCCTTGGCGACGTCGTAGGGCGTGCGACCGCTGCGGTTACGTAGCGCTGGGTTGGCACCGCGACTGACGAGGAACTTGACGGCCTCCTCACGACTCTGGGCAGCAGCGTAGTGCAGCGGGGCGTTCATGCGCGAACACGTGGCGTTGACATCCATGCCGCGGCCCAGCAAGATCTCCAGGAAGGGCACGCGGCCGTAGTAGGCGGCTGTGTGGATGGGGAGGTGGCCGGCGTCGTTCTTGGCATTAGGGTCCACGTGCAGCTCGTCCAGCAAGTGCAGGAACTTTTCGTAGAGTCCTTGCTCGATGGCGTTGTGCAGCTCCTGCTCGGGCGTGAGCGTGGGCGCCAGCAGCTCGCCCAGGTTCTTGACGTTGAGCTTCTCGGCAAAGTACCCGAACATGCTTACCGCCGAGGATAGGGGCAGCGAAGGACCAAGGAGGGAGCCTTCTCACGGGCGGTGGCGACTTGCAACGGCTATGCTGACTACGCGCCGCCTCCACATAGCCATGTCAAAACGAACGAGGGATTCACATTAGTGACAGTTATAGTCACAAATGTGAACTCCTCGCAATGTATGCCATGTAGCCACTTTGAGTCCAAGAGCAACTGTCGCAATCGCTGAAAATCCACCACGGACGTCAACATCATTCTCGGATTCTCGCTCAAAAGTTCACGTCGATATGATTCCCGCTGCCCAGCCACTACCGCAGAGCGCGGCCGACATCCCGCAGCAGTCGTACGTGCCTTCGAAGGGCTCGTCGGCCGCATGCGCCCGCTGCCACAAGGAGCTCATGCAGAGAGACATCGTCAAGCAGCCTCAGTGCGGCCACCTGTTCCACGGCCACTGCCTGGACAACTTCCTTCGGACGGAGATGGTGTGTCCCGTATGCAAGCAGCAACTGCTCTACCCCGCGGCGACAGCGTCCGTGCTGCACGACGGCCGCGTCCCGCAGGCAGTGTATCCGTCGGCCCACCTGCCGCCTCGAGCGGTGCCCGTGGCCACGGCCTTCGCTCCGCTGGACGGCACTGACACTCGTGACTATGCGGCGTGTCGGGACTGCGGCCAAATGTTCTACCGAGACCCTCGAAAGGTGCGGCCCGAGACCAACGGGTGGTACCGCTGCCAGCGCTGTGCCCAGACAGACATCGTCGAACTCATTCGAGGCAGCTGCGTGCTGCAGTGAGGAGAGAAGTTGATGCAGCTACCTAGCCTAGGTCCTAGGCGATAAGGCCAGTTTTATGTGCAAAATATATTATTTCTTGGTCGTTCGTGGTTCGGTTTCAACTACTACTTTTCCCATGTCGAAGAAGAACCAAGCGACGGTGATGCTAGCAGAAGGAGACTGGTTGGGTGAGTTATTCGCTTGCTGGTGGTTAGGACGGGCGACATTTTAGCATTTCGCTTTGCTGCTACACCTTTGCCAGGCCAAGATGGTGCTGCTCCAACACAAATCGGAATTTTAAAAAAATGAAACCGAAAATTTTGATTAGGCAAAAATCACATTACAAACAGAATTCAAAGGGGCGAAAGCGTTGACCAAAGTAGTGAGCCTGGCCAGAGAAGATGAGCTTACGTGCCATACTCCATGTCCTCCATGCGCTCCGCAGCTGCAACCGCATGCTGACAGTGAAGCGCCATATTGTTCACCAGGCGCAAGTCCATGCAGCCAATGCATCGCTTCGCTGCACGCTCCAGAATCTCCATTCGTGCCGCAGCGATCGTCCCGCGAGCACGAGCCGCCACCAGTTCTTCACGAGACAAAGCGAAGTCAGCTTTGATATTGGCTTTGAACACGCTGAAACAGCCCGCAGTAAAATCAAAAGCACGTCCATTTCATCGAGCATGTGGGCATCAAAACTGCAGCCTACCTTCAATGGGGTTACATATCGGGAGTACAGTGCCAGCCGCAGCAGCACCAAGTCGTCATGCTCCACGACGAGCTCTTCGGTCTGGTTATGGGCGGGAGCATTATCGAGAACGACAACGACTTTTTGCCTTGGAAATGCTCAAGAAAGGTAGGCGAAGACGTCGCTTTCTCGTAGATTTCGTCGACGAAACCGGCGTTAACGTCCATGCGAATACTGCCACGCTGTAGGCGGTAATGCGCCAGTCCTATCTCTGGCGATACAGCGCACTGCACCTGCAGATTGGCGCTTTTCGACGGAGGCAGTACGACCGCAGCCCGTTCGCCCTTCTTCGAACGCCTTTGACTGCGTTTGCAGTAAACATTGTAATTGGTTTCGTCGTAGTACACGATGAAATCGCCAGCATCCATGTGCTTCAGCAGCTCTTTAGCGAACACCATGCGCTTGGTCTTATTGACCTCGCTATTGCATGTCATAGGCTCAATGCCGACCTAATTTATTAGGCCAATGACAAGTTAGTTGAGAAGCATTTGAGCGTTGTATATCACTTAAGCTTACCTGTTTGACGGTGTAAAGTTTGTCATTCAGCTTTTTGCTGATTGTCGACGTGCTGAGCTCCACGCCAAAATCAAACAGCACCATGTCTTTCATGGCAGTGAGGGTGTACGTGCAGTTCTCGTCGAGGTACTCCTCGAGAGCAGCCTCGATCTCGGGGGTACACTTGACGCAAGAGGTTCGCACTCCTCCGCGCGGCCGCAGTTCCGCTCGTCCGGCATTAACGATTCGACGTGCTGTCGTCGAGGGGATACCGTTGTGTGAGGCCACAAGCATCCAGTCACCTCCAGATGGGTAGGCAGCAAGAACGCAAGATCTGGCAGCCATCGTGTGGGGATCCTTTGCATCTTGGGAAGGTGGGAGAAGACTGGGCTAGAGGGCTTTCTTGAAAGGCGGAAAATTGCGAAGTGAGAGCAAGGAGACTTGCTGCGAGTGCACTAAAGAAGGTTTTCCCGCCCATGGCTAGCTAAGAAGCGCGGAGTGGCTTTGGCGCGCGCCAAAGCCTTCGTTAACGTAAGCATGTCCAGTTTCGCACGTATGCAGTCTCTGTAGTTCACGCACTACGCTTAAACCACTTTGGTCTCCAGAGGGAAGTTTATTCGACAGATTTGTGAAGTGCCAACACTCTAATGTAAAAGTTGATTTTTCTAATCGAAAAGTGTTGTTAACTTCACCATGTTGAAGTGGAGTGGCACCATTTTGGCCTGGCAAAGGTGTAGATGTACTGACTGCGACGGCGTGTGGAACGTTGCAAGAGTGACGAGACAACCGTCCCCGGGCGAAGTACGAATCGCATATTGGTTGATTAGCATGATAATCATTTTGTCTTTTGTGCTGTAGGTTGAGGTTTCATTCGACGGGTGGCCAGCAACGTACAACGAAGTGGCTCCAGTTCACAGTGATCGCCTCGTGCCGTGTCACACGTTCACATGGGCGGTCAAAAGCTGGGTCATGTGCGAAAAGTGGCCTGCTTGGCCATCTATTGTAAGTGCCTTCTTATTTGATATTGTTCCGATCGACGTGTTTGAACTTTGTGAATATAGTTAACGATCCGGACACCGGGAACGGAGGAAGGGATAGACAATCTTAAGGAGGAGCAGAGATTGCTGGTGGACTTCTTGGATGACCCGGTTTTCGCTAATTGGGGCAGGTTTGTTTTGATAACACAGGGGTTTCTATTGTTTAATTATTTTCTGTTGCCGCGATAGATGCTGGACAGAGAAATCCCAGGTGCAACCGTACCAAATGAAGTTCGATATGAACAGGTCCAAGTCGAATGGAGAGCAGTTTGAGCAGGCGTTGGAATTCAGTCTGCTATCAACTGCAACTACGAAAATGCCAAAGTTTTCACGAGACACACTCGTGGACACCACAATGAACGAGGTGAAATCAATGAGGCGAAGCATGGAGAATGGCTTGTGGTACAAGAATTTTGCAAATAATAAAGACCGTCACCAGAAACCCCACCAATACGCTTCCATTGGACACGATGTGTTGAATGGTGAGAAAGAATCAGCCAGTACCATGGAAGCAAAGCCAAAATTTGAAACGCGGACGATGAAGTCGTTACTGGCAAAGCGAGCTGCAAAGTGATCGCACCAGGGTGGTACAAAGCTCCAGAGAATTTCTGAGAGGATAACCGTGCAGTTGCAAACACTTTGCCATCTAGTGACGTTGGAGATAGAGAGAACTCCAGTACTAGCGACGATGAACAAATCGTCACTCCGGATAAGCCAGACGCCGATAGCATCACGGATATGTAAATGCTGCACAAATTGTTGGTTATCGATATTTTCCAGTGATCGTCGTTTGTGTTGCTGTACGCAGATCAAACTAAAAGATGTACAAGGTAAACAAGGCAACCATCGGCGAATATCTCAATCTGAATTCAAAATTCAACAGCTATGGAAAATGATGCCACGCTATGCCATGACGGACACATTCAAACTTTCAGCTAAGAATCCGCTTCGGCAACTTCAGGCAAATCAAAAACAACGATAAAGGTGACCAAGAGTGCGAAGGTGGCGGTAGAGCAAGAATCCGCACAAGATGCACTCTTCCAAATAAATCAGCAAATCGTTGTCGCTGAGGAATCGCTGCAGGAGCTGATGATTCAGAAGCAAAAGCTTTTAGCCGAGATCTCCGGTTCGTACGATCGAATCCTCATTGGTTTGGCGAGTGCTAACTGTCGCTGAGATCGCATTTTGATGGTGAAGAGAAGCTCCCAACACGAAAAGCAGCCGCGAAACAAGTGCGATGCAAGGAGAATGCTGCCAAACGTACGTGATAACCAAGTATCGATGACTTCTTCTAACGTGTCGTTTTGCAGGAAATGCACAAAAGCACTCTGAGTTGAAGAAGAAGGTCGAAGTATTGCCTGTCAGCGATGACGAAGAGACGACGTCTCCGAATCCACCACCGCAGCTGGCCAACGATGACGATGACAGGAGCAACATTCGGGTTGTCCAACCATGTGAAAGTGATATGTGCTACTATAATAATAAAAAATGAATTCAGGTGTTCAATCGAGAGGTGAAGAACGTGTGAAAATCTCAGATGGCTACATTTTCAAAACTGTCACGTTTTCAACACAAACTTTAGTCTTTGATTCGAAGGCAGATATCGGCGCCGCTGGCTCATGGCGCGCACCATCCTCACCCACAGGCGCCACAAGCACCGGAGCAGTCATGGCAGGTCTCCACGTCCGACGGTGGAGCTCAAGAAAGGCGACTGGATTGGTACAAACCTCGGTTTCTGCAGCCCCAGTCTGCTGCTGTTTTTCTCTGAACTTTATAAATGTTTGTTTTGTGTCTTAGATGTGATGGACACGTATGGAATGTGGAACGTGGCTCGCGTGTTGGGCGTCCCGTCCTCTGGAGAGGTCTGTGGGGTCAATGTACAAATAGTAGCACCTTGCTGATGCCTGGTTGTTGGTGCAGGTGGAGATCACGTACGATGGCTGGGAAGATACTTACGACGAGATAGTGCGAGTGGACTCGCACCGGGTGGCACCATACCACACGTTTACCTGGGCTGTCAAATGCTGGGTCAAATATCTGAACTGGCCCATGTGGCCGGCAGTGGTTAGTAGACTTGTACATTAAATTTATTGTTATGAATCGATGTTCTAATGAGGTTGTGCTGTAGATCACTATTCGAACCCCTGGAACAGAAGAAGGGATCGTCAACCTCATGGAGGAGAAAAGAGTGCACGTTGACTTCTTTGATAATTCAGATTTCGATCGTCGAGACAGGTACATTTCTTTTGGATATGCGTGTGATCGAGTTGAGACTGACGAGTGTTGATGCGCCAGGTGCTGGCAAGTGAAGCAAAAGAATCGTCTTCGCACTTTTGATGATAATTACGATAAGATTCGAGCCGCGACAAATGGCGCGCAGTTTGAGCGCTCGCTGGGCTTGGCGTTGCAGTCGGATGCAACGACTGAAATGCCAGTATTCGTGAAGGGGTCACTTCCGTCTCAATATGAGGAGGCCACAACGATGTCGGTCGATGAGAAGAGGAGGGTGATGGGGAGGAACTTTGGCATAAGAATTTTCTTAACAACCGGGAGCGGCATTATCGGACGCACATCTACGAGAAAATCGACGGGGTCATCGTGAAGTTCAAGCAGGATGAAAATTATAGCGACACAACTATCGGTGAAACCAAATCGATCAAGAACCTCACGCCGGATAGGGGTCGAGAATGAGAACGCCAAAGTCAAAAAACAAGCGACTGCATTCTGCAAAACAGGTGAACGAGGTTGTGAAAGCCGAGGAAAGCGCGGACGTAGAGGTAGAGGTGCCATTCGAGTTATCTGAGATACATAGCAGCGATGAAAGTTCGGATGATCAAGTAGATCAAGGCGCGAATAAAAACGCCGGCGTTTGAGAACACGACGGCGTCTGAGAACAGCAGATAATACCCCGAGCAAGAAGAAAACAATCACAAAACAACAGCGAGTTAAAGGTGCGTTTGCCAAATACTCAACAGCGTTTTGTGTCAAATCTAACACGGAAATATTGTCTAACACCGGTCCAGGCCCAGTTAAAATGGCTGCTAGAAGAAGCTCTCCGCCTGTGAGGGGTATTTGAACCTGAACGATATCTCAACCGAAGACCATTCTTCAAATGATGGTCGTGAGCCCGAGCGAGTCGAAGCGAAACCGATGGAGCCCACTGCTACCGCGAAACAAGCCTCCAAAGTTGAAGAAGCTCTTGCAATATTAAAGGCGGCCAATGTTCTTGGCGCTGGCTCATTGCTTGAAGCACAATTAGTCAAAGCGGCTGCAGAACTGGAAGAGGCGAGGAAAAAGGCAATTGAGGCGGAGGCAGTAGCTGAAGCTGCACAGAAGCACGTGGCGATGGTGTGTGGCCAACTAGTGATGGGTGCGTGTGTTTCACTGCTCTCGTTTGGATCTCAAAACCCTAATGTATCATGTGTATTGCAGCGCAGGGAAAGCCCAAAGTGATTTCTCCTGGTCCGGATGAGGTAGAGTCACGTCGATCGCGCGAGGCGAGTGCGGAGCGTCCGGACTATGTGTCCGAGAGAAAGGAGAGTCCGCCGTCCTCGAACGTGGTTCGTCAAAGTAAGAAAAAGTAACTCCATTTCCTGGATTTGTTGCTCTCTAACAATACTATATTCATCCAGCAGGAACCACTGAAGAAGAAAACGTGGATACCAGCTTGGATGTGGGTTTGGATGATGGTGACAGCATCCTGGCGTTAAACGCAGACAGCAAAGAACCATGTTCCGACAGTGAGGAGTCGAAAGGTGCATCCCCGCCTCAGGAAAAAAGCAGCCCCGTGCTTCCTAACAATAGTGACGAAGAAAGTAAGCATCCTGACAAAGTGGAAGCACGGGACATCATTAACCCTATTGCTAACAGTGAAGATGTGGAGCTGACGCACCCTGATCCACTCCCGGAAGGGCCAACGTCGAGTGGCGAAGCTGGACAAGCAAGATGTTATGATCCACGCGAACGTGCGTTCATGATGCGAGCCGACAAAGACGGTAAGCCATTGTTGCTTAGATCAAACTAGCATTTGTTGCATACTCGTAACTGACTTCGACATGATCGAATGTTTCACAGTTGCAGCCCAGGCTAAAGGTTCAACCAGTAAAGTGAGGGACTCGAAGAAGACGTCAATTAGTGTACCGCGGAAGTTTGCCAAGACATCGACTGGGGCATCACACAAGTTTCCTGTCCCGAATAACTCTGTGAAGCGCAGTTTTCAGGTGCCCGAGTTGGGGTCGTCGGTCACGGGGCTTCTCCCTGTGTACCTCTTGCAGCTCCATCTCCACGCGTGTTTAGCTCAAGTCGACAGTTTTGCATGGACTCTTGGTTCAAAAGCAAGCTAAGGGATGAGTTTCTGAACACGAACGAGACTGGCTAATCGGCGGCGTGACGTACAGCAGAGCGGAAGCATTGACTCTGCAGTGTCCTGTGACTTCAGTTTTAGTTGAAGAATTAGTCGTAAAATTATCCAGAAATATTGACCCAAAACAGCGAATCGTGATGGCGCGCACCATGCAGACCCAGAGGCGGTCGGAGCTCCGCAGGTCGTCGCGCCCGACGGTGGAGCTCGCGCGAGGCGACTGGATCGGTAAAGACCCACCCATTGGTGTTAACAAATCATGGCCCAGCTGATCGTGTGGCTCTAGACGTGATGGACACCTACGGCACTTGGAACGTGGCCCGCGTGCTGAGTGTTCCGTCGCCTGGACAGGTATTATTCAGTGCTCTTTATAACTGAAGAGCCGTCCTGACGGCTGGTCTGTCGCCGCAGGTTGAGATCACGTACGACGGCTGGCCCAGAGAGTTCGACGAAGTAGTTCGCATCGACTCGCCCCGAGTGGCGCCTTATCACACGTTCACGTGGGCCGTCAAGTGCTGGGTCAAGTATCTCAATTGGCCCATGTGGCCGGCAGTGGTGAGCAGAATGATTTAACAATGTGTAGATTTTTAGCTGATGCCGTGGTAGATCACCATTAGAACGCCTGGAACGGAGGAGGGGATTGTCAATCTCATGAAGGAGAAGAGAGTTCACGTTGATTTCTTCGACCACCAAGATTTTGAGCATCGAGACAGGTTTCGTGTTGAGCAAGGAGAGGATACTGTGGTTTACAGTATCTCATTGTGGTGATGCAACAGGTGCTGGCAGGCGAGGCAACGAGGTCGGTTGCAGGCCTTTGATGAAAACTACGATGAGGCTAGGGCCGGGACGAATGGGTTTTTATTCGAGCAGTCGCTACGCCGTGCTCTGCTTTCGGATGCATCGGCAGAGATGCCCGTGTTTATCAAAGGGATGTTGCCTGCTGGGTATGCCAAGACCACAACCATGTCAGTGGACGAGAAAAGGCGTGAGATGGGGGACGAGCGTTGGCATGAGAACTTTTAACAAGCAGACAGAGGCACTACCAGACGCACATCTACAAGGACATTGGCGGCAGCTCTGTGAAACATGAGAAAGAAGTCAATCATGACACGATTACGGGGAATTCGAGCCTGGCGACAACACAAAGCCTGAAGAGTTTGTGGTGCCTGGAGGTCTGGAAGTGCCGAGACCGAAAAAAGAGGCTGAAACCTGTAAAAGCGAAGAGGAAAACCGTAAACGTGAAGAAGAAACCCGTGAAAATTGAGACCTCACCAGACGTATCGGCAGCAAGCGCTGAGGAGGCAGCCATCGATTTGGAGGATGACAATGAAAGCGTTGTCTCGTTGAGCATGGAACGCGGGAAAGAAAGCTCCAAAGGTAAGAGGTCGAAGAGTGCATTGGCATTAATTAAAGAGACCTCCAGCATCACCGTGGAGATCGGAAAAGCAAATAAGCACGCGACAACCGTCGAACAGGATATCAATACCGCTTGTCAAAGGGCCTTAGTAGAGTTAATGCAACCTGAAGTGAGCGCAAATAGCGAAGACACCAACGAGCGCCAATCTCGTAAACTACGTCAACGCGCTTTCGTCATGCGAGCAGATAAAGGCGGTAAGTATTCTAGTGATTAACTCTTGGTGCTTTTAGCGTTGTGGACCTGACATGGCTGTTGTTCTCTTAGCAGTTGTTGAGATCAAGGCGACAGATTCTACCACCAAAAAGGAAAAGTTCTCGAAGCGTACGCTGATCAGTATCCCTCGGAAGTTCCCCAACGGGGTACCGCGAAAGCTTCCAAACCTTAAAGACGCTGACGAAAAACTGTCACCGCCATCGAACGTGTTCAGCTCAAGTCACAAGTTTTCGATCGACTCCTGGTTCAAAAGTAAATTTGCTACCGTCACTTCATAAAGAACGCTCTAGTGTTTTTACGGGATACATGTACAGTATGGAGACGAGAGGGTTACCATCGCAGACACATATCGTCCTTGGCACAGGTAGCGGTGCAAGTCAAGAAACCAAATTATCCTAATTTCGACCATCAAAAAGACATTTTCTTATGGCTACATTTTACATTACACGAGACTCGTTCCAAACTTCAAGATTCGACCTTTCTTAGCTGTTCCCATGAGCTCCAAGCGTTCCAAGCACAAGCCCAAGGGCCCCGGCAAGTCCCCTCACCACTCCATCACGCTCACCAAGGGCGACTGGCTGGGTGCGTGGGTTATCTGAGCCACATCCGCGTCCCTGTCCACTCATTTTGCTGTCCTGGGTTTTGTGTGCAGACGTTATGGACTGTGACGGCATTTGGACCGTCGCCAGAGTGCTCAGCGTGCCGTCAGCAGAAGAGGTCAAATATCTTACCATAATTTACCACAAAGAACTGCAGCTAACGTCTCGGTTACTGCAGGTGGAGGTCACATATGACGGCTGGCCCGCCGAGTACAACGAAGTGGTGCGCGTGGACTCGGAGCGAGTGGCTCCGTACCACACGTTCACATGGGCGGTGCGGTGCTGGGTCAAGTACCTGAACTGGCCCATGTGGCCGTCTGTGGTGAGTCGTAGAGGAAGATTCTGTTGTAGTTGTGTTATCATTTGACATTTTTCATGACTGGTAGATTACCATTCGGACACCAGGGACACGAGAGGGTATTACCAATTTGGCTCTGGAAAACCAACTCTTTGTGGACTTTTTAGACGATTCAAACTTCGGCAGACGAGATAGGTGTGTGCTGGTACATTGCTGGTGCTAGTGAAGAGATTAAGAACTGTTTCCTCGTAGGTGCTGGCAGCCCAAGCGTCAAATTCGGGAATGGGGTGACAATTATGAGAACAAACGGATGCGGACTTGTGGAGGGCAATTTGAGCGAGCGTTGCTGTACGCTATGCAGTCCGATGCGACGACCATCCTGCCGACGTTCACTCGAGGAACGCTTCCTGACCAGTACAAAAACTCCACTACAGAATCGGTTCACGAAACGCGGCGATCCATGGGAAATGGCCTCTGGTTCAGGAGTTTCGCGGATAACAAAGATCGTCACTATAAAACACACAAGTACGAGACCATCGGGAATATCAAGATGAATGTGGTGGACACAACAGACGACGTGGCGAATTCCGTGGCAAAAATGGATTTGCGCAATTCACGCAAAAGAAAAAGCATCCTAAGCGAACACACCGCTCGATGAAAGTCGATGATGATTCACCGTTGAAGGCGGAGGAACCGTATGTGCTTGAGATCAGTAGCAGTGACGATAGTTGCAGCGAATCCGACCAAGCGGCTCGCTTCAAGCGAAGACGTTTAGACACGAACGCTAGATCGCCAGTGTCACGCAAAAAGAAACAAGATATAGCAACGACAGCAAACATTGCAGGGACCTTAGCAAGACATGTCACTGTCATCATGGACCAGATTATTGTGGATGACGACGAAGACGACGGTGACAGTGAAAGTAGCAGAGGCTCACGGCGAAAAACTCGAAAAAGAAGCCTAGGCCCTCCACTAAAAAGCGCGTTGGAGCTGACGAATCGGAGAACAATGAAGAATGGAGTGAGGAACGTGTTGAAAGCGTTTCAGAATCGTCTGGTTCAAGATCTACGTCTTGTTCCCCACAGCTGACGCCTAAAGCTGACAGAAGTTCGAGTTCAAAGCGAGTGCGTCGTACCAAAGCAAAGGGGGCAGGGGTTTTGCACAGCCAGGCGTGGACGAGTCTGTTCAAGGAGAACGAGCGAAATGACTACAACACTGAAAAATCAGGTATCTCGTGTGCTGCAGATGATTGTTCCTTGTTGTAATAACTTTTGTGTGTGTGTTTTTTATGAAAGATGGAGCTTTGTCCGACCCCAGCAAGGTCATGAAAATGACAATGATAATGTCTTGTCCGATAGTTTCGATCCAGAAACCACATCAGAAGACAAAACTGCAAGCTCTTTGGATTCGTGGATGGATAACCTACAGGCCAGACCTGGGTCTACCGCTCGTTCTGAAACAAAACACAAAGCGACATCGAGAAAGGTAAAATCGACCAAACCCAAGAAGACCAAAGGTACTGACATGAACAAAAAGCGAAAGTACGGGCAGTTGATTAATCCGATTATTTCTTATGGGCTAGCTACGAACAAGATGGCGGCTAGGCGAAGTAATCCAGATATGCAAGAATATGTTCGCGCAAGCATTATTAGTGACATTCAAGCTCTGGACCCCGTTTCAAATAATGAGGAGGAGGACTCAGTCGATGATGCAATGCATCCTGTAGACAGGGAAAATAATCTTCACCTTCCCCAAACGAGGAAAAGATCGCGTGAAGAACCACCGCGAGGCAATTCGCGAAGTAAACCGATGAAGACAACGCCGAAAGCACTGGTTGATCAGAAAGTTGCAGCAGCTCAAGATGCCATGCGCGAACTGAGTGAGGCAAAAGAGAAGGAGTCCGAGGCCAAGGCAATGGAAGTGAGGATGCGCCTGAGAAACCACCGTATTTCATCAAGTAAGGTTGCTTTAACTGTCGTGTGCTTGCAAATGTTTGTCTGACGTGTTGTTGTAGCGTACTCAGACTCCCTGGTCACAAAACCTGCACTGAGCGAGAGTTTCTGAAAAGAATGGCCGGTAAGGACTTCAGGTGTGTCACTAGGCCATTAAAGCAGGAAATAACGTATGCCTGATACAGGGAAAGTTAAGGAAACTCCTAGCGTGGGGTCCCGGCGACAAAATCACTCGTTTATCTCAGTAAACGCGCCGTGCAGCTCCGATAGCGACGAATCAAAAAGTGTTCTACTGTCACCTAAAGAAAGCCAAAGCTTCGGCATTCTGAGCGATGACATGGAATCGGCTGATCCAAAGATTGCCAGAACGCTAGATTTTTTAAGCGAAGAGGAGGAGACCAAGAGCTACGAGAAAGCTGAAACAAAAAGTGTTTCTAGGAGCCCTGTTATCTCTCGTAAGCTATCTAGCCCCAGCGAACCCAAGCGTTCTGAATCTCCAGAAGAGAGTGAAGATGACGAGAGCGAAAAAAGTCGCAGGAGCCACGTCAACGTTATTGTATGATGCGAGCCGGCAAAGAAGGTATGCTTTGTTGCTTTCAGACCGATGGAATATATTATGATACATGTTTTTGACTTATGCTCAGTTTGGTGAAATGTATTCAGATGGAGAAGTGGAGATGGCAAATATCCATGATCGCGTCAAGTGCCGAAAGAGAACGACTTGAGTGCTTCGCAAAAATTTGTCACGACCAACAAACCAAGGTCTCGAGACTTGGCTGGTACAAATATTTGCAATGGGGATGATCCCGCGCTATCAGTTTTCAGCTCCAGTAAGGGTTTTACTATGGAATCGTGGTTCAAGGGAGGGCTGAACGCAGGTCACGAGATGTGATGGTAACGATATTTTTTTTGCTTTGCTTTGCTTCTTATAGGCTGGCGGATACAAGCAGTACGAATTTTAATTCCAATAGTGTTTCTGCTGCCAAGAATGTTTTCGCGCCTGACATGTGAGTACATGTAATTTGCTGATTTCAATTCTGACCAAACTTGCTCACGACGTGGTTGAGGTGGCAAAAACTACTAGAAGAGGTGACATATCCCGCTAATATTCAGCCCTTATCCAACATATCTCGAGAAGAACACAATACACATCGTATCTCCGTCGCCCTGAGTTGTCGACAACGAGCAGGTATGGATAGTTCTCAGTGGAACCAGCGTCACACTCATCAGAAAAGAGTGACTAGTATGCCCAGCAAAATAAAATATACATTATCAACAACGCTATAACCTCTGCTTATTCCTCGAGCTTGCTCTCGACCCCACCCATAAACCACCCTAGGATGTTCCACGGCTTGCCATCCACCTCAGTGCGGGACCCACCAAACCAGCTCTCCAGAAAGCTGGGGTCGCGGTTAGCCTGGTCTCCGGTTGTGTTCTTCTTTTTCTTCGACAACTTCGAGGCTTCAACTCGGTTCGATAACTTGGTAGGAGTG
This sequence comes from Phytophthora macrochlamydospora, assembly GCA_011947325.1. Classification (NCBI taxonomy): domain Eukaryota; phylum Oomycota; class Peronosporomycetes; order Peronosporales; family Peronosporaceae; genus Phytophthora; species Phytophthora macrochlamydospora. The sequence continues at coordinate 26,484 of JAAVTH010000148.1, forward strand.
GTGATTCGACTCTTTCTACCAATGGAGCTTGTGTTGGCTGGGTTGGGTGCGATCGCTTGGACATCTTCCTCATCAACGATGTCCTTGTTCGTCGCTGGCGGTGGCGCGGATTTTTTCAAAACTGTCCGTCGATGCAGCTTCCGAAGCAGATTCCGCTGGCTCGGCCTTCTCGTCGGTGCCTTGAAACTTCGCGTCCGCACGGGCTGGAGAAGAAGCCGCAAAGCCTTCTTGTGTGGCCATGGTACTTGGCTCACTGTCCCAGGCAATACTGGACGATCGGGAGCTTGGGTCGCGTACGGAGGCAGGTGGGGAAACGGAAGATGCAAGCATGGAGGTGCGCGTATGCATCAATTCCTCAATTACTGATTAGAAAACGAACCATGCCACACATACACAGTAGAAAAAGAATCAACACTATGCACGTATGGAAGCTACGCACACGCACGAATGAACGCACGCACCGCACCCTCGGGATCGAGGTGCAGACGGAAGGAAGAAACGTCAATTAACCTTTCACGCGTCGTGCCCGAGTGCTGCGGCGAGCCGGGGCTGCAGTTGCAGCGCGCTTCTTGGTCTGGCGACGAGCGCCCCGTCTCCCAGAGGCTGAATACTCCTCCTCTTCCTCCTCGGCTTCGTGTTCAGCCTCATCAGCCTCCGGTTCTTCTTCTTTTCTTCGCTCTCGTCTTCACCTAAAAACATTACAACAGAGCAAATGCAAGCGTATAAAAACAGGATCACTCCTCTGCCCTGTGCCATCGGAATGCACAGCAGTCGCCACGCACCTTCTGAAGGGTCCTCCTTCATGATGACACGGCCCTTAGCGGCTCCGTTCGATTTTTAGGGCGGCCAGGACGTTTGTTCGCCTTGGGCTTCTCCGTCTGCGTGGTGGGGGCCGTCGAGTAGCCATAGAGGTCCTGGTAGCGCTTGCTGAAGTCTCTATAGAGATGGAACCATTGCTCGGGCGTGCATTCCTTCCTCTTCTCCTCGAGAGAGTCCGCCATTTTGCTCGAGTACTCAATGGGGAGCGTTCCTGGGCCGGAAAACAGCAACGGAGACGTGCCAGCTTTGGCTCGTTGGGTGCCTTCCACATACTGCGGGAAGTTCTTGCCAATGTTCTTGGACGCTCTCTCCTCGAAGCTGTCTCGGAACGAAGCCACATTCTTCTTCTGCATCCAGCAGCGAGAGCGTTTGTCCTCGTTGAACGAGTCGTAGAACTCCACGTAGAGTTTGGTTTCTTGTTCCAGTCCTTGTTGGGCCATAGCTGACGTCGGTGCACGCAGCACCACCTAATACATAACAAAATATGATCACATTAATATAAAAACTATCAGACTACAATATAAAATAGTTTTTGTTGCGTACGAAAGCTGGCCACCAGGGCCACTTGGTGAGCTTGGCCCAGCACTTCTTGACGATCGTGTACGTGTGCAGTGGGGCCAGTCGCTGCGCCTCCACGCCCACCCACTGGTTGTACTCCTCCCCCAGCCGTCGTACTTGATCTCCACCTTGTCTTCACCCTCTTCGTGGCCCACATCGACAATCACTCCAGTGTTCCAGATGCCCTCGTCGTCCAGGACGTCTGAGAAGCGAGCAGAGAAGGTAAGGTACGACACAGAGAGATGAAGAAGCACACAAACACAGTCGACGTACCCACGCGCAGCCCGATGTCGAGCGGCATCGTCTTGACCATGGCTGCTGATCTCTTCGGTCTGCTTTTCCCCTTCGCTTTTCCCGCCCAGTTTTGAATGCGAACTTAAGTGATGGCGAACTTAACGAGGATACTTCAAGCTGGTCAAGCAAAAATTAATCACCACCGAAACGCCGAAGCGAGCCGCGATCGCTTGCATTTGCTGCATTGTTCGTCTAGCAATGTGTCGTCTAGGGTATATATCGTCTACCGTACAGGCGTGTACACTCGGCGTGCAATGGTACGTTTACAGTGCTATGCAATGATCTCCGTCGTTTCGCTATCGGTTCGCAGGTGGAAGCGAGTGGTCGCGAGCTACTCATCGTCATCCGACTTGAATCGCAGCCGACACAGACACCTCAAAGCGCTGCGGCTCAACCTGCATCTGTCCAGTCGGTGCATTGCTCAATCTGAATGCCTTGTCAGTCTCCGCTCTGTTGTCATCACCGTCTGCTCCCAGTTCGGTCTGCGATTGATTTTCGGCCGTCTCCTGGTGGTTCTGCCACCACTGCGCCGTCTCGTCCAGCAGCGGGAAGAAGTAGGGCGTGTGCAGCTTCTTGGTGGGGGTTCCTCCTGCCGCCGCTTCTTGCGCAATGGCAGCGGCATCGTTAGCGACAGCGAGCGCGAGCTGCTGCGCACCGGCCGCATTTTCTTCTGCTGCGTCACTTCGCCGTGCCACGGGGAACGCAGCAGCGTCGCCAGCGACGGCAGCAGCGAGTCCTGCTCACTCTGCTCTGTGACGTTGACGCTCAGCGTCTCGTCGTCGCTGCTGTCACTCTGCGCTGCGCTTGTGGCTGCTCTCCGCCGGGCGCGTGTGATGAGGACGATCACGCAGAGCACGGCGACGACCGCCGCAGCGTAGGTAGGGAGACCATGGCGGCCAGACTGGCGACGTACGGACAGCAAGCGGCTGTGCCATGTGGGACCTGGTGCAGACGGTGGCTCGATTGGTGTGATTAGTGGATATTTGTGTGGCTGTAGCATCCTGTTGAATAGACTGCCACACTTCCAGCGGAAGCGCCACCAGCCACTGTGGCCGACACGCGCAGGCCGCACGCCCCAATGCTCGCTCGGGGCACACGCCAAGTCGGCATCGGCACGTGCTTGTGGGCTACTGTTTCTCGGTGCGGAGCGACTAAAGCGTGGCAGTGCAGCAGCTACGAGAACAGTTGGCTGGCTGGTAGTCAGTCAGGCCAGTCACCGTTGACAACCACTCCAGTCACTGACTGCGGCAAGCTGCACGAGCGAGCAAACAGCTCGGGGATTGCTCCCCGGGCGGGCGTGCTGCGCTGGATTGCCGCGCTGGTCTCTGTGGACGGCGGACAGCGCGGCAAAGCCCAAGAGTTCGTGTTGACGGCGCAGTTCACTCGCGCTTGTCAAGTCCCGATCCGCCGCGATGAAATCGACTGCAGTTTACCGGTACCGCCAGGTTGTTGCCTTGAAGTTGCCTTGTTGCTGACGCACGCCAGGGCGTTTGCGCAAAGTGCTGGCCGGCCAGGCAAAGCTCTTGCCGTGTGCAAATCGCCCACCGGGCGCGATCTATGTGTCTGGTGCTTTAGCCGGTGCTGCTGCTGCCCGTGATTGCGGTCGGTGCGGTGGCGAGACAATCGTCGATCATCGACTCGATGGCAATCGTGGATCTGGGGATTATCCTATTATGGCGCACTTGTCCTGCTGGACGCTAGAGCCGCGAGTGTCGCCGACGCAGATCCCTCATGTCGCTCGCCGACAACGACGGAAGGACATCGGCGGCGATGGAGACTGCTAGCAAAAAATCCGACGATTTTTTACGGTTTTAGGCTGTCCAGGAAGAACACGTCCGACGCCGGCAACAAGTTTACTGCTGCCGTAGAGTACGTGTGTGGTGCTGATAGAGATTCACGCGCAGCATCTGCATGAGACGAATCTCCTGCTGCACAACCGACCGTCACCCGATGAAATGCATCTGCAAACATTCATCAGGCATGTTTGATACTTGTCCATTTTACTTATATTTTTGGCTGTACATGTTTCCTTTGACATCTCTTTTTATAGTAGTGGAGCGCTACATAATAAACTAGACTAGAACGACGGAGGAGACTGCTTCTCACAGCTCCATGTCAAAAATGAGGTCGCTGGCTTCTGCGGACGGAGCGGGCTCGACCTTTCCTGCTGGCCGCGTCGCGACGTTCTGGCGTCGGTCCTGGCAGCACGGGCACTGGTCGCAGTCGTCGTCGTCGTCGTCCTGGTCCCACGACCAGTTCTTGCTGGACGCCTTGACGTACTTGGTGGACTGCGTGGGGATGAGCACGGGCGTGGTGCGCGACCGCGGCGCTTGGCACGCTTGCTTGCTGTGGCGCTCTCGCTGCAGCTTGACGAAGCTGGCCAGCAGCTGCTGGTCCTCGCGGCTCAGCACGTCGCTGTCGCGCTCCGAGTCGCAGTCCGTGTCGTCGCCCGAGAGGTAGGCCGGGTCTTCTTGCAGCTGCAGCTTGTCGAGCTTGCAGTCGATGGCGCCCCACGCGGGCAGGCTCTGTGTCTGTGCCGGGCTCGAGTACATGGTTGTTGGTGGCTTGGCGTGGGTGCTATGCTGATTGCCGTGGCGGCGGTGGTGCTTGGATCTGCGCGGTGCTGTGCCAAAGGCAGACTGAGCTTCCAGCAGCGGTTGCTGCAACGGCCGGGGCTGCGTGTGGCGTCGAGTGGCAGCGCCCGCTCATTGGCCGAAAGCGGGCCGCGCCTTGATTGTGACGTGGGGAGCAAAACCGGAGTGCACGCGTGCATCGCACGGACGAGAGCGCCGCGGGTGGTGACGGCGCGCGCAGGCCTGGCCAAAGAACCCCAGCGCGTGCCCAGCGGCGGCTCCAGCAGGCCAGGGTTTAGTGACGGCGAGTTTATGGTCGCCGCCATCGGCTCGAATCGTTCGAGATTCCCCTGCCACGCCCGCGCCGGTACAGTGTACCCCGGCATGGGACCGAGCCAACTGCAACTCGCCTGGAAACTTGCAGTTGGGGGCGCGGCATGATCGCAATCGCCGCCGGATGATCTCGATCGCCTCGGACAAAGGACACACGGAGCGCCGAGCGGAGTGAGCGAGTCTGGCGCAACCGTGCGACGGCGAGCGAGGATTCAGCCGGAGATACATGTTTGGTGCTGGCCGGCTACAATCGGCTACACGAATCCCCCGTGCCGACGGCGGCAACGCGACGCCTCGACGCGCGCGGTCGTTGTCATCTCTGGAAGTGCGATGACGGGCGGCATCTGCTCGGCGGGCTGTCACCACAAAGATAAGAGGGATCCAAGTTCAACGCTTGCTGGAGAGAAATGAGGGCAACAACAAAACTGTATAACTTATGCCTGTCAATAAATATCCTGTGCGTCACTATCTTTGGGCGTGCACTTCCTGCGTTGATGCACGGCTCTCTCGCCTGGAGGTCCTCAGAGCTCCATGGCAAAGATGTCATCGTCGTCGTCGTCGCTGCGGGCGTCCACGGCCGTGGGGAGACCGGGGCGGCCTTGAACGCGTCCACACTGCGCTTGCGCAGGTGTGCCTGGCTGTCGCCGTACTGCGAGCGGAAGAAGGCCAGGTTGCCGTAGAAGGCCGGGTCGTCCTCGTCCAGCTCGTCGTCGGCGGCGGCGTCGGTGGTGGAGTCGACGTGCAGATAGCGGCCCGCGCGCAGCAGGCGCCGGTCGGCGTGGAACGACAGGTCAGGGCTCTCGACGGGGCTGTCGGCCTGCAGGTGCGGGTGCACGCGGCCGCCGCTGGAGGGGATGCAGATGGGCGCCGTGCGCTTCCAGGCGCGCTGGGCGTCCTTGGCCACGTGCCGCCGCTTGGCGTCCAGGAGCTGCGGCGACAGGCCGTCGCAGTCCGAGTCGCTGTCCGAGTCGGTCTCGGCGTACGAGGACGCGGGGCTGCCGCGCTGCTGCTGCTGTTGCTGTTGCTGGAGCGTGGTCATCCACTGGGAAAAGTCTTGCATATTTTGTGGCTGGCGGTGGCTGGTTGCGGCGGTGGGCGCTTGGATATCGGTCGGGCGCGGGTTTAACGCTCCCGGGTCGGCGGTGGGGGTGTGCGCGCGATTCGGGCAATTGCAGAGTGAGGCTGCGCTGTGCGCTTGTCGCGTGCTGTAGACGACGTCTTGGCCACAAGAACGGCTGCTCGGTCCCGCTATTTTGCGCGAGCGCCGAGATCGCCGCGGATTGGCCGAAAAGACGCGCCAGTCAGACGCGATGCCGATCACGACGAGGCCCAAGCAGCAAAGATGCGAGCGCCGGAACGCGCACTGGTTGGCTGCGGCGAGTGCTGCGTCGTTGGGAAACCGGCGGTGTGCGCAGCAGACGGCAGCCCCGAGCGCGCTCTGGTTGGTGCCGCCTACCGGATCGTCCTTGCGACGAGCGATGCGGCCACACGGCAACACCGATCCAGCATGCATGCATGGCGCGCTTCTCCGACGGCCCTTTTTCAAACGAGCCGCCGCGGTGGCGCATGTGACGAGCGAATCCGCGCAGATTCCAGATCCCCGTCGCGATTGGTCGAAACTCGGTGCGCGAACACGATTGGGCAAAAGTCCGGATCGCGAGAGGCTTGAAGTTCCAGGAATCTGGCCCGGCTGTGGTCCCCCAAAAGAGACGCGGCAGGGGTCGGGCTCCGCGCGCCGATTGCAGAGGTCGAGCCTGTGGCGAGGCAAACACTGCTAGGAAGCGCTGGCAAGGGCGTCCAGCAAGCGCGTGTAAACGCCGAGCAGCAGCAGCAGTAGCAAGCAGATGAGAGCGCGAAAGAACTCACAGCAGCGGCTCTCTGCCAGCAGAGTGCAGGCAACTTCAAGGTGGTTCTCCGCTTGGATTCCAAGTTGGAACGGCAGGGGGCATTGCATGGCAGCGCTCTCTGCTGTGCTGTCTGGGCGCGCTCGCTGCAGTGCAGAGCAAAGGATAAAAAGTGTTCGTCAGCTGCGTCGTGGAATGGCGGACTGGCGGTGAATGCCTGCGCTCAAGTGCCGACGCGATGGTGGTTTGACAAGGAAGACATCTGCAAGCTGGCCCCTGTGCCAGAAATGGAGTGCTTGGTCCTTAGCGCGCAGCGTATAACTGCTGTGCTGTCCACTAAGAGCAAGGAGTGCGAAAATTCATTGCTCAATCATTTGACAAACTCATTTGTGAGGATGCCGAGGATAGCATCCCCACCGTTCGTGGTGACATCAGTCGTGGGCCGGCAGGAGATGAATGCGGTCGTACCGGCCTCTGTGGGGTGTAGCGTCCTCCCAACTCCGCGATATGTGAGCTCGACGCGTAGATATCTTGAATTCGTACTGGATCGGGGAACGGCAGCGATCCCTGTAGCGCAGCCACTGACGAATGCACCGGGATAAACGACCCCGCTATGCGTGCTCCCGCCGATTTTACTAGACGAAGCTGTAGAATTGAACAGACGACAGCAAACGTTGGTCCAGAGACATTGTGAACTCGAGCACACTCGTGTCCTTACCGGGAGATGATATCCCTCATCATTCAAGAAACCTTCAGGTGCTCTCTCACCACTTCTTGGGCTACTTGGTCGTGCTTTCTGGTCCAGCGGAGGAGACTCCAATGAAGAGTTTGTCGTCACTAGAGCCGGAAAGGTTGATGTTGGGATCTGCTGCGTTGGTGGGATGCGATTCAAGTGAATTTTCGCCGCAGGATACAGCAGTCTATTGCTTGTTGGGCTCCTCCGAGGCGACCCGAGCTGCATCAGGTACGAAACATCATTAACCCCTGTTGTTGGCTTGCCGCTGCCGCTTAAATTCGTGAGAAGCATCGACACAGCACTGATAAGCTGCCGAAGGGACATGTTAGAAAAGTGCTGCTGAGGTCGAGAGCAACCGGAATACACGTACGTACATGTGTTTGAGCCTTTTTACATTCCCGACGCAGCATTCCCCGGGCGGAAGTAGCGCCTTCGACACGACTATCGTAGAGCTGAACGTGTTTTTCCATCGCTACGCGGAGAACGGCGTATTTACGGCTTTCAGGGCGGTACGTTCCACCAGGATGAACTTTCACACATTGATCCGAGGTACTTTTGAGCTGTAGAGCATTGCAACACTCCATTAGTCATGGCTCTGATGCAATATCAATGCTGGACGTACATGTTGCAGTCGGTGTTGATTCCGAAGCAGTAAAATGCGGCACACCAAGACTCGCCACCCAGTAAGAGCCAACCGCTCTTTGGCAGCTTTGCTTTGGCTAATCAAGTAGCGAAGTTGGTTGATCACCTCCGGATCTCGCTCGTCATTGTTGGGGTCGTCCAGCACCGGAGTTTCTTCCTCGTGCGGATAAAAATCGTCTTCACCGCTATCATCTTGGTAATCCTGGGGCTCGTCGTGTTTGTCTGGATTAGATGAAGAGGAGTTTAGCTCGCTTAGCTCTCCGTTGTCGTCGGAAGGTGTTTCTGAAGGCTTCATGGAAACCAGGACGTCAACGCGCTGTGCATCCACTACAAGTCCATGTCTTGATAGCTTGAATACACCTTCATCCAGAATTTCTTCCACTAGTGTTTTTCTACGACGCGATTGAAAGGCGTCTTCCTTGACATTTGCTGCTTCGCTGGCGCTAGCGTTTTCAGCATCCATACTTGAGTTTGCCTCATTTGGAATTTCTTGGGGTGGGGTTACTAGGCTTGTTGGCGTCGGACTCATGGTCGGCTGCTGCACTGTTGAAAATTCGGACGTTTTCCTTAGTTCGCGCTTCGTGTTCGCAGATGAAGGACCGCTGACACTTTTCCTTGAGGGGTTACTAGATGTCTTTCTTGGCAATGAAAAGAATTCTCCTTTTCCTACAACGTGGCTGCTTGACCTTGCCGGACTTGGGTTTGCACTTCGAATAACTCGTGGCTTGAGATTTGAGCCAATGTGAGCTGCGATCAGTTCTCGAGCCAGCTCTTGTTTGGCAGCATTCATCCCGGTGTATGTGCTTTCTAGGTCCAGCAGCACACTGCTGATCGTGTTTCGTTCAGACTCCGTCAAAGTAGCGGGGACTTCGACTTCCGGGTCTGCTCGTGGAGACTGTGCTTCTTTCAAAAACTGGTTCGAGATTATCATCAAACGGGCTTTGTGTTTCTCGCACATTGAGCAGAGCCCACGTGCAGCATTCCCAGCGAAGTCTGCATGTTGCTCACGGGCTTCCTGGAGCTCCCGTTGGCAGATTTGTCGCTCGGCTTCCAGCGCTTTGTTGGTGTTTTGCAGCTTCTCGCACTCGAGCTTCCAGAATTCAGTCTCGGCAAGGTTTCGCTTGCGCAGTGTGCACAGCTCCTCGGACATGTGGCTCAAGTGAGTGGTCAACGTCAAAAGCCGATCAGTCTGCAATGCTGACGACCGTTGTGACGCTCTGCGCAACTTCAGGAGATCGCTCTGCGTTGTTGTGAGAGCCTTGAACAGATCGCGTGGGTGTGAAGCCAGATTGATCACGAGATCGCCATGGGAAATGCTGTTTGTGCGACGGCGCTTGTCATCTGCCTCTTCCATCTCTGCCTCGGCCTTTTGAGGAGTTCTTGCTGCACTTCGTGCTCCTTTCGGACTCTGGAGATGTCGTCGGCGTATCGTTGGGTGAGCGATTCCATGCGCTTCACTTCATTGTGTTCATCCATCGAGGTCGCTTGGAGCAACGCATTGCCTGAGTCGGTTCCAGTCGCCTCGTTCTCGTCGGTGATATCGCTACCTGCATCGCCGTCTTGTTCATCCATCGGCCCCAGGTCGCCTGAACGCTTCAACAAAGCCAACTGCTGCGTCTTCATGACGAACTTCTTCAGCAAGCTTTTTACAGCCGCTTGTCGCTCTTCAATCTTGGTGTTGCGTGTCTTCAGTGAAAATGCTAGCGACGTTTTCAATGCCGCAAGTTCTTCTGCGTGGGTGTCCTTTTCTTTTGAAGCGCGCGCTGCAGCTTTACAGCCCGTGTTTGGGCCACTTCGAGAGCTTTTCTGCTCTCAGCCAAACCTGCGTCTTTGTCGGCTAGTGAGTTCTTCAGCTCCACAATCAAATGATCATACTGCGCATTTTTCCGGTTTCGACGCAGGGATGTGGAGTGGTGATCCTGTCCGTACGCTGAGCGCATGACTTCGTCCATGTCAACTCCCTCTTCCTCATCCAAGTCAGCTTGAAGGCCGATATCCATTGCAGTCGACTTGATGAGCTCCAACTGATCCAGCTTCTCTTGCAGCTCCGTCGAGTTCATGTGTGCCAACTGCAGCTCACCTTCTAGTGTCAACGACTTGTTGTTGGCTTTCTCCAACTGCTTCTTCAGCTCAAGCACCTGCTCTAATGTCCTCCGCAAATACGGATCCGAGTCATTGCTGTTGCTTTCACTCGAATCCGTTTGAACGTACCCGGCCCCATTGCATGCTCGGCATGGAATGAGACGATTTAACTCTGCGAAGGTAGACCGTCTTCTAGCAGGTGGAGATGCAACGACTGCGGCATTATTGTTGTCGGAGACAACGTTATCTTCGATGGCTGGAGACTGATTACCAAGCTGCGTCAGTACAGCCTCCAGACCCCTAGCAACGCGTCGTTTGCCACCACGCCGAGCACTTTGCTCCACTGCAGCCCAAAGGAGGTCGTTGTTCAGGAGCTCCACGAGCGAATCCCCACGTCTTCCCAATTGCCTTGCGATCGACAAACCGCTTCTGCAATACGTTGACGCTCTGCAACAGCATTCTCTGGATCCAGGAACCAAGGGACCGAGCTTGATTCTTTGCTCTCCTGCGTCAATTGATCGACCTTGTCACGCAGTTCTTGGCACTCCAGAGTGGCCTCTCTCGCCCGTTGCTCCCATTTCTCCTTCTCGCGATGCAATGCCTGGGTCGTGGCATTCAGCGCTTCCCATTTGCGACCGGGACTCTTATTTTGACGGTCAATGCTGCTATGGTCGCTGTCCCGCGATTCAACTTGTGACTTCCCAGACAAGACGGTGGCAATCGCTTCGTTCAGCACCGACAGAGCGCCAGGCTCACTCGAGTGCTTGCTCACCAGGTCACGCAGCATGAGCAGCTGTCGGTACTGCTCCTTGCGCAGCGCGTTGTTCTCGTTCACTCGACGGTCGACTTTGGCCTTGAGATGCGCCACTTGCTTTTCCCAGTCCTTAGTCTGTTCGGTCAGTACTGCGATGCGCTTCTCCTGTCGCTGTATGGTGAGCTGACGAGCCTGGAGCTCATGCTGGATGCACTCCTGCATCGTGTTGACCAGCGCCGTCTCTCGCTGCTGCATGACTGGAGCCAGCACCCTGTCGAAGAAGTCGACTAGTTCTTTATCTACGACCTCGGCAGCCTCGTCCTCGCGAATGCGCTGCTCCACTTCATCATGTCGCTGCTCGGGGTCGTGGCCCAACACGATCAGTAGCGATGGTCTCCACGCAGACGACCGGAGCCGTCGCTGAAGCTCGTTGAAGGCATGAGCAAACGGCGACGAAGCAACCTGCTCGTCACGCAGCACGGGCCGCGGCGTCACCAAGGTGGTCGTGTCCAGCTCGATATCCGTCTGCGTCTGCTTGGCCTCGGTCGAGTCGCCTTCATTTGCGGCGACGGTCAAGTATGCACGCGGACTGGTGGCTCGCACTGCGCCGTGGGTGGACAGCTGCATGAAGCTCGGGCGTTACGTTTAGTCATCGGGCCGAGGCATTTCAGGTCGTCCCCTGTCGAGTGCCACGCCGTTCTGCGCCGAAGGAAAAGCTTCGCTTTTGAGCCCCAAACTCGTGAATATCCTGCAGCACGAATTCTGCATTGCCAGTGGCGTCGTATTCGCTCTGGAGCTGCTGCTGCTGCTGGGAGTCACTTGGCGGAAGCATGTTTGGATATTATCACAGGACCGGGGGAGGGGGAGTAGTGACCGCACAGCTCCGCATGGAAAGCCGACACTAACTTCTTTGCACGAGAACATAGCGAGCTTCCTGGTGCATGTTGGCGTCCTGGCAACTGGTTTAGATGTTTGAGTGAGTCAGGCATGAGGTTGATCGACGTATACAGCGCAGCATATCACCAACATGGGGAAGAAATCCCGTTAGTAGATCGAACGCATGCGCCAATTGCTGCAATACGGTGGATCGACCAGTTCATTTCGAGCCATACTCAGTCGCCGTTTCCGTGCTTGATCATCCTCACTCTGATCGATTTGGTGCCTTTGCCTCCATCTGGAGAAGGTTCCGCCGCGAACTATTTGTTTTGGGCAAGAGACTGCTTGGCGTACCAGGCTTCCACATCAATCCTGTGCAAATGATCGCTATGCCGATCATTTCCAGTGGCGGTGCAGTCACCTTCATGACGTTAATGTCAAAGTATCGGGTTCCCGTTAGCTTGCGCTCTGGTTGTAGGAATTCCGGTGTGGTTTGTGGTGTTGATCGTTTGCTTCATCGGATTTTTCGGTCGGATACTACGACGAGATCTACTTCAAGCGATCGTGGTGCTGATTTTGCAGGTCTTGCTCAAGTTCGTCTACCCGGCCTATCTCTACGGGTTTGTCCGCGTGGGTGCGAGTGGCCAAAAGTTCTACACCATGCTGCTTCCGGCCATTAAAATTGTGGCGAAGCACTGGATCAGCTACTGTCTGGGCAAGAAGTACGACCTAATGCCGCATATTATGATCTTCAACGTCGATGTGTTCAACGCGCTCTACGTGTCCAGCTCCATGCAAAACTCGAATTCTTTTGTGACGGTGCTGCAGATGGTTGCGTTAGATGCGCTTCTCGGCTGGGTCTCGATATCACAGGCTCCGACGGAAAATACCTGCTGGGCACCCGCTCAAGTCGGCAAGCTTTGTAGAGATCGCGCTCTAAACCAGTGAGGAGGACTCGGAGGCTCGTGAGCGTCTCGTTCTTCGGCGCTACGGCACGACCGCCTTGCTAGTAAAGTATTTCAATGCGAGTGGGCCAAGCGAGAAAAACGTGGGCGTTCCTCGTCAAGGATCACTTTCCACCAGCAAACAAGTTCTTCCTATAGAGCCACCGCAGAGTTTGCCACCTGCGTCAGTAGATCCTTACTATGGACTTCCGAAGCTGCGAGTCGGACGGACATTTTCTCAGCTAAACAGCGTCTTCAGCAGAGTGCACGAGTGCTGTTCACGACCGAGTTTGTCATCCTGATCGAGTACACGGAAGTCATCGTGCCGTTCATCTTCAGTAAGCGAGCAGATATTTTACATGTGCGCGACGGCTAAACTAATTTGCTAATGATTTTGCTGCAGCAATGTACGGTACACACTGGGCATGTTTTCCCAACCGAACTACCACAGATCCAGTCGTTTGACCACGAAGGTCTGGGGAATAAACTCGGCAGAATCATCCTGCTTGGATTCGTGGAATTGCTTTCGCTTTTAGTGCATCCAGCGAATATTGCAATTCTCCATGCTGTACATGCTCTCTTTTGTGCTAGACTGTAGCTGGAGAATGGTGCAAGCCAACTCGTTTCTTTGGATCTGTTATACGATTCATAACTCGCTCGAGCACAACGGTAAGTCATTTGTTAAGCGCTATACTATCGATTTTACTCTCATTATTTTACTTATAGGTGCCGATTTCAGCTTTGCTTTTGCTTGGCTCAGAAAACATTAAAAGGCGACCCGCTCTCAACCAAAGAGACTCTTCAACGATATGGCGAGCGAAGAGTTGGCAGCGGTGACGAAGATCACACACCGAAGTCAAGTGCTGCAAGTAACTCGGTTTCTGAGTCAGCCTCCGACATCTCGAAGGGCGTCGAAGTTGCCAGCAGTGCAAGCTCCCCAAAAGATGCTGCTCTCGGAGCAAAACCTGTCGGGCGACTTCGGTGCGGAACTGTTCCCGCTGATAAGTGTGTCATCTGTCATGGTCTCCGTCAGTGTGCTTGATCTCTCTTTCAACGATCTGGAAGACAACTTCTGGGAGCACTGGACGCCTGAGCTGCAACAATCCGTGCGGCTTGCTTTGACAACGCTGAATCTGGCGAACAACCAGTACGTGCCGTGATCAAACATCAACCAAGTCAATATTAACTTCTTCTGGTGGGATGCAGATTTTCAGCACGAGGATTGGAGGCGATCTCGTCTTTTGTTGGCTGCTGTCCGAGCCTGGAGTATTTGGACATATCTCTAAACCCACTGGTAGCCAACATTGGGGAAATCGCATCCATGGCTCCTTTTATCCGTGCGCTTGACGCACCGGGCCACAGCCGCTTCCGTGTTTTGGATCTATCGTGTGCGGGTCTGACGGATTTGCACATTTCGGAGTTACTCGGTGCCGACTTCATCAAGAACGTCGCGAAGCTATATCTTCGATCAAACGAGCTGTCGGATGAGTCGGCTTTCGGCTTGGCGAACATTTTACAGGTATCTAAGATTGAAGTGCTCTCGCTGGCAGGAAACACGATTGGGAACACTGGTGCTGCTAGTCTGGCATTTGTTCTCGACCAAGCACCAGCACTACAAATTCTGGACCTCGAAGAAAACCAGGTGAACTCAAGCCGTCATATTAGCTGCAAATCGGTCATGCTGATTGTTAATGCCTTTTGTAGATTGATCTGGCCGGCTTGGCGTCGTTCTTCCATGCGATCAACGGAATGGTGGCGCCGTTTTCGCTGCGCTACCTGCATCTCGGTAGAAACCCAGGTTCGACTGAGAATCTGCTGGACCAGATGCGTGTTAGGCTGCAAGAGAAAATCATCGAGACGCAGCTAAATGCTAAAGAGCAGACAACCGAGCTAAATCTCTGTGGGAGCAAGATCAAACGCGACATCTTGCTTGAGTGCTGTCTTACAGATCGATATGTCCACGTGGTAACAAGGACGCTACGAGCGTCGCCTAGGTGGAGCAAGTTGGAAACACTCGACTTGAGCGGGAACGAAATCGGCGAGAAAGGAGTCTTTGAAATTGGTCTCTTCCTAGCGCTGCGCCCGCCATTGCGAGTGCTCAATTTGTCGAGCAATTCGATCACAGGTATCTATGAACTGAATTGAAGACTGCAAGCAATTACTAACTTTTTTATTTGCTATACCTTGCTTAGATCAGGCAATCGTTGGGCTGGCGGATGGCCTCGAATCCAACGCAACACTCCATGAACTGCTACTCGACCGGAATCACATCACGGACGCCGGCGCGAAACTTCTCTACCTGCAGGCTTTCAAGGCGAATCAGCAACGTCGGATCCGCCTCAGTGTTGGCAATCCCTTGACTTCGGAATGCAAGACCATGCTCGCAGCAATTTCGCAAGCCCATGATCTCCGCAAACGGTTCGCCAGGAGTTCGCTGCTCAAGAGAAACTCGACTTTAGTGGGAAAATGTTGCGCCAGTATGGAGCCACTGCAATCGTCGAAGAGCTTGTGGCGACTCCGATGGCGAAATGCCGATCTCTTGACTTGTCACGAAATGGTTTGGGCGATGAAGGCGCTCAATCTGTGGCGCTGTTGCTGCGATCGTATTCTCAGCTGGAAGAGCTCGATATCAGCTTTAATGACATTGGGGAGGAAGGTGCTTGTACAGTAGCCGAGGCGTTGGGCGACAACGCAACGTTGGTGTCTTTCTCGCTGCACTCGGTTGTTGAAGCGTCGCAAAGCAAACCCAAACTACAGGAAAGGGGACTCTGCCGACTTGCGCAGGCCATACGAAAGCACAAAACGTTGACGAAAGTAGATTTACGAGATAACGTCACCACGCCGACAGTAGTGCGTGCTTTCGTGGAGATGCTGCACCTCAATCCAAACATCCAAAAGTTCAATGGCTCAGCTTCAGCAGTGTATTTGGCCCGATACGATGCGTGAAAAAGCAAGCGTGTAAATGAATCGTTCTTTTGCTAACGTCATTTTGAACATTGTACTATTTTTCTTGTCGAAACCATCAACTAAGTATATCGAACAGCAAAATCGACATCCAATGCGCTGCAGTTAATCACTTGGAGAATGCGACAGAAGAAGGTCCCTCATTTCCTTCATCGTTTTCGCAAATTCGCGTCTACTTTCCAAGCAGAACTTCGTGGACACTACTCGGCCCAGCGCATGCGAGATCTCTACTGTTACTATCGATGTACTCCATCACGACGAGCAATCCTCGTCGGCTTCGTAACTCCGTTCCCGTGCGTTATCATCCTCTTGTTGATTGACATTGTCCCGATGGCCCCACCCAAGCTCGGCTCCGCACCAAATTATTTGTTCTGGATCCGAGATTACATGACGATCGCGCTCATGACTCGAGTGATCCTCGAGCAATTCCGCGTCACTGTTCCAGACCTCCACATTTCCTCGTTTCAAGTGATTATCATGCCCGTTATTTCCAGCGGTGGAGCGATCGCCTTCATGACATTTATGTCACGTATCATCGGGTTCCCACTACCTTTCGCTCTGGTTGTTGGAATTCCAGTTTGGTTCGTAGTGCTGATGCTGTGCTTTCTCGTGCTTTTCGGTCGGAAGTTACGACGAGATCCAGCACTGCTGAGAGAATTGGTTCAAGCGATCATAGTGCTGATTCTGCAAGTTTTACTCACATTTGTTTACCCGGCGTATCTCTATGGGTTCGTTCACGTTGGAGAATCCAAACAGCACTACTACATCATGCTGTTGCTTGTCATTAAAATCGTGGCACGGAATTGGATCAACTTTTGCATGGGCAGCAAGTTCGACTTGATGCCGCAGATCATGATCTTCAACGTCGACGTGTTCAACGCGCTCTATGTCTCCAGCTCCATGCAGAATTCAAACTCCATCGGCACGATGCTCGAAATGATCGCAATCGACGCAGTCCTGGGGTGGGTCTCGATCACCGACGTCGAAGAACTCATGAGAGACGTCAACAACCTGCGACGGAAAATCCCGGTGGACCACCCGCTGAGCTCTGCCAGCTTTGTCGAAATCGCGCTGCAAATAATCCGAGAAGACCCGGACGCACGAGACCGTCTCGTGCAGCGCCGATATAGCGCCACGAAAGTGATATTAAAACAGTGGGGCTGCGTTGGCCCTCGCATGACTGCAGTGGGGATTCCTTCCAGTCGAATCAGTCGACTGTGGCGCCGAAGCTTGGTATCGAAAAGCAATCAGATCCTTCCCCTCGAATCGTCCCGTGTAGCGACAACCGCGAAGCTGTTATCCCTTGCTCAATCTCCTGGACCCATGAGCCTGAGCAATATCTTCTCAGCTAAAGAACGTCAACGGTTCCTTCATAAAAGCGCACGGGTGCTTTACACGACCGAGTTCGTCATCCTGGTCGAGTACACGGAAGTGATTGCACCACTCATCTTCAGTACGTCAGATATTGCTACACTTTCTTTTCAAAAACTTTACCGTTGTGTTGAATGCTGCAGCCATGTTCACACTCGGCATGTTTTACTTGCCGAACCACGACTATTACCAACAAGTACGGTCATTCACCGACATTGATCTGGCCAAGAAGCTCGGTAGCGTGGTCGTACTGGGCTTCGTGGAGTTGCTCTCACTGTTAGTGATCGGGTACTTTATTCAGCGCCAGCTCGGAATCTCGATGCTGCGATTACTTTCCTTTGTGCTAGACAGCAGTTGGCGGTTGGTGCAGTCAAATTTGTTCCTGTGGATATGTTACACGATCCAGAACTCGCTCACACACAACGGTGCGGATTTCAGCTTCACCTTTTCCTGGCTTTGACAAACATACCGGGCGTAGTACTGTACTAAATTCAAAGCCACGAAATGGGCAACGCATTTACCCAAAATAATATTATAGTAAAACATACTATTTATGTAAAATTATTATTTGCCAATATACTAATACTAATCGAAGCGAATGGCTTCGACCTCGTTGGAGCTCGGCTTCGAGTTCCGCCGCGACCTGGAGCAGCTGCTGCACGATGATGTGCTGCTCTCTCGACGCGAGTCGCAGCGGCGAAGCTTCCGTCCTGGTGTGTTGGCGTCCTCTGCGCCTCTAGACATCCAGCTGCAGCAGCGCACCAAGAAGAAGCTGGCGAGGGCGCTCAAGATCCTCCAGGAAGACTACGGGGCGTCGCTGGAGCTGTCCAAGGAGGCGCTGGCCTACACCAACTCACTGGAGGACGCGCTGCGCTTCCTGGCCCTGCAGTATCCAAGCGACGAGCTGCCAAAGACACTGCGCGCGTTGCCCACTAATATTCTAATAGGGAGGGAAGAGGAAGATACTGGAGAGCTGCAGGCGGAAGTGAATATTCCGGTTAAGAGGAAGGAAACAACAGAGAAGAAAGAGGAGGTTGTGGAGGCTGTAGAGGCTGTAGAGGAGGAGGAGCAAGCGGAACAAGAACAAGTAAAGCAGGATGTGAAGCAGAAAGAGGCGCTGTCGTGGACGCAGCAGTACGTGTTGAACATGGCTGCGATGGAGGAGGAGCAGAGACGGCGGGAAGAGGAAGTGACGCCTGAGGAGAGAGAACTACAGGAGCTGGAGAAGCAGTACAATGAACTATTGGCGGCTGTGAACCGGATGAAAGAGAGAAAAACAGGAAACGTGCGAAAAGCGGGGACAAGCAGAAGATGAAGGAACTGAATGACAAGTTGCAGGATGTGAGGAGGCAGCTGCTGTCCCGTGGGTGGAGAGACCCCATGCGGTCGCAGAATCAAAAGAAGGAGAAGAAAAAGGGAAAGAGATGAAGCAGACAGTTGCTACGACTGCGATTCCTCCTCCTCCTGTGAAACAGGTTGCTGTAGCGTCGAACGATAAAGCTGAAGAGCCGTTGGGAGATGCAGACGGCGAGTTGCTGTCCCTAGCGTTAGGAATGACTGAGGAGGAAGACGACGCCACAATTGGCAAAGATGGCGGTGATGAACTACCAATGACAGCGAATTTAGAGTCTGAACAAGTTGGAGATCTCGCGGAGGAGGAAGGTGGCGGTATGTTTGGCTTTCTGGAAGAGGCGGAATCGACTGTCGTGAGTGCTGACGAAATCAAGAAGAGCTCTGCTGTTGATACTGCCGCTATCATCGCTGCTCAAGCAGCGGCTCAGCTGGCAGAATCTAAGGGTAAGAACGGCAAAGGCGGCAAGAACAAGAAAGGAAGGAATCTGCTGAAAGTCCAGGCAGCTGCAGCGCAGGCAGCTCAGTCCCAAGCTGCTGCTACAGCCCCTGGACGGGAAAGTCTCCACGTGACCACCTGGAGCAGCATTGCCGTAAGAACGGGATGCAGAAGCCTCAGTATAAGAAGCTAGCACGGGCACCGGGTGGGGGTCACTTGTACTCAGTAGTACTTGGTAGCAAAACCCGCGGAAAACACGAGGTCACTGTGAGAGACTCTAGCGACGCTGCTCAAGGTTTCGATTCCATTTCGGAGGCAAAAGATGCGGTGGCTACTAGCGCTCTGTATGAGCTCACACCTGATCTTCCGCTGTATCGCGTGCTTCCACCAGTGTATCGCGATATGTGGCAGTATTGGGTTAAGGAGAAGCAAAAGATGAGGCTGCCGCTGCAGCTGCTGACCAGGATGAACAGGACGAGCTGATAGAGGAGATCTTCCATTCTCTTCCGCCCGAGATCGCTGAGAAACAGGTAGTTCTTGAGGAACCTGAGCCACAATCTTCTGTTGTAACAAAAACACCAGCTCCCAAAGAAGATAACAGCGCGACGTTGGACGACTGGAGTGTCGATGACTGGGAGGCCGATTTATCCGATGACACTGAAGATGAAGGCAGAAACTCTACTCCTGACGACACGCCGAATGTTGCAGCTACAGAACTGGAGGTTGAAGAAGAAAGCGAGAGCGATCGTCAGGCTGCATCGGAACTATCTCAACAATTACGAGAGCTGCTAAAGAAGCGTATGCAGTCCAGTGGATACAAGTCCAAGCTCCCACAACGTGAAGCGTTGCCTATTGCGTCATTCAAACAGCAAGTTGTAAAGGCGCTTGCCCACCATGATGTGATTCTGATATCTGGTGAAACTGGCTGTGGTAAAAGCACACAGGTACCTCAATTCTTACTTGAAGACTTGCTTTTCTCCGAAAACGGCGGAGCTCGAGGACAGATCGTTTGTACTCAGCCTCGACGACTAGCTGCTATCAGTTTGGCTGAGCGCGTCTCGGATGAATTGGGTGAGTCTGCAATGGGTACTGGAGACTCCCTTACAGGTTTTCAAATTCGTCTTGAAACGCGGATGACTCGCCGCACACGTCTTCTTTTCTGCACAACTGGTATCTTACTCCGTAAACTCCAGGACCCACACACTTTAAGCGAGGAAGTCAGTCATGTTATTGTTGACGAGGTGCACGAACGTGACCTTCAGAGCGACGTGTTGTTGGCCATGCTAAGACAGTTTCTCGCTGAAGGCAACGCAGCCCGACGTCGCAAGTTTGGCGGCACCTTGCCACCGTTGAAGGTAGTTCTTATGAGTGCTACGCTTAATGCTGCAAGCTTCCAGCAGTATTTTGGTGGTGCTGCTGTATGCCCGATGATCGAGGTCCCTGGGCGTACGTTTCCTGTCGATCAGTTCTACCTGGAAGACGTGTTGGAAAAGACTCAATTTGTCGTTGACGAGGATTCGCCAGCATATGTCCATGTAGATGATAGTGGGGCAGATAGAAACTCGACGCAAGTCAAAATTTCTGGACGAGGTGGTACGTCATATACACAGCAAGTATCATGGACCTCGTCGGCAGGTACATCTTCCAAGACAGCGGCAAACGAGGCTCAGAGCGTGTTAGCCGAAAAGTATAGTGAGTCGACTATGGTTGCGCTGGAGCGGATTGACCCATCCGTGGTGAATTACGAACTCATCCAAACGCTTCTAGAGTATCTTGTTACGGAGACGGAGCTCCTGTCTGTAGCAAAAACGAAAGGAAAGCAGCAACACAAGAGTGCTTCGGTGTTGATATTTCTCCCGGGTCTTCAGGAGATCACAACGTTATTGGATCTGCTGGAAGGTAGTCGGTTGTTGCGCCATGACTCGCAGGGTCGAGAGTTTGAGCTTCTTCCACTGCATTCTTCCCTAGCTGCGCAAGAACAGCAACGCATTTTTCGGCAACGTCCTGGTGTAATTCGTGTCATCGCAGCGACGAACATTGCTGAAACTTCCTTGACAATCGATGACGTGAAGGTTGTAATCGATACTGGCCGAGTCAAACAAATGAGCCATGACGCTCAGCGACGTACGAACGTCCTAGAAGAAATTTGGGTTGCTCGTGCGAACGCTAAACAGAGAGCTGGACGAGCAGGCCGCACGAGCGGAGGATCGTGCTTCCGTCTTTTCCCGCAGTCTGTCTTCAGCTCGGTCATGCTTGAACAGCCCGTCCCTGAGATTAGAAGAGCACCGCTGACATCGCTGTGCTTGCAGATTAAGACTTTCGGCGGTGGTATCAGTGACCGAGTTGGCGATTGCGGCGAATTCCTTCGCGCATGCTTAGATCCGCCCGACGACACCAGCATTCGTGATGCATTAGAGGAACTTTTGAGATCGGTGCATTAAACCGTGAGGACGAAGGGCTAACCCAGCTCGGCGCGCATCTTGCTCGACTGCCAGTGGATGTGAAAGTAGGCAAATTGCTCTTGTTTGGAGCGCTTTTTCGTGTTTTTGACGCGGCAAGCACATGTGCTGCCGTATTGGAGACCAAATCACCTTTTGTGGCACCCTTCGGTCGCCAGAGTGACATGAAACAAGCTCGACAGAGTTTTGCTGTTGGCGCCAGCGATCTGCTCACAGATGTGAATGCTTTCGAAGCTTGGCGGTACGTTGTTCAGCATGGAAAAACTGCAGGTATCAGCGAGAAAAGCTTTGCCACCAAAACTTCCTCAGCCACCGCGGACTGCGTGAACTGAGCAAGCTAAAGCGGCAATTTCGAGGACTTGTAGCCCAACTTGGCTTTTTGCCACCATCTTCTGAAGCCACGGCAGATGAGCGAATGACGCCCCAGCAGTTAGCAACGATATCCGCTGTGCTTTATGGTGGTCTGGCCCCAAACCTGGTTCATGCTGAGCCGCCGTCGGGGAACGGGCCGAAGCGAGCTGTGCTTCGAGAAAGCGATCATTCTATTGTAGTGGTGCATCCAGGCTCGATCAACTACAAGGTTGCAAGCTTTAGCGCAAGCAATTTCCTCACGTTCGCAGTCAAGCTGCACACTTCGCAAGTGTATCTACCTGCATCTAGTCTTGTGCTACCGTTGGCTGTGTGTTTGTTTGGCCACGCGCTTGAACCATTGCCCCAACTGCGCCGTAAGGATAAGAACGGCAACGAAACAATTGGGCTCCGCGTGAATGACTGGGTGGTTTTCCAGTCGTCGTTCCGCTCAGCGGAATTGCTGTGCGAACTGCGTGTTGTGGTCCGCAAAGTCTTAGATGCCAGTCTTCAAACCCCACCGTATGCTCGAAGTGGCAACACTGAGTCAAAGACGCAGAAAGCTGATCGAGAAACTGTTGTTGATATCTTGCGTACACTCTTCCTCGCCGAGTATGAAGAGCGCGATCCGAGGAAACAGCTCACTGGTAGACTCGGTGGAGACCGAGCAAGTGGTGTGGCCCGTGAGAAATAGAGTTCATTGCAAATTTGCAGCGTGCAAGTTTTTATTTGTCAAGTATTGGGTGAATGGTTACCTGGCGGAAACGTCTACAGCGAATACTGGGCGGCCATATACAGCGCCCAGGAGAGTGAAAGACCATTCATCATGGTGCAGTTGTTGAGTAGTGTCAGAGCGTCCGCCTTGTTCACACGCGCGTAGTTGAGGTACAGCAGCGACAGCCACATGTTGCTGGTGTCCTGCGTCTTCACGATCGTTGTGTTCGAGAGGATGTTTTGCCACTCCTCGGTCACAAATGCTGACGTTCTGGCGTACTCCATGATGGGAGTGGCCGGAAGCATCTGGATGCCGTGAATGGCATACTCTTCAGCGGAGAACCACGTCGCGTAGTCCGCCTTGTTGTCGAAGAGAATACCTGGTACCATGTTAGGCCGGAAAGGAGCGGGGTGGATGGTGTTGGAGCTGTCAAACAGGAAATAGGTTTGAATCGTACGAACGCTGATCTTGGACATGAGGCGACCGATTGCAAACATACGCGTGTGGTTGGTCACTTTGCCAAACAACGCCATGCTGTACGCAAAGTTAATGTCTTCCGATGTGGACTCTTCGTCTTTGCCATCCGCCTGAGATGTCATGCCGTGCGAGTACGAGTGTCCTCGGAACCAGTCAAAGCCGCGGAACTTCGGGAAGAAAGGGTCGTCACGCGACGGAGTGGCCACGTCACGCAGCAGCAGGCGGGTCATGTTGTTCAGGTCTCCGATTCGGCTCCAGGTTGGGTGCAAGTAATTGATCACCGAGGCCATGTTCACCCAGTAGCCGTAATGGTAGTGGTGATCGTTGTACACTGTGTTGCCGAAGTCGGCATTCGCGTCACCGCTGACGAAACCTTCCGAGCTCACGATGCCGCCCATGACGGAGTCGTACTTTAACTTGTACTTCCAGCTATTGTCGAGGAATGGAGCTATAGCGCTTTCGAGCTTGGTCACGCAGCGGCGTAGCAGGGAGATATCCGTCCCCACAATCACCGGATCGTTTGCCATTAGGCAGAGTGACGCATACTGCTGCACCAATTTTCCTGTAAAGTAGTAGCTGCCGTCGATTGCCACAGTCCAGGGGCTTTGAATGTCCTGACGTAGCTTCGTGAACAGATCTTGTTGGACAGCAGCAGCTTTCGTGAGACGACTGCGCGGGTAGTGGGTCACAGGGATGTTTCGCGGCTCGGAAAACACCCAAACTGGTGGAGTTGAGATGGTAGCAAACGCTTTCATAGAACCTCGAGTGGCAGCGAACATCGAAACGCCAATCACCTCAGTCACACTGGCCGCAGTGAGCGTCTTACTGTGGTGATCCAGCGCATAGTGAAGGAGACCCTTGGAGCAATTCCCCTCGGTCTTCCACTTGAACGAGTACTTCGAGTCGCCGGCAATTTCGACGTCGCCGCCCGTCACAATGCAGCTGCTGTATTGATCCTGCGCTGCAGACTGTGTCGTGTCGAGGATAGAGGAAACCCGCATCGTGCCATTGAACGTAGAAACACTCTGCAAGATCATGCTGGTGACAAGCTGCAGCTGAGTAGTGTTCGACGATGACGACGACGTCGGCACAATATGGAGCCACCAATTCTGGCCACTGACCGATACAATGTTGAACTTACTTCCGTTGTAGACGTTGCCGATGTTGGCGGCAACACCGTTGATAGTTGCAATAGGAGCTTCGAGAAGAATTTGCGGTGTAAGACATTGGTAGTTGGCAGTGAAGTACGCCATCCCGCTCACCATGTTTGCCTTGATCGTTCCATTAGACGATGGCGCCTGCAGCTGCGCGGTGACGCCCAAGTCGGTCCAATTGACGACCTGCATATCTGGGATCGAGGTCGCGAACTCGGTGGCGGTGAGTTGAATTTCGTTGCGCTTGGGGTGAGCGTAGTACTTGGCAACGCCGTCGGTAACTCCGCCGAAGAAGCGATTCCGGTACGGGTAGCTGAGCGCGAAGCCGTACGCGCCAGACGACTCGACACTCACCGCAAACGGGTTGGGCCAAATAGGTCCCGTGGCGTTGGTGGTGGTATCGCACGTGACGAGGTTACCCCACCACGCGTTGGTCGGCACGGGTTTATTTCGCATCGTGTCGAGGTGACGCGGCTTGCAGAAGGTCAACTGGTCGGTGGAGTTGTCCACGAGCTTCGTCGGGGTGGGGAGTTTGCCGCTGGGGTCCCATGAGTCGTTCTGGGCCCGAATGCACAGGAGCTGGGCGCACAACCCAGCAAGCAGCAGCCATGCTCGACGTGGAGATACTTGGTTGCTCATCGCTGGATGAGAAGATAAAGTGAGTTAGACGTCGAGGCCAACCGCGCACGATGTTCTCCACAGCATCTCATGCCAGCAAAACCACAGGCGCGGTAACGGTCGATGCCGCATGCGTCTGCGTTTCTGCCAGTTTGGAGCAACGTTCTTCGCGAGCTTCTATCCAAAATGAAACGAAGGTTGTTGTAGACGGAAACCACTCGAGATGCAGGTTTCTAGAGCAACAAGTGTGAAAAAGCAAGTCGGCTAAAACTTCAACTGTAATTCGTACTTAACGTGGTAAAGCCATATTCCCGCTAATAAAAAAACGCGAGAGGAGTCCCCCAGAGTGATCTTCCCCGGAGTTATGAGCGAGCGCGCGCCGCCGGCGCCAAGCCACCCGCCAAGTCGCACAAGGACCCGAGCATCCAGCTCAGCGTGGACGAGGAGATCGCCACGGTGACCACCACGGCCTCCAAGACCAAGAAGAAGGAGGACATGCGCAACGAGAGCACAGGCATCACAGTGGGGACTCAGAGCACACGCTGTCGGATGTAAGAGCGTTGTTATTATCAGAGAACAGCAAACTCAGCGGAGGACACTGAATTTATATATTTTTTATAATGTATTTGACAGGGAAAAACGATTCATTATTCGGCCGAAAGGATCATCGGCAATGGATCCTTCGGAGTCGTCTTCCAGGTAAAATAGTATATATTAAAAGCCATGGAATATCTTAGTGGCGGCGGCTAACTTTTTATCTGTACAATAGGCGACAGTGGAAGAAACGGGCGAGATCGTGGCGATCAAAAAGTGCTGCAAGATAAGCGCTTCAAGGTGAAGAATGACATGCAATGGCTCTTATTTGCTATGTAGTTGATTTGGTTGACTGACGGATGCAAATTTTTCATTTGTAGAACCGAGAGCTGCAGATCATGCGGCAGCTGCACCACGTGAACATTGTGCAGCTGAAACACTGCTTCTATTGCAACGGGGAGAAGCCCGACGAGTTGTATCTCAACTTGGTGCTGGAATACATTCCCGACACGGTGTACGGGGTGGCGCGACAGCTTCAAAATCCAAGCAGTACATGCCCGTTGTGCTGGTCAAGATCTACATCTACCAGATTTGCCGCTCGCTCGCGTACATCCATTCCATGGGCATCTGTCACCGCGACATTAAGCCGCAGAACTTGCTGCTGAATCCGAGATCGCATGTGGTGAAATTGTGCGACTTTGGGAGTGCTAAAGTGCTGCAGAAGAACGAGCCCAACGTGTCGTACATTTGCTCGCGATACTACCGCGCCCCAGAGCTCATTTTCGGTGCTACGGATTATACAACGGCAATCGATATTTGGTCCCTGGGCTGTGTGTGTGCCGAGCTGCTTTTGGGGCAGCCTTTGTTCCCTGGTGAAAGCGGGGTCGACCAACTCGTAGAGATTATCAAGGTCTTGGGGACTCCGCAGCGCGGGAAATTGAGGCCATGAACCCGAATTACACGGAGTTTCAGTTCCCGCAAATCAAAGCGCATTCCTGGAGCAAAATCTTCCGCTCACGAACTCCTCCGGAGGCTATCAACTTGCTGTCCAAGATGCTCGTCTATGACCCGAAGAGGTAGGTGGATTGTGACGGTATTACTGGTATTGCAGATGATACTAATCAACCCACGCTATGCTTCAGGCGTGTAAAACCGTTGGAAGCTGCAGCCCATCCGTTCTTCGATGAGTTGCGGCAGGAAAACCTGAAGCTCCCCAACGACGTCCCTGCCCCAGCACTCTTCAATTTCACACTGCAAGGTAAGGTTACAATGGAGCTTTCAATTCGACTGTGACTGATCGTATCGTTTGGTCCAGAGCTTTCTCAAGTGGATGTAAGTACACGGGAGATTTTAGTTCCGCCCCACGAACGGAACTCCACCAATTGGCCAGTCTTAGAGGACGGCACGTGGCCCGACGCCGCAGCGCACGCGTCTTCCTAAACCGCCTAGTAACTAAGCAAAACACGGAGGCGCTAAACGCACTGCGATCAAGATGACCAAGGGCGAAACAAAATGTATTTTGCTTGTACCTTTTGATGGGCTCCGCTAGATTTTGTTTCGTCTGCAGGTCCGCGTTATAAGGTGAGGATGTTTGTGGTGGAGGAGTCATTGCTGCCAGCTTCTCGGATGCCAGCAAGAGGATGAACAGGCATTTGGCCGAGCAAATGAGCCTCAGGACCATTTCGAAACCCCGCAGACGTGTGAAGTCTCCGGTCGCGAACTCCTGCAAAGAGCAACAGGTGAGCACGTTTAGATCGGCGCAGGTTGATCACTTCTCACCTCCATTTTGCGAGACAGGAACCATCGGATCCGAGTTCACTCTCGATCTCGCGTCGTTGCTTAGTCCAAGTGATGTTTGTGGCCGTCTTTGAAAATGCTCTTCCCATTCCTTCTTGGTGTTTTTGATGTCCTGAAAAGGATCGAGTAGGTTAGGGAGCTCGCTATCATAGGTACCCCAGTTGTTAACGTACGTTTCGAATGAGCTCCAACGACACTTCATTCTGCAAAATGAGCTCAGTCAACTCCACATCGATCAGAGCAGACTCGTCCAGCAGCTAAAACAGTTGAAAACATCATGAAAAAACAACGAACGACGGTATCATACCATCGCTTCAACTCCTACCTCTGAATGTGAAAGCCGCTGGGGATCGATATCGTCTTCATTTGTTGCATTCCTTGCTTCGACACCGTCTGATGGTATCCGTGGAGACTTCAAAGCCTCAAGAGAAGCCTCCGTCTCTTTGGTTTGTCGTAGCAACATTTCTCTCAGTCGAGCATTCTCTCGCTGCAAACTGGCATTGTGTTGCTAACCACCAGCACAGATGAGCAAAAGTCGATCAGCACAACAAGCAAGGTTTGTCATCATACCTCTAGCGATTTCACACGCTTGGTTTCGAGTGAACGGCCAGCGCTCGGCGTGCCCTCGAGTGCAGCCAACTTCTTCTTCAAGTCTTGGATCTGTTCTTGAAGAACGGGGATATTGTTGTTTTCGGTCTGGAGCTGCTTGTTTTCTTCGAGTAACGATTCACTAACAGAATCAAGCTGATGGTTCTTGTACCTCGACAGAGACTCCTAGCATTCATGTCAGATCAACTTTGAAAGCGCTCGGTTTTTCGAGGGTCTTACCATTAGAACTTCGATGTGCTTGAGCAGCTTCCGAATGGTGGTGTTGGGGTCTGACGGGTCCACACCGAGATTCGACGTAGAAGCAGAAGATGCCAACTGTAGCTTCTTGAGTTCGCCAGATATGTTTGGTTCCGTGTCGTCAACTTCGGACTCACCACCGTTGACGGATAGTGGATTAGCGCCACGCATTTTCTCGACAAAGCCAGAGGTTGTTGGGAGCGAGTCCACATCTTCAGTCTCGACCCCGCGGACGCTATTCTCCACGCCACCAGCAGCCATATATTCCAACAAGATGGGATTGTTGTTCAAAAGTCATCTCGGAACAATCGAACATTGCCACGAGGCATGAGATTGCTCGCGAACGGATCGGTGCCTGATAAATCAACGCTTTCGAATAAAACTATTTTCGCGTATAAAAGAACGACTTGCTTACCGTTTCCTTTTGAGGAGTCTGGGAGCGTCATGGTTAGAGACCTCCGAGTATCAGAAGTAGCGGGTGCTGTAAATGGCCGTGCACCGACGAATCCATTGCTACCATGTCGAGAAGTTTTATTCGACGCAGCAAAAACTCCTCAGTCAGATCTTTATCGAGCTGGGTGAGATGATCTCCATCCAAAGTTTTCAGCCGTGACAGCACCCGAACGACCTTGAATTTGTAGCCCTCGACGTTGCGAGAGCAAGGGTTTCCGCCCAGATCCAGAGATCGAAGCTGTGTCAAGAAATTGGTTAGTGTAGAAACTATCATTGCAACAGAAAGTATTGACGTCGATACCTTTGGCAGTGCTCGGCAGGTGTGTAGCGCTGCATCGAGGTCTGCGATCTGGTTCCCGTAGACAGACACCGTGTTGAGTTTGAGCAGCCCGCGTAGTGGTGAGATATCGACAATCTACAGTCAACAGTAAGATTTTCAGCAAAATTTTGTGATCATTTCGCTCTAACAAACCTGGTTATTGGAGACGAACAACTTTTCGAGACCAGAACACTGACAAACAAACAGAAAGTTAGTACGCATGTTCAAGTATTTCAACATTTCCCGTCCAACCTGCAGGTTCTCGAGCGTCTCGATCTTATTGAAATTCACATTGAGCTTCGCATCGCAGCACGACATTATTACTCCAAACCACACCCTTCAGAACGTTTTGCTTTAACTAACCTCAATGAGGTTGACGAAATACTGAAAGTGGTCGATCGATGAGAATCGATTGTGCGAGAGCGATAAAATCTCGAGCGAAGCCAGTCCTTGGGCACAGACTTCGTCAAGCCCTTCCAGTCCTTCATCGCGCAGTATCAACTACCGAGAGAATCTAATGGTTAGATACTTTTCTTTCGCTGAATAGCTTATCCTTACCTCTTTCAACGCCAACAAGTCATAGATCCCAGCTCGGTTCATGACCACATCAGTTGTCAATAGTGACTGCGAGTTGTTCATGCTTTGCCTCAGGTCTTCATCCATGATACTAGCGTCCTGCGCTCCGCTGGCGGCTCTTTCGATCCACGACGCTTCAATACAAAAGACTTGAAACGGCAAAATCGCAAGAATGAAGCACGACCTGCCGACCGAGCCGCGCTTTGATCGAAGTTCGGCGTCTGGAAGCGATCGCCAGGCCAAGAAAGACAGTAAAGTGCCGTGGTATCGGTAGGTTTTCGACAATACCTCGCATATTATTATTGTTCAGGACTTCGGTATTGGCAGGACACTAATCGAAGTTGATTGCTGCTAGGAATTCGTTCGGAGATACAATCCCGTTGCCAGATATGCCACCGGAATCGGTGATAGATCCGCCGATGGAGATTCCTGCAGAACTTCGTCCGCTTGGCTACAGAAAGCGCTATCTCCGCACCATGCAGCTACTTGCAGACCCCGTACTCGAAGTTGAGGCTGACGACGAGATGGAGAGAGTAGTGACAACTCTGTCAGCGCATTCCACACGCAGACCCCTTCGACATCAAAACTCCAAGTCGATGAAGTCGCTGGTTTGACGAAGAGAGACCGGAAGTTGATCAAGTCGACGTCACATATTGATCTCGTGTCGGACCCTCGACTTTCGACTAGGAAGTTGCTGAATAATGTGGAGGAGAAGCAAACTTCAAACGAAGACTCACCTGCAGCAAAACCTAGCGAGCAGCCACCAGCATCAACGAATACAACGAATGCGTTGCCGGCCAAAGCAATTACTGGGAAACCTAAACGTGCTAAAGCACGACTGGTACGTGAAAAGTTGTGGTCTTTGTGTCGTTGATTTCTCAGTTTTATTGCATCGTAGAAACCTGTGGCCATTGCTGCTGGAATGAAGCTCGGGCCACTACGAGCAGTCGATGCGGACGGAGACGATACTACCGCTCGTGCTTTGCGGTTGAGGCGGTGTTCCCAGGACCCGGATTCCGATCTTCAAGGCTACCGCGGATACTTTGGCGACACTGCCAAGCAGCAGTTCTACGCGCAGTACAAACACTTGTACTCGCGACCGTACTTGTTCATGGATCGGAAGATTGTCATTGGAGCAGACTCCGAAGCTGTTCTGACTGGTGTCGCCCCACCCACTGACCAAGAGCTGGACTGCGACGACTCCGACGATGAACATGCCAGCACAGCTAGCGCCATGGTGCCGGTCTACCCTACATCGATTGTGATGCGAAAGATGAACGAGGATCTTCAGCCTCCTCGTCTGGTATCACGAGGGTCAACGATGATCAACACCAACGAGAACCGACCAGAGCTGCCGTTGCTCGACAAATTGTCTCCACGAGCTCAGTTCTTGGCCTCTTGTGTCGCCAAGCCTCAACTTGCCGTGCCAGTCTTCATCCGCAAGCAACACACCAAAGTCTTTGACTTCTCGTTCCAGTCGCTGGGTGACGAATTCATTTCGGCTTTTGCTAAGTGTTTGGTGCACGATCTGCCGCTCGTGGAGGAGATCAGTGTTCGTGACAACCGACTCAGCGACGACGGACTCAACACACTGCTACAAGCTGTCAGTGAAGGCAGCCAACTGCTCACTTTAAACCTGTGTCGCCTAGATATCTCGCAGAACGAGATCGGCCCCAAGAGCGCGCAAACTTTACGCTCCTACTTGGTGTCGTCGACCTGCACCGTCGAAAAGCTTCATGTAGACAATGCAGACATCGACGATCATGAGTGCGCGTCCTTCATGACAGCGTTCGAGAAGAACCAGACGATTAAGCAGCTCTGGATGAGTCGCAACTGTATTGGCAAAGCCGAGAACCTCAACGTCGTGCAGCCAGATTTCACCACCGGCGGCGAGGCCATCGCCAACATGCTACATGTGAACCCTGTACTGGTGCACCTCGACTTGTCGTGGAATTATCTTCGCCTGGAGAGTAGCATCGCGCTCGCGAACTCCATTCACAACAACCAAACTCTGGTGGAGCTCAAATTGTCCTACAACGCGTGCGCAGACGCCGGCGCCATGATGTTTGGCGAAGCTTTACGATTTAACCAAACGCTTGAGGTGTTGGATCTGTCGTACAATAGTGTCGGTGTGAAAGGCGCGATGGTGCTGGCCAACGCGATCCGTTCCAACAGCACACTGCGATCTCTGCAGCTCAATGGCAACAACATCGGAAGAGAAGGCGGCCAGTTACTCATGGCAGCTCTCTGTGCCAATCGAACCGCTGTCGGCTGCACCATCGAGATGCACGCGTGCAATCTGGGCTCCAGCATGCTGTCAAACAATTCGTCGGCTCCTCAACTGCCAACAGCGACAGCGTCGTCAAACC
>JAAVTH010000149.1:0-44087 GCA_011947325.1 Phytophthora macrochlamydospora
TTTGTTCCAGTAGAAGCTTTTGATGTTCCCACTGGCGTAGCCACCTGAGCAGGTGCTGACTGAGGTGCTGACTGCAGTTGATCTGGTACAGTTTCAGCATTTTGAGACTCCCCGCCTTGTGATTTACGGCTCTTGCATTCCAAACATTCTCCTAACTGACTCTGTGTAGCACTGGGAAGTAATGGACTTTGCTCTTGAAAACTTAGGATCACTTCACGTGCTTGAGCCAATTGTTGTTTAAGGGCTGACACTTCGCTTCGTAGCTCTTCGATCAAAGCCGTTCGAGGGTCAGAGTTTTTAGTTGGTCTCGTGGAAATGCGTTGAGCTCTCGCAGCATAGACCAAAGTGCTTAAATTCTCATCCACATGAGCATCACTCGGTGATAAGCAAGCCACCATGAGCGTCAGGCTATTCCCACACAAACTATCCTTCAGCAACGACGTCAACTTCGAGTCGCGATACGGAATGTACGCTCGTGAGTCAGAATTGCTACTCTTCTTTGTCTGAAAGCCACTTTCATCGTCTTCATCTCCGCTTAGCGCTTGAATGACTTGACGAAGCACGAACAGGGATTTATTGATCCCAATCGACTCTTTCAAGGTAACTCCTGAAGCTCCCGTTTTACTGACTCGTTCAGAGCCGGCCAGGTCCACTAACGTGAGTTTACTTTGCGTCACGAATCCGTCGCCAGTGTTGGGGTCTCGACTTTCAACGTACAGTGTGAACAGGCAATGAGACCGCGACGACGACGCATTCAGGCGATGGGAAGCCATAATTTTGTGGCGAATTCCTTCCTGAAAGTGGTTGAGAACTTGAGCTGGGGACGTGCACTCGAGCAGACGTAGATTCTCCACGTAAAACTTGCGCGCTGTAGTCCATCGAAGACGAAGACCTTGAGTGCTCTGCTTGCCACTTCGTCGTCCGTTTGAATTCAAATGGGAAGGATTCAACAAGTCCAAAATTCGCTCATTGTAAATCTGTACGAAGGAGCAGTGAACAGTAAACTCGCGGTCATTATTTGACGATTGCTCAACGAGATCGAACAAGTGCTGGACAACGCGAGGAATGAGCTAGCAAAGAAAAATGTCTAGTGAGAATTACAACAGCCTCTAAAAGAACAACATTGAACGTACTCCAACCCGCTCTGACCCCTCCGAGTCTACAGTTGTTTAGGCCGCACTCTAGGTCGAGAAGTTCCGCTTCCCACATCACTTGAGGCGGTTGATTCGTACTCGGAGCCTTCCATCGTGTATGTCTTCCCCGATCCAGTCTGAATACAACTAGTTAGCACAAGCATACACTACTATTAATCACTGTGGACAACATCACCTGTCCGTAGGCGAATACGGTGGCGTGGTAGCCATCCAAGACCGCCGTCAGCATCGCAGGGAACTCCATCCTCTCGTACAGCTCTTTCTTGACAACAAGTCCTGTCAGTCGATCATCATGACCTCGTAGCAAATACTCTACGTACTTGTGAAGTAGCACCGTCGAAAACTTGATCAAATGCAAACCCCTTGGCATTGGTATTGCCACTTGTAGAAACAGTTAAGGACCGTCGAGACTGATCCACCGACAGGAAAGTGCTTGCATGTCCTCGTTCGAATTTCAACAGTGGTCGAATCCTCACCACTACGCGAATCCGCATCGGTATCGATACACCCCTCTCCTTGTCATCTTGACCGTCACTACTCGACATGTTCACAATTTAGCTAAGAGTTTGCGGCTCTTCAAGATCCGATCCGCTGCGACTTTTCATTTCCCAACGCTACGAAGGACTCGCCCAAGATCCAATTCCACGTACAAATTGTGGTGAGTTGCCATGCGTAGCGTCTTGGCGTGGAGTGACAAAGTGCCCGAACGCAATGGCGAGAAGTTCGTGGTGCAGGATTTGGCCTTTCGACCGGATGGGACGCAGATCGTGGCAGCGGTCGGCTCTCGGGTGTTGGTCTACGACGCTGCCGACGGCACGTTGTTGCACTCGTTAAAGGGCCACAAAGGCACCGTGTACTCGGTGGACTACTCGCACGATGGCAAACGGTTCGCTTCAGGAGGAGCCGACAACATCGTTATCATCTGGACCGACAAGGCCGAAGGCATTCTCAAGTACACTCACAACGACAGCATCCAGCAATTGGCCTACAATCCTCAGTCGCAGTGTCTTGCGAGCTGCACAGCGTCGGACTTTGGGCTGTGGGCTCCCGAGCAAAAGTCGGTGGCCAAGCACAAGGTGGTGTCCAAGATCCTGTCGGCCAGTTGGAGCAAAGATGGACAGCTCTTGGCGTTGGGGCTGCTGAATGGCAGCATCACTTTGCGGGACAAGTTGGGCGGTGAGAAGAGACTCATCGAACGATCCAATGCGCCCGTGTGGGCGTTGGCGTGGAGTCCGGCGCAAGAAGACGACGCTGCCGATGTGCTTGCAGTCGGTTGCTGGGATCGGACCTTGTCCTTCTACACGCAGAGTGGCGTCATGCAGGGCAAAGCTCGGAAGCTCGCGTTCAACCCCACCAGTATCACTTACTTCAGGTGCGTCTTCTTGTTTTTGATGAATTGGGTCACTAGTGACGACTTGGTTGCTGCAGTAAGGGAAAGTATCTGTTAGTCTGCGGCACTCACCGCAAAGCTGGATTGTACACGAAGGACGGCATCTTCCTCGTCGGGTAAGGGTCTTGTCATCACGTAGCTTGTCGTTTTCTTACGTAGTTTTACTTGCGTAGAATCTGCGAGCACGACAACTGGATCTGGGCGATCAAAGCTCGACCCAAGACAAACTTTGTGGCTGTTGGTTGTGAAGACGGTTCACTGTCGATGTACTGCCTGGTATTCGGCACGGTGCACGGCATCTACCAGGAACGATATGCCTACCGAGAGCATTTAACGGACGTGATTGTTCAGCACTTAATGACGGAACAGAAGGTCCGGATCAAGACTCGAGACTGCGTCAAGAAGCTCAGTGTGTATCGCGATCGTCTCGCCGTTCAGCTGTCGGATCGAATCATCATCTACGAGCTGGCAGGGAATGCCGGCAACGCGGCATCCGGCAGTGCAACTTACGACATGCACTATCGCGTCAAGGAGCGAATTACGAAAGACCTCCCGTGCAGCTTGCTGGTCGTCACGAGTTTGCACTTCATCTTGTGCCAGAAGCAGAAGCTGCAGCAGTACGATTTCTCCGGTCGCAAAGAGCGCGAGTGGGTGCTGGAGGCGCTCATCCGGTACATCAAAGTCACCGGTGGCGCTCCTGGACGTGAAGGTTTACTCGTCGGACTTAAAGATGGATCGGTGTGGCAGATCTTCATCAACAACCCGTTCCCGATCCCTCTCATCCAGCAGAGCAGTCCAATCTCCTGTCTCGACATCAGTGCCAAGTACGTTGAGATTACTGGTACTGTAGAAGAAGTCCTGCTCTAACCTTGTTGCTTGTTTTCCGCAGTCGAGAGAAGCTGGCCGTGGTGGACGACTCCCACAAGTGTCTTGTATATGACTTGGCAACGAAGCAGCTTCTCTTTGAGGAAGGAGCGACCAACAGCGTGGCTTGGAACACCGAGTGTGAGGACATGCTCTGCTTCGGGGGCAATGGCCAGCTTAAAATCCGAGCCGGTCAGTTCCCAGGACACACGCAGCGCATGCAGGGCTTTGTCGTGGGTTTCTCAGGCTCCAAGGTTTTCTCGCTCAGTGCGTTGAGTGTGCAGACGATCGACGTCCCTCAATCTGCGCCGCTGTATCGCTACTTGGAGCAGAATGACTTTGCTCAAGCCTACGCAGTCTCATGCTTGGGTGTCACCGCAGCAGACTGGCGTTTACTCGCTTGGGAAGCTCTCAAAAGCATGCGCTTCTCCGTCGCACGCAAAGCCTTCATTCGTGTCCGAGACGTCCGCTACATCGAACTTGTGAATGCTCTCGAGCAGATTTGGAGACAGCAACTCCCGCAAGGAGGAAGCGACAACAACAACGAGGGTGGAGAAGTCGGCGGCGAAGCTGCCAAGAAAGTCGGAGCTCTTTTGCAGGCGGAGATCATGGCCCATCAAGGCAAATTCCCACTAGCAGCCAAGCTGTTCGCCGACTGTGGCGAGCCAGCACGCGCCATTAAAATGTTCGCCGACCTTCGGATGTGGGACGAAGCTAAGCGCTTCGCCACAGCTCGACAAGCTGGAGATGTACAGGAACTTGTACTTGCACAAGCTCGTTGGGCTGAAGATGTTCAAGATTGGCGAGCAGCAGCGGAGATGTACGCAGCGAGTGGGAACTACGTACGAGCTGGAGAGATTTTAGGCGAGCATGGCTGGCTGGAAGAGCTGCTCGAACTCACGCGGAAGCCGGAGGCTGCCTCGAACTCCAAGCTGCTGACTTTAGCAGCCAACTTCTTCCTCAAAGGCGGCCAATTCACCAGCGCTCGTGACATGTACTTGAAACTGGGAGATCTCGACGCTCTGCTGCAAATGCACATCCGACTGCAGGAATGGGAAGAAGCAGTTCGTCTAGCAGACAGACACCGTGACAACGTTCGTCGACCAGACGAAGTGTTTGTGCCTTATGCGCAATGGCTGGTTACCCAGGATCGCTTTGACGATGCACTGGAGGCGTACACTCGTGCCCAGCGACCAGACCAGTGCAGCCGCCTTCTTCGCCAGCTCATCGACAACGCACTGAGTGAGCACCGCTTCCGAGTTGCAGCGTATTACCACTGGAGACTCTGTGAGCAGCAAATGAAGACCGTGTTGGACCCGAAGCAGCAAAATCAGGACCCGACGGAGCTGAACGAAGAGCAGCGCGACCGACTTGCAGAAGCGCTTGAGAACGAACTCCTGTCCGAGCTCTACTACGCGTACGCTATGATTTACGCCTTCACCGACGAACCGTTCACGACGTTGTTACCGGAGTCGCTCTTCCACGCAGCACGGTTTCTCCTCAACAAGTTGGCGGCTCGAGGAAGTGCTGGCAACAGAGGAGGCAGCACCGTCGTCGTCGCACCTCCACCGCCAGGCATTTCACTCGGGAATATTTACTTCACTCTTGGCCATCACGCTGTGCAGTTGGAAAGTTACAAGCTGGCGCGGCAAGCGTACGACAAACTCCTTCAGATGAAACTCCGTACAGATTGGCAGCCTGTTGTGGAGTGCACCGCCATGACATTGCAAGCGCGTCCGTATGCCGATCGCGAGGAGTTGCTGCCAGTTGACTACCGCTCGTCTACTGTGAATCCGCTGCTCAATCCAAATAATACCGGCGATGTGTGCGTGAATTCCGGTCACCCGTTTGTGCGATCGTTTGTGTCGTTCGAGAACCTCCCGCTTGTAGAGTTCCAGCCTGAGGTAAGCTGCAGCTCTTTTGCCAGTGTTGCTCTGCTGTAGCTGACATTTTATTGTGCACATTGCAGCCGGACATCACTGACGAAGTAGCTGAGGAACTGATCATGGCACACCCGAATGACTCAGCAGGAAGCAGCAAACGTGGTGGTGGGGGCTGGCGAGAGACCGACTATGGCAACGGCTCTCAGTCTATGAAGCTCGACGACGACGACAACCAGGAACCGGTAGACGACGCCAACAAAGACGGAACGGACTTGTTCGAGCAGGCTCTCAACAAGCAGGCAACGTATGGAGCAAGCGTCGGCCATCGCTCGGGAGCTGCTCAATATCGCGTGCTTCAACTGGATGCTCGAACTTTGAGAGCTCTCCGTCCTAACGAGGTCTTCATCGTCAAATACCCAACGCGAGCGTTGCGTCCCAAGTACTTCAAGAACATGATCCCGGAGATCAAGATCCACTTGTCCCCTCACTGTCGTCGGTTCTTCCATGAAGAAGACTTCGAGTTCGAGTACCTTAAAGCAGGCCACTGTCCTTGCTGCCAGACAGCTGAACTTGAAGCGCTGAATCCAACCGCACAAGGCGATGACCACGACGCATCCGACCAGCTACTGAATGGCGCCAAGCTCAAGAAGTAAGACCAACACCGTAGATGAAAAGTAAAGACTTGTTGAGAAATACATACCGTCTCCAGTCTACACGCGAGTAGAGAACGTCTCCGACCTCGGCGTGCTCCCGAAGAACGGCGACCGCAAGAGCGAGCCGTCCTCAATCTGGTCCCATTGGTGTTTCCTGTTGGACGGAGTCATCAGTTCTTGCGCGGCTGGAGAACGCACCACCGGAGCCAAACTGCCAGGAGTGTTACCACCTTCCGCCATCGCATAGTGCAACGAGTCCGCCTGGAGCTCGTCTTCGCTCTCGCTATTCGCCTCCATGTTCTCCACCGCACGACGAGCCATCTCGGCCCAGTCCGTTCGAGACAGCACATATACATAGATGGAGAGCTTGACGATCTCCATAATGCACACGCCGTACCACAAGGCCGAGAAGCCAAAGCCGAAGGTGATGCCTCCAAAGTACGCGATCGGCAGCTCGATCAGCCACACACTGAGCGAACTCGTCCACGCCGTCACCGACACTTCGCCCATTCCGGCCAACACCGACGACGTCAAGATCTCGATCGACTCGATCATGTAGCCCGTGATGAAGATCGGCTGTACCAACATACACAACTGCAGCAAAGTGTCGTCATTGGAGTACAGTCGGAAGAGTTTCTCT
Source organism: Phytophthora macrochlamydospora (assembly GCA_011947325.1). Lineage (NCBI taxonomy): Eukaryota > Oomycota > Peronosporomycetes > Peronosporales > Peronosporaceae > Phytophthora > Phytophthora macrochlamydospora. The sequence goes on from JAAVTH010000149.1 coordinate 6,585, forward strand.
CGTAATGCAAAGGACACCACCGCCAACATCACCACCGTCACCACCGTACACATAAATCCGAGGAAGCCTAACACCCGCGCGGCTTTCGGTCGTCCAGCACCGAGATAGTTGGCAACCCGGATCTGCGTGGCCGATCCGTAGCCCCAGAAGAGCGCCCACAGCAGCGACCAAAGGCCGGAAATGACTGCATTGGCCGCGATGACGTCCGATCCGAGTCTCGCCGCGACCAACGTCAACGCCGAGTTGGCCAAGTTGGACACGACGCTATTAGCAGCGATGGGTCCTGCGATATTAACGAAGATCTTGAGTCGGTCGGGCGTGAAGGCCGTAAAGTCCCAACCCCCAGGCTTGTAAGTGCATCTTCTTGTACACGATGCAGTAGCCGATGAGCGCGATGGGCTGGAACCAGGCAGCAATGACTGTGGACATTGGCGAACCGTCGAAGCCCAGTCCGCCCCACCCAAAGGCCCCAAAGATCAAAGTGTAGTTGGCAGCACACGCCACCGCGATCGACAACGTGCCCACCACCGTGACGGGGGACATGATGCCCATGGACTGGAAGTAGAGGCGGAAACACGCGTAGACCAGCGACGGCCACACCGACAGCGACAGGATGCGCGCGAATCGCACGCCGAGCTGCACGACCTCGTGGTCGTCCGTGGAGAGTTCCAGCAGCAGGCCGATACACCAGTACCAGATCACCACCGGCACTGACAGCAACGTGACCACCACGAGGCCCATCTGCAGCCACGTGCCGGCCAGCACGCCGTTCTTGGCGCCCCAGGCCTGGCCGCAGAGCGTCACGAGCGCCGACGCGCCCGACCAGACGCCCGCCAACGGCACGTTGGTCCACGTGGACGAGAGCGAGGCGGCGGCCAACGAGGACGTGCCCAAGTGGCCCAGGAAGGCCGAGTCCACCGAGATGAGCGCGATTCGGGCGAACGTGGAGAGCGAGACCTGCAGCGCCATGGACGTGAGCGACCAGAACTCGGCGGCGACGTCCACGTCCGCCTCTTTGGCGAACGAGCGGCGGCCCCGGGGGCTTTCAGGAGGGGGACTTCTCGCCCATTTGAGACGGGCAGCACTTGAGGGGTGGTGGCGAATTCGAGAATGAGCGTGGTGGTGAGAGGGCGCAAAGGGGCTCTGATGAGTGTCCTGCGTCAGTGATGTGCGTGACGTTGGCTGCTGACGCGCCAAAGAGGATGGGCGGTGGTGGTGCAAGTGATGGTCGCGGTGGGTGGTCCAGAACGGTTGTAGACGAATGCAAGAAGAGCGCCACGCAGGACAAACACCTCGACTGAACTTTGATTCACGGTGTATGCAATCGACCTACCCGTTAACCAATTCGACAGTGTCTTGACTTCACTGCTGCTGCCAACTGGAAGGCGTCAGAAGCACTTGCGAGGTTGGTGAGTGTGCCACACCTGCCCCACTCCCTCCTTCCGCCATTGCAATATGCATCGCCTCGGTGTCAATGTCGCTGGCGCTTTCCTGCGTCGCCTCCATGTTCTTCATTGCCCGGCGAGACATCTCGATCCAGTCAATCCTCGACAACGCGTACACAAAGATGACGAGCTTGACGACTTCCATGACGCACACGCCGAACCATAACGCACGGAAACCAAAGCCGAGAACGACCCCACCAAAGTACGCGATCGGCAATTCAATCAGCCACACACTCAGCGAACTCGTCCACGCAGTGACTGACACTTCGCCCATGCCCGCAAGAATCGACGACACTAAAATCTCCATCGACTCGATCACATATCCGGTGATGAAGATTGGCTGGGCCAGCATACACATCCGTACCAGTTTGCTGTCCGTCGAGTACAAATGGAAGAGCGACTCGCGTAGGATGAAGGTGAGAATCGCCAGACTCAACACCGTCACGACCGTACACAGGAAGCCCAGAAACCCCAACATCTTTGCGGCCTTCGGACGTCCACCACCGAGCAGATTGGCCACTCGAATTTGCGTCGCCGATCCGAAGCCCCAGAACAAAGCCCACAGCAAATACCAGAGCCCTGAGATGACGGCGTTGGCGGCAATCACTTCGGACCCGAGTTGCGCCGCAACGAGAGTAAGCGCCGCATTGGCCAGACTTGAGGCCACGCTGTTAGCCGCCAGAGGGATGGCGATATTCGAAAGATCTTGAGTCGGTCGCGGGTAAACGCCCCAAAATCCCAGCCGCCCCACGCTTGCCGGTGCATTTTCTTGTAGAAGATGCAGTACGCGATGAGAGCTATGGGCTGGAACCACGACGCGATGGCCGTCGCCATGGGGGAGCCGTCAAAGCCCAACCCACCAAACCCGTAGACACCGAAGATCAAAACGTAGTTGGCAGCTACAGCGAGACCGATAGCCAGCGCCCCGACGACCGTGATCGGCGTCATGATCCCCATCGACTGGAAGTAGAGGCGGACGCAGACGTAGACCAACGACGGCCAGATTGAGAACGACAAAATCCTGGCGAATCGAACGCCGAGCTGGACGACCTCAGAGTCACTCGTCGAGAACTCGAGCAGTGGGGTAATGCAGCAGCAGTACCAGATTGCAACAGGCAGTGACAGCACCGAGGCCAGCACCACTCCAATCTGCAGCCAAATACCGGTCAACTCGCCGTTGTTGGCACCCCACGCTTGTCCGCAGAGAGTTATCAACGCTGTTGCTCCACACCACACTCCTCCCAACGGTACGTAGGTCCATGTCGATGCCAACGACGCAGCAGCTAGCGATGACGTCCCCAAATGCCCCAGGAAAGCGCTGTCAACTGCAGTCAGTGCAATGCGAGCAAACGTCGACAGTGAAACTTGCAGTGCCATAGATGTCAATGACCAGAATTCCGCAGCTACATCCACATCTGTTTCCTTGACAAGACTGTGCTGTCCTCGAATGCTTTTGCTATCGCAATTCAGCAACGGAGACCCTTCTCCCATGACGACCAAAGATTTTGGCAGTGACTGTGGGTAGAACGTTGCAGTTCGAAACCTGCAACTCATCCAATCCTCGCGACTGATGACATTCCAGCCCACACATTCGTCTCCCCCCACAGTCGCGATTGAAGCAGCTCTCGCACTTACTGCTCTCAATCAAATCCAACGATTGACTATGAGGTCTATTCGCAGTCGCTACACGTTTCCAGCGTCTGAACTAGGTCTCTTCCTCACCAAGAAGAACAAGGACATACAAGGTATGGCTGGCGACGTGGAGAAAAATATGGCTTGGGGACGCTGTATGCGGTGGCCCACCTTTTAGGTTTAGTGGGCTATCGGCTGAAAACCCTGCAACAACCACGGAGGAGAAAGAAAAACATCAAAAGGAGAGGCGTGGTGGTGAAAGTTCCGTCGATTTTGGGGAAGCGTACTCAACATGCCGAGTACGATGCCGGCAAGAGCAAAATGCGTCGTGTTGAGGAGGGAGACGAGGACGAGGAGATAAAATACTTTGTGAGAAAGAGTTTCCGCTGATGATACACCCACGCGAACTATAACATTATCATGGAAAGACATGCGTACACGGCGATATTCACGGACATGATCGAGAGAAGAGTTGGTTGATTACAATTCGATTCTCGAAGGCAAGCAAAACCTCGCGGAAAGTGACTTGCTGTCCAGATACAGCACGTTTGATGGGATTCAAGGTTTATCTTCGCAAGTGCTAATAAGGTGAACCAGCCGAAAGAGCTTGACATAGCCGTCAACTCTCTCGATGCGTTGGACATCATAAAACTCGCCAAGATAAATGCTGGGAAGACTCATCCTGCAGATGGCCCCCACCAGATCAATTTGTTTGATACATTTTTCCTTGGATTTCCTATCCAGCTCGCAGACCAACTCGTTGTGAGCCATTCCTAACACTCGTTATCGCAATTTCGTCAGCGAAGTGATGTCCATTTACTGTTATCCCTAGTTCTTGACGGTCTCGAGCCCAGCGAGAGCGCCCAGACATCTGCTGTTCAGCAGCTTGAGCGATGCGAGCAAATACTTGCAGCATGAGGCCGCGAGTTCGACGGAGTGACTCGTCCGAAGAACGGCGATCGGGCGTATGTGCCGTCCTCAAGTTGGTTCCATTGGCGTCTACGGCTGGAAGGGGTCACAAGTCCTGGAGTCACTGGGGATCGCACCACGGGGGCGACACTACCAGGTGTATTTGCTCCCTCTGCGATCGCGTACTGCAACGACTCGGCTTCAACGGTAGTGTCGCTGTCGCTATTCGCTTCCATGTTGTCGACAGCTCGCCACGCCATTTCGTGCCAGTCTGTGCGCATCAAAACGTACGAGAACACGAAGAGCTTCACCACTTCCATCGCACAGACACCCCACCACAGCGCAGGGAAGCCGATTCCAAACGTGACGCCGCCAAAGTACGCGATCGGCAGCTCGATCAGCCACACACTCAGCGAACTTGTCCACGCCGTTACCGACACTTCGCCCATACCCGCCAGGATTGATGACACTAAGATCTCTAGCGACTGGATGATGTACGCGGTGATGAAGATCGGCTGCACCAACATACACAGCTGCAGCAGTCGGTTGTCGTTCGAGTACAACCGGAAGAGCGATTCTCGAAGCAGGAACGTGGCGATGGCTAGTGTTAACACACTCACAGCAGTGCACATGAATCCCAAGCCACCGAGAATCCTCGCGGCCTTGGGTCGGTTAGCGCCCAGCAGGTTGGCGACTCGAATTTGCGTCGCCGAGCCAAAGCCCCAGAACAATGCCCAGAGCAGCGACCACAGTCCCGAGTTGATGGCATTCGCAGCGATGACATCCGATCCCAGCTGAGCTGCCACGAGCGTCAGCGCAGAGTTGGCCAAATTGGAGACCATGCTGTTGGCCGCCATCGGTCCGGCGATGTTGAGCGCCACCTGAAGTCTGTCCGGAGTAAACGCCGACAAGTCCCAACCTCCCCACGCCTGCAAGTGCATCTTCTTGTACAGAATGCAGTACGACACCAGCGCAATGGGCTGGAACCAGGCCGCGATCACCGTCGCCATGGGCGAGCCGTCGAATCCGATGCCGCCGTAGCCGTAGGCGCCAAAGATGAGCGTGTAGTTGGCCACCACCGCGACACCGATCGACATGGTCCCCACCACCGTAACCGGCATCATTATCCCCATGGACTGGAAGTACAGCCGCACACAGCAATAAGCCAGCGACGGCCAGACCGATAACGACAAGATGCGGGCGAACCGCACGCCGAGCTGCACCACCTCGGCGTCATCAGTCGAGATATCCAGCAGGAACTTGATGCAGGACCAGTACCAGATCACCACCGGGATGGACATCACCGACACCAACACCAGTCCGATCTGCAGCCAGACCCCCGTCAAGATGCCGTTCTTGGCCCCCACGCTTGTCCGCAGAGCGTCACCAGCGACATGGCGCCCGACCACACCGCCGCCAACGGCACGTTGGTCCATGTCGACGCCAGAGACGCCGCGGCTAACGACGACGTGCCGAGATGGCCGAGAAACGCCGAGTCCACCGAGATGAGCGCGATCCGCGCGAACGTCGAGAGCGACACCTGCAGCGCCATGAACAGCAGCGACCAGAACTCTTTAGTGACATCCACCGTCGCCTCCGAGACGTGGCAGCGGCTGTGCTTCTCCAACAGCGGCGACGCTTCTCCCATGGACGACGGCACCGCTTCTTTATCTGAGTATTATCTTTGTGATGTGCGTCAAACACAGCGGATTCCGAACTGAATGGCCAAGGACACGAGACCCAGGTGAAGGCTGTACAAGAGACGACAGCGCGTTCGATGCGGCCAATCGAGGGCGCTCGTCAACAAGAACTGCAGTGACGTGCAGGGTCTTCGCTTTTCCAATCGAGAGGCCTTCACGACTATGCAGACATTTCGTTTTCCTAGAGTACAAAGGTCTTTAAAACTGGTCTGGAGGACGCCAAGGCGCTGTGGGCCACAGCCTGTGGCTGCCCGCGAGATCTCATGGTTAGCTTTTAGTTTAGTTACAGCTTAGTTGTCGGACGGCACGTCGTGGTGGTGGACGCCGTCGTCGACGTGATCCCATTGACGAACGAGGCCGGTGGGGGTCACGAGTGTTGTCGGCACGGGCGATGGAAGTCCGGTGTTGGCCCCTAGCGCCGTGGTACCGCCCTCGGCGACGGCAACACTCACCTCTTCGGTCTCGTCCTCCACCTCCATATTCTTGACGGCCTCGCGGGCCATGTCGGTAAAGTCGATCCGCTGGAGCACCACCACGTAGACGGTCAGCTTCAACACTTCCATGATGCAGATGGAGTACCAAAGCGCTGCAAAGCCGCCGTCCAGCACGACGGCGAGCACATACGCAACAGGTAGTTCGACCAGCCACGTCGCTAGTGTACTAGTCCATGCAGTAATGTGCACCTGCCCCATGGCCGACAGAATCGACGCGAAGACCATCTCCGTCGCCTCCACCATGAACGCCACCACGAAGATAGGTAGCACTGCAACGCAGACGCCCAACAGATCTGAGTCGTTCGTGTACAGGCGGAAGACGTCGGAGCGGAACAGCAGCGTCAAGATCGCCAACAGCGAGACGACGACGACGGTGCAGCCGAAACCCAGCAGCCCCAAGATCTTCGCCGCCTTCGGACGGTTGGCACCGAGCAGGTTGGACACGCGGATCTGCGTGCCCGATCCGAAGCCCCAGAAGAGCGCCCAGAGCAGCCGCCAGAAGCCCGTCACGACGGCGTTCGCAGCGATGATGTCGGGCCCCAGCCACGCCGCAATGAGCGACAACCCCGACGCCGCCAGGTTCGACACGAGACTGTTGACGGCTGCCGGCGCCGAGTTGTTGTAGAACACGGTCATCCGTTCCCGAGTGAACTCGCTAAAGTCCCAGCCACCCCACGCCTGCAGATGCAACTTCCTGTAGATGAAGCAGTACCAAGTGAGCGCTGCCACCTGGAACCACGACGCCGCCACAGTAGCCAGCGCGGAGCCGTCAAATCCCAAGCCGGTCCATCCGAAGGCGCCGTAGATGAAGAAGTAGTTGGCCGCCACCGACACCACCATGGACAGCGTGCCCACCACCGTCGTGGGCATCATGACCCCATGGCTTGGAAGTAGAGTCTCAGGCACACGTAGACCAGGTTCGGCCAGATCGACAGCATCAAGATGCGTGAAAAGCGGATCCCAAGCCGCACAACCTCATCGTCGTCGGTGGAGGCGCGTAATCCGAAGCCCACGAACCAGTAGAACAGCATCAACACCGGAGTACACAGCGTCACGAGTGCGAGGCCCATCTGCAGCCACACCCCGGCCAGTTTACCGTTGCCAGCTCCCCATGCCTGACCGCAGAGCGTTACGATGGCAGACATGCTCGACCAGACCGTGAGCAGCGGCACCGTCGTCCACACCGACGCCAACGATGCCGCAGCTAGTTCCGACGTGCCGAGGTGGCCCAGGAACGCGTAGTCGATGGAGTACAGCGCTATACGAGCGAAAGTGGCGAGCGACACTTGCAGTGCGATGGAGGAGAGGCCCCAAAACTCCTTGTGGATGTCCACCGGCGGCTCATCAGAGACGGACGCGGTGGTGGTCGGCAACAGCGGGGACTTCTCGTCGACCTGGTCTCGAGGCGCCATGACTTGGGACTGATGTGCTCGGGAGGGAAAGCCGGTTGTGCGGCCAAGGAGACCTTAACGACGACGACGAAGTGCCCATTTTGCAGGACAAATCCGGTGATGGTACGCCCATCTGCCTGCCATGCACGAGACCCCGCTCTGTACCACCACTATTGAAATGGTTGCTGACTGCCTTGTGCAGCCTCGACTTCGAGCGACCTGACCATATTTCGTTGAGTTCAACGCCACTGCACGAGTTGCTGTCGAGATATGAATGGACTGGCCGTTGGTTGTCACGTGTCCTTTCGGTGCTAGTATAGCTTCTGTGATCGTCGTTGCAACTGCTTTGGATCGATCATGAACGAACAGCTTGCATGGTTGTCGACCACAGCGCCGCAATCCAAAGCTTTAGCCACAAACAGCACCAACTCCACGGATGTTTCTCTCAGGGACAGCATTTATTACTGGAAGCAGCTCAGGTAGTTGACGTTTGATCCACAGAAAAGCTTCATCTTCGACGACGCAGAGCCTCTTACGCGCCATACTTTGGCGCACAGCCCAGTCGGAACGCCATCTCCTTCATGAACACCCTGGCGTCCATCGCGCCGTAGCCTCCGAGCGCATCAACTTGCTCTTCGTCGAAACTCTGCACTTCATCCCGACGAGTTTGGTCCTGGAACAAACTGGTGAACATCAGACGACGTGGAGCGGTCTCAGAGCCTTGGGTAGGATACTCGTGGCCCCACTTCTGGTAACTCTGACGAGGTCGCAGCGGATGCGGCTCCGTCGGCTCCTGAACTGACTGGTTGCAAGTCTGGACGATGGAGACTAAGATGTTGCTACTACCGTCCTGATTCTGAGCAGCTAGATCGGAGACCAGAGTATTGACCCAGTGGCCTGAAGAGAGCTCTGCTTTACCAGCTTCTAGATGCAGGAATACCAGTTTTTGGCAGTCTCTGGGGCGGTCAGTAAAGTACTGATTTGAGTCGAAACTCCTTCGCCAGACTTTGGAATTTGCTGTACAGACCCGACTCCCGCACGTTTAGCCAGCTCTACAGCGTTCTTTGATGAACTGAAGAAGGAAATGGGCATCTTGGAGTATCTAGACAACAATAAAAAAACTTCGTGAATAAATAAATAATATGTATACAAAACCTTAACGTACGCAATGGAGGCGTCTTCATCGTCAGTGACTTGGACGCCCAAAAGTGCTGCGATGTCGTCCGCCTTTGAGTCTACAAGACAAACAAATTGTAATGTATAAATATTAGGGTAAATAAGGCTAGAAATACATATTTTTACCTGCCAAGACCAGGAAGCCACAGCAGCCGCGCTTAGCGACGTCATCGAACACAACGGACTTGGGCGTTGTAGTCACGCCCCTGCGTCTTCACCGCGAGGCTGGGTGTCCACGAAGACGACGAGGATCTTCTGCGCGAGGTGGTGGGGCGGCATCTCAAATCAGGAATCTTGCTAAGTGAAATTTCGCCAGTCAATCAAAAATTTTCTAAAATATTTTCCTTGCACTATGAAACATTGTCGTCCTGAATTCTATCGCGTTTACGTGGCGTGGTAGAAAGTAGGAGCTATCGTCAACCATTTTGGGGCTTCGGAGCTCTTCCAACCATTCTGCAATTTGCTTTCAAGGCCCAAAGCTACTTTTTTCGTACAGAGCAATGCGAGTGTTCTTCATCCTGTTGGTGGTTGTGGTCGTATTCCTCGAGACGAGCTACGCTCTCCCGACAAGTGCTGACGAGCATGTCGGGGTATCACCTATCCAAATGTCTTCGACTGAGAACAACAACCGTTTCCTATGCATCCATAACTCGATAAAGACGACCAATGATGAAGAATCGATAAGGCGATGATCAATCAGCAGATGAGCTCTCCTTCCATCCGCAAAGAAACTTCGACGAGTTGTATAAGGCGAACGTCAAGGCTGAACAGCTCTACCAGGCCCTGAAGGTGGACGCCAACCCATCACACCGCAGAATCGTCCACGAATTGATAAAGTACCTTGAAAACAAACCCTCGTTGTAGTGAGCCGAAACGGGCTCTCGATTCCATCGAATCGATCGTCGACTCGTCTTGGTTGTGCGGCGTGTCGGATCCGAAAAGGATATGGTCGGGTGTAGTGATTTTCAGCAATGCCTCGAGTTGACCCGGTCCAGTTGCATTTGCGAGGCCGTAATAGAGGAGGCGATGCCAGCAGCGACGTCGTTCGCTTTTTCCGGAGCAATTGGCGTCGCCCGTCAGTGCCCTCTCCGTGCGAAAGAATGAACTGAAGACTCGGAAATGTCGTGACGACGCCACTATAGACGAGGGCGGGGCTGCCCGCGCAGTCTCCTGCGGAAAGTCGATAATTGGAGCTAGCAGATTGTTGAGTTTCGGGGTAGGCAGGTCGCTCGGATGCACAAACGCAACGGTATTGTATTCGGCCAATACGTTCATATAGGTGTGAACGCAGAGTGACCGAGGTAGCGCCACTCGGTCTCATTGCTGTCGTTCTTCACTGGGTAACTGGTTTGGACGATGACGCCGACCGGCAACAAGTGCTCGATGATGAACTTGATCTCTGCGACGGCGTCATCCATGGCATTAAAGTCCGGGAGGATGACAAACCAGCCACCGAAATGAGCCAGGTATCTTTGCACCAGTTCATGCGCGTACTCCTGTAGTCTGCAGGCCAAAGCTTTGGCGGCATCCATCGGCCACGGCATCACACCTGTTACCGATGCGGAGACGATCGCTTTGTCGATGCCCTTTTTCCATCTTCGTGCGCGTGGTCGGTGGCGTCCAGTCGGGAATTGGCCAACCGGTCGAATCGCCACCGGCAGCGATCAATTCTTGGGCGTAAAACTCGGAACGGTATGATGGTGAGTATTAATCCAACTGAGCAGCTCGCTATGCGAAGACTTTGTCGTGGAAACCATCGGAAATGTTCGGCGAGACGTTGGAAGAATGGTTGTTGTATATTGCAAACTGAGCGTTCAAACTTGTCTATTTATTTTTTTGCTAAGCAATTGACAATTCGACGAAAACGCACCAACCATCAAAGCTTGAATCACAGATGCTGTTGCAAGGATAAAGCAAACCGTGAAGTAAACGTCACGGAAGCTACTAGCCTCGTCCTCGTCAAAACAGTTACAGTGTTTGAGGATATCAATGAATTGCCCGGCATCTAAACTTCTCAAGACCACGAGTACGCCTTAGGGTTGCAGACAAAGGTGTGTGGGTAGAGGCTCTAGTAGAACTCGTTTACGCGGTACATAATCGTCGTCTAATCAGCAACGTTTTACTGAAGATCGACCATGCGCGGCATTGTTCTGGAGAAAGCCGTATTAATACACACGCGAGAAAATTAACTGTACAGCTCACGATGCGGTGAAGAAACGATACTGCTTACCGATTATGTGGTCGCTCTTGCCACGATAGGAGGTGGGATCTGTCGATGTCGGGGAGAGGCGCATAACCCTTCGACCAGTCTGTCTCCAACCACTCCGCAATTTGCTCGCAACCGCCAACGAGAAATCCTGCCCAAGACCAAATCAAAAATGCGCCTATCGTTCATCCTACTGTCTCCTGCAGTCTTCTTCCTCGAAAACAGTGCTTCTCTCTCCACGCCGATGGACGCTGCAGTAGTGGCGGAACCGAATCAACTTGACGTAGTCCAACACGACAGCAGTGACAAACGTCTTCTGCGCAGCCTCAAGTCAAACAGGGCCGGCAGCGATGACAGTGAAGAACGAACCTTGAACAAGGCTATGATCGACAAGCTCGTGAGCTCTGACGTTGCCCGTAAAAATGTGTTTAGCGTGTTGTACGAGGCGAACAAGAAGACAGAGGATTTGTACAAGGCCCTCAACGTGGATGAAAACCCTTCGCTGTGCATAATCGTCAACGAGTACCTCAACTATCTCAACGGAATGCCTCGTCGTCACGTGGACTGAAGATGTTTCGATGAACGAGTTGATGCTTGCGAGTGCTTACACAGTTCAATGCTGAAACTCCATTGCACTCAATGTTGTTTCTTCTCTAATTATTTCTTCTTTAAAAGGAAACCTGCCAGATGCTGTTGCCAGTGTTTTGTAGCAGTGTGTGGCGAACCAATCATTCTCACTGTTTGAAACTCCAATACTAGAAGCGAGCCTTAGACGAACATACTAACTTTATTTGCCCAGAGAGAATAAAGTTGATTAACTAGATAAAGGATAATTCGTCTAGCTAGCTACCAAACTAACAGGTAAGAAAAGAGTGATTTGGTCACAGTCGAGGCATCTAAATTGCTTGCTGGGGCGGAGGTTAACTTTATTTGCCCAGTTCACATGCGTAAGTTTCTATTTTCCTCCACGAGCTGGCTCATCGTTCGGTAGATAGGCGGCTGAACCTTCCAACACTGCGAATGCGGAATTGCCCTTCGTCTTTCCAAAGCAAGCATTATTTGTTCTCAAGCAAAAACAACAACAAATAGTATTAGTTAGCAGCGAAAAATACCTTCTTTCCTTTTCAAGCTCAGTTATAGGTTACAGTGTGCAGAAGATATTTTAGCTTGACTGCAAGTTTATTTAACCGTGTCATGCATTACTTTGTTTAAGATATGAGTTGGCTTCACGATTTTAGAGTCAACCCCACGCATATTAAAGCTGTTTGCTGGATGTGCAGCAACTTCAGTATCCCCGGCGTACCTCCAGGAAGTTCATGAACTCGTTGATGATTCTTCGGTGGGACGGCCTTCAACGCCTTGTGTAGCTGTTCAATCTTGATGTTCGCTTTCCAAAGTGGGTAGAATTCCTTTTCGCGTGCAGTGGCCGAGCTCATCAGCTTGTCGATTACAGCCGTGTCAAGGGTTCGATCGCCGCCGTCATTGCCTGCTTTCGTAATCTTTATGTGGCTTCGAAGGAAACGTTTCGTATCGGGCAAGGTGGAAACTTTTGGGGCGACTCGATCGTGAGAGCGTAAATTGTTTCGAGGGAAAAGGCGCCAACGATCAACAGATTGAATAACATTCGCATGGTGTGTGGGGGTTGTCGTTGATATTTAGGAGAAATTGTGAAATGGTTGGAAGAAGGAATATCGTCGTTGGGGTGTGCGCTACGCTGCTTTTCAAAGAGCGTAATCGTGAAAAAGAACGCGTAAGCAATGCTTAACTACGAGGTTACCGAGGCCACATCAACGAAATTCTTGTCGTACAGTCTGTGCGGTATGGAATCCAAAGCTGCAGCAGACCACTCTGCTAATTACTCGCAAGCGCGAAAGAGAAACCTGCTCAAGTTCAATGCACGATGCGCTTGTCGCTCATCCTGCTCGCTGCTGCTGCTCTTTTCATTGAAACCAGCGCGATGGCAGCACCCAATCAACTTCACTCCTCTACAGCCCCCTCAATGACGAAAGTACCAAGCGGTTTCTGCGCAGTCGCCCTTCTGAGAAGACAAGCGGCGACAATGACGAAGAGTGAAACGTGAAAGACCTCATCAACAGGCTCATGAACTCGGCCGAGGACCGCAGCAGCTACTTCTACAAGTTGTACAAGGCGAACTTCAAGGTCAAGCACCTGTATGACGCCCTCAAAGTGGATCAAAACCCGTTGCACCGTCGGATCATCAACGAGTACATCACCTACCTCCACGGCATGCCTCGTCGTTCTGTGGACTAAAGCGCACATGCGAATAGCATTTAAATCAAGTGTACCATCGGAAAACCTACCCTTTTTCATACCGTGTCGATCGTTCCAAAGACCCACAATGCGTTCCACATATTCATCTAGGCCGCATTTTCTATAAAAACGCGTCTCTTCCAAAACCATTGTTCGAATCTGATCTGAGAACTGCGAGAGGTCGAAGGAAGTTCTTCTCTGTTGCTGCCGCCGCCATGGCGTCTCGCATGGAGAACAGCGCTGTACAGGTCCACGCCGCGTCTGACAGCGTCTCGGCGCTCCACAGTGCGCTCTGGGCGCAGCAAGAACAGCGCCACAAGCTGCTGGACATGTGCCACCGCCAAGAACTGACCGACGTCGTGCTACTTCTGGAACGTGAGCCACATCTGGCACGTTCGGAGATTCTGGGCCACGATCTGGTCCACATCGCAGCTCACCGCGTCATTCTGGCTGCTGCCAGTCCGTTCTTCCATGCTCTATTCACCAACGGCATGAAAGAATCCAACGAGATTACACCCACAGTGCCTCTACCAGGTGTCCCTGTCCCAGCTTTCCGAGAACTGCTCAGATACATGTACATTGGCGAGATCCAGCTCTCTGGAGATACCATCTTATCGGTACTGCACGCTGCCAATCGACTGGAGCTCAGTGAAGTCGTGGAAATCTGCTGCAAGCAGTTGATGCTGCAGCTCAGTGTCCACAACTGTGTGGACATTTATATGTGCTGTGAACAGCTGCAGCTGCGCTCAGCTTGCAGACTTTTAGCTCAAGCGGCACGAGCCATGATTGATACCTATTTCTGCGATGTGTATCAAAGTGAGGCGTTCAAGAACCTGCCACTGGATGCGGTTTTAAAAGTGCTACGACATCAGGACACGAGGTTGTCATACAGGAACACAGTGGACGAGGCCACGGACGACGCGGCTGTTAAAGCCTGGATGATGCACGACCCTCAGGAGAGACAGAAGCAGTTGACGACAGCGCTGCATGTGCCCCAGATTAGTGGGAACTCAGCGGAAGGAGCTGCTCAGCTAATTTTGAGTCGACGGAACAGTGATAATGGCATGGTAAACAGCAAACAACTGACCGATGAAGATGCGGTAGAAATGAGTATCGCTACAGCACTCGTTGGAGAGGAACTGCTGGGTGAAGCGAGACAGAAGCAGCTGACACCGACAATTTTCGTTATTGGAGGCTTTAATACGCCAGGAGCGTTGAATACGGTAGAGTATCTCGACTACCACCGCAGTGAGTGGTATCCAGCAGCTCCCATGGCTGTTCAACGATCTTACAGCGGAATTGCAGTCACCAAAGATAACCACATTTACGTCATGGGCGGAACTAGCAGCAGTACGAGTCACCACATGAGTATGGAGCAGTACGACCCAGAGGCGAATGTGTGGACTGCGATGCCACCCATGCAGAAGGCGAGAAGTTACCTTGGAGCTACTGTTGTAGGGGATTTCATCTACGCAGTCGGAGGTTTCAATGGAGTGGCGCACTTGGCCTCTGTCGAGAGGTTTAATATACAGACACGTCAATGGGAAGAAGTGCCTCCGTTGTCGACAGGTCGAAGTGGTCTGGCTGTCGTGGCTCTCAATGGACTGGTATACGCGATTGGCGGATACGATGGACGTAATCACTTGAAAAGTGTCGAGGTATTTGACCCGCAGATGAAACAATGGTCTTCTGTAGCCAGCATGAGGTACGCTCGCAACGGACCTGCTGCTGTAGTACAGGAACATACCAATAGTATCTTAGTATTTGGTGGAGAGTCCCGTCACGGCGCTCGGATGAACACAAGCGAGCGGCTCGATTTGAACCGAGGGACGTGGAGCGATGTGGACGCGTTTGCCGACTGTCGAAGCGGCCACGTGGCCTTCAGTTTCCTCAGCGAATCGTTTTTATTTTGTCTGGGCGGATCCAACAAGAAGGACGAATATCTGAATACGGTACACCGCTACGACTACTTGTCCAAACACTGGACACTTCACTCGCAGATGCGTGCACAACGTTGCGGCCTCAATGTTGCTGTCGTCAAGACTTCCGCCCATGCTGCCTGTTTTGCGGCGCAGAAGGCGAAACAACAACAAGTGAAGAAACGCTCCTCCTTCCTCAACCTCGCGAGTGATGGCGCATGAACCTCCAGACTGTGCATGTAAAACACAAACAACTACCAGTAACTCTTATCTTCTTGTCGCTCTTAGCTCTATACAGATACTACAGTATAATGTTGCCATATTATCCATACTGTTTGATCCTTATTTTTTAATCTTGTCTTGATGAGGTCTTAGTTGATTCTTCCACCGTCAACCAGCTCAAACTACCGCTCTCTTCTTTGCCTTGACAATGCGATAGTACTTGCTAAAGCGCCGCCACGTGTTATACAGATCGCTGCTTCTCGTCACATCAGCTTGCAGGTTAAAGAGCTTGTACATGGTGATGGGGTTGTCCTTGTTCCGGATCCACTCTCGGAAGGTCTCCCGCTCCTGGGCTGTGAACTTGGCCTTGAGCACCTTTTGCTTCTTGATGATGTTCTGCAGCCCTTGCACCTGGAACCTTCTCTCTTCGTCCGTCGAGTCATCATCATCATCTTCACTGGCGGCTTGATCGATCTCTTTACTCCTCAGGAACCGCTTCTCGTTCTGGCCGTCCGTTTGAAGCTCCAGCGGAGTTGTCGACACCACCTGCGAGGGTTCCGAGTTCGTCGCCGAAACTGCGTCACAGTTTACAAGAACGAAAGCTGCGACTACCAGCAGCAGCAGCACACTGCTCAGACGCATCTTCCCAAATCGATCTGCACGGGTGACGGCTAATGTCAAAGTGGTGCAAAGTCATAGCAAACGAGGGCACTGAGCACATCGCGACCATGATCCTCGGCCCCACTGTCTTTATATGTGCAGCGATTTGTCCGTGAGAAGAGGCTCTTCTCAACCATCTCGTCAACAGGGAGCGCAGTGCTTTGGTGTGGCGGTATCGATCGCAGGTACACGAGTTCCTGTAGCTTGATCCTCCAACTCTATTAGACTTGACCTTGCAAATGCTGCAGTATTGGTAGTAAGTTTACCTGCCGATTCGACGGATGAGATGTTCATGCAGTCAACTGCACATTTCTAACATCTGTCTCTAAGGCAAAACTAAGTGAAAAGATTTGCGACTTCATCCCCACCTCACTCTTGTAAATTACACGAGTACAGGTACTGTACATTTCTGCGCCAGATACCAGTACAAAGAACACGGCCGCTAACTGCCCCGGCGAGGTGTTCAGGAGCGTCGACTGTATATCATGGGCCATGGCAAAGTACCTTGTAAGGACATGCGGCAAAACATGCTTTTCGTGAGTTCAGGAATGATAGGCGCTCAGGAATTGTTGGCGTCAAGCACATGCATTCCCAAAATGGATAAACATGACCTCCGAAACTTCGTTGCAGCGGTATGTAGTGGGGACAATCCGATCCATCGTAGACGAAATGCCCGAAATCCAAGCACCAGGGGAACACATTTACGGTCGGTCGCCTCCAGCTATTATTCACCCGACTGCAGCAGGCAGGGGCATCATCGTCAAACCGAACCGATTCGGCGACGAAACGATCATCGACCTGGCGGGGCGGGGCTTGCGCAGCTCATTTACAAGTGTTTGAATTTCTAACACCAAGAAATGATGGACTTTCAACGAGAGACGAACAATTCTGTGGACACGATGTTTGAGTAGATTGGTGGCACTATTCTGATAGACTGGAAAGATCTTTGGGAACGACGAAGAAGTGGTTAACGTCGTCGGAGATACGAGAAAGTTGTGTGTGTGTGGGGGGGGTTGCTTCGAAACGAGAAACAATGTCACTAGAAACGTGGGAGTTGATTATGATTATGGCGAGATGTCAGGCGGACAAGCTCAAATTGATCAACAACCGTGCTCACAAACAGCAAACCTCAAAGCAGCAGAGTGTGTCGGATATTAAGGAAAAGATTGCTAACGTTGGTGGTTGAAGGTCATCTATTCTCTGTTATTGCTAACAAATAGACTCCTGAGATCGCTAGAGGCTGTGCCTTATACGCTTTGGTATGTCTTATTGTTGTCTTAAGACCTGGGAACTTCCTTGCTCTGTGAGCGCTTGTGGTGCTGTAACTTCATATACACGTGAGAGGTCAGCAATTTCCCACGCGGTGGTGTTAGATATTTCATGTACATGCGGAGGGTTCACCAGGCCCTACGCGCCTCGGTGGGAGATCCCTAGAGATATCTTGATAACTCGACGGGGCCACCAGGTCCGCCGTGCCTTTGGTGTTGTAGATGAAACGCTAGAGGGTCACCAAATCCTCCGCGCCTTGGTGGGAAATCTTCGAGCGCATGAGGGTCACCGGTCCCATTCGCTTTTGTGCTTGTCCTGAGGGTTGAGGGTCACCAGGTCCGTCGCGCGTTTGGTAGGGAAAATCTTTGGCATGAGAGAGGGCTACCGGTCCTCCCGAGTGTTGGCGGTTTTTGATCTTGAACGCGAAGGGTCCGCCGAGTCCAGCGCGCCTTGGTGGTTAAACTTTAAACACACAGGGGTACCAAGCCCCTGGATGCTGTAGTGAGGGGTTGAGTTCTTGTGGATTATCTCCCAGCACGTCACCGCTTCGTACTAGACACCAGGAACTCCTTCTCCTCCCATACTCGGCGCCACGCGGGGTTTATGATTAGACCGTGAAACACATTTTTGGGACTGCGCCCGAGTACAAGCAATTTGGCAACAGGTGATTGAACACTGGCTGGGCTTCCGACTGAAGAGATCAAACCTGACAAAGTATCTGAAATACGTAGGAGCACGAACAGCTCCCCGATTTCAGAGACAGTGAAAGCGGCGCTAAAGGAACTTTTGGCCGGTTCGACGACGATCTTCTGTGTACACACGAAAGACATTGGTGGACGATGGGTATGATACTTCATACCACTGGTATGATACCAGCGCAATATGGAGGATATACACAGCGATTGTGTTTCATGCAGCATGGCGGCTCAGGAACGACATTCATTTCCGGAAACAACAGCTGAAGTGCCAAATATTCTCAATCTGCTGAACTCGTTGGTAGTGCATCTTGCACTTCCAATTCCTCTACCAACACGCACATGAGCTTCATTGCAACCGCGCTGCTGTGGTCCGCGTGCTGCAACAACTTGGCTGTGATCCGCCAGAAAATAATATCCCGGAACCCATGCACCACATGTGGACGACACGAACGTAACTCTCACGGATAGATAGCTTATCACCTTAAGACGAGAAATCCGCTAAACAGTTAATCAATTCAATTTCCTTCGTACAAAAGTTGATAACACGGTTGAAGCCTGGCAAGGTAGAGCAAGAACCCTGCTTGGGCGAAGACTGATTGCACAAGCAGAGATTTATCACTACTCTGGTATTTTACAGCCACCGTGACGATTCCAACTCGGTTTATAATTGCTGGCAAGGAATTGTTAATCGATATGTACTGTACAACCGAGTGAGCGTTGGGAAAGCAGGAATAAGTATTGTTAAGAAAGGATTAGCTGTACGACCACGGGAAGCGGATGGTATTGGGGTTCCTGTCGTGAAGATGATTATCCAGCGTCAGCACTTCCAACTTCTGCAGAAAATTGTAGCTACGATTAGCGCTGCTACTCCTACAGATGATGAGGTATGGTATCGTCCACTGTTGGCAATGCTCCAACGACGATATGGCAAATTCGCGCGACCTGCTTCGGGTGATTTTCTGCTCCAAGAACCTCCGAAGCCCGCAGGATGGAGGACTACAATGCTCCCCTTGTGGTGGCGGCATGTTTTGAAGGAGTGGAACCGTATTCAATGGCCAAGTCGAACGTCTCTACACCAAAGTAGAACCAGTACGTTGCAGTTCGTGCTATCTAGCCCGATATGGTGGAGCAAGGTACCAGCGTTTCACTTTTGTACGCTCGCGGAGCCACCAGATTCTCGAAGCCGCTTGGCGCAGGATCCATAAAATTTCGCAATTTATGCCGCGCACTTGCAGAACACCAATTTTGGTGTTTTGCAGACTTCCTGGATGGTAATCGCTGTTGGCTGTCGTCCACTACTTTTTCACTAAAGTATGTTCAGCGCTTCATCCTACCCGTGGATCCCAAATTGTTCTGCACGATATATGTCGGCTTTATCATCAGTTGACGCAAGTTTTTTATCGTGTTCTGCCGGATCCTGAAGCTGGGGGTATTCGAGTTGTGGCAATTTCAAGCACACCACCAGTATTTGGAGTAAACGTTAATGGATTGGTTCCAACTGAGCCAAAGGCGCGCTTCTTCCCATACTTGCGACTTCAAGATTGGACAAAACTCCTTCAAAAGTACCAGATATGGATCATCATCCGATGGAAGATTTAGGGTGCCCTAGACAACGTGTTCATCAAACATTGTCGAGCTTCCTATCACTTCGTGGGTTTCTCCTACCTGTGGTCCATGACATAATGCTGCGCCTGTACTTTGGTGATTTGACTGTGGGCTCGCGGCTTTACTTTCTAAGATCACTGGACCCAAACATTCAACAATGTGTTCGTCCTACGTGTCAAGTTATCGAAACGGTTGAGCACTGCTTTTATACGTGCCCAGGCTTGAAAGAAATGTGGCGCCAAATGTGGGCTCCGTGGTCATCAGTCTTCCGACCATCTCTAAGCTGGCGGCTGTTGCTTTTTCCAAAGCTACAAAATATCCGCACAAGATGGAGAGAGAACCAAAAGAATTGCTGTTTCTTTGGGAAGCGCAAACTGCTGTTGTTTTCCACGCTACATAGAGATTGCAAAACGACATTCATTTCCGTGAGACGGAGGCAGAAATGCCTAACGTTGCTGATCTGCAAAGTTCCTTTAAGATGCACTACCAATTCATTTACCAGCATCCGACGGATCTTCATTGCGATTCCTCAGCGATTGCAGAACTAGTCGGGCAATTGGGTTTGATCCTCCGAAATACATTCTTCTAGAACGGCCGCAGGGTATTTGAATCCCGCGAGTTTAGCTGAATTCTGCGAATGGATTCTTGATTAGATAGATTGTCTAAGCTACACCTTCCAGACGAGAGAATCCGCTAACGAGTTAACCAAACCATTTCAACTCAACTGTGAGGTCTCCGAAGCTATCGCAACATGAATTACCGGCAGTAGACATCCACGTAGAGAAATCACCCTGGACAAGGTTTCATGAATCCTTTGTCGAGGACACCCCAGGTCTTCCATCGGATGATGCATCAACTCCGGAACTTGCTGGAGAATCACCTTCCAATCTTGCCATCGCAAATTTGGGAAGAATCGCGTAGATGGTTCTGTTGGGAGAGAGCTACTTATCTTGATTCCAAATATCGGTGGTGAATTCGTACTTCTTACTTCCTGCATTCCTCCTTCGTCCGGATGCGGTAGTAAGCGATGAAATAATCGGCTGATTTGATGGTAGAGCACGAAAATGTCATGCGGAAGCACTTTCGTCCCAAGTATTGGATGAATCTCGGAACAGACGTCCGTGAAAAAGCCGTTGAAGGCGTCCAGCTGCGATTGGCACCCAAGAAATCGGCAATTATGGCGAGATGTCAGGCGGACTAGCTCAAATTGATCAGCAACCGTGCTCAAATGCAGCAAACCTCAAAGTAGCAGAGTGTGTCGGTTATTAAGGAAACGACTGCTAACGGAAGTGGTGAAGAAAGTAAACGAGCGCTGCTGCTGTTGGTTCGCAGATGTACGGACAGCAAGTGCGCGTTTCTACAAAGCGAATGGAGTTCAGATTCAAGTAATTTGGTTAGAAAGAGTGGATGGCATCCCGCACAATTGTACGCGTGGAAATGTCTTGAGGACGTTGCAGTTTCTAACTCCGAGATGGTGTACAAGTGTTTGAGAAAACAACGTCAGCTCAAAGAAATGGTCTCGCTGCTGATAACTAGAATACATTCGTGAACAGATACAATATTTCTAGTGAAGTGCTAGCTATTTTCCTATAGTTTGTGCGCTGCAATAGCTCGTTCACGCCTCGTTGTTCAACACGTTGAACATCTGCGACCTGTAGGAAACAATTGCCAAACTCGTGGCAGCAACGCAAGTCAAAGCTTGTTACGACAGCTAAACGACCATACCAAGTTGCTGCTGAGGTCTGCGCTCCGGATCGCCAACTCGGATCTCTTTTATTCCCGTCAGCTCTTCTGAGGTGACCTTGCCTGTCACGGTCGATATCATGCCGAGGAACCGTTCCAGAAAGCTCACGCATATACATTAAGGCTTAACGCTTGTGTATTTTCCTGCTGGTTTGAAAGTAATGGGTTTTCGCCACGTTAGTTTAGTTCGTGGCAGGTCAAATCGAGCAGCGACACTTTCCAAGTAGTATGCAGCCAACGAGTCGTTGGGAACGACATGCTTAGCAGTCTTTTAAAAAAACAGCTCGTGGGCGATGGAAGGCGACGGGATGTATTTTTCGATTTCATATGGTCGTTGGGATTTTGCTGTGCCTGACACGCGGGATTGCGCATGATGTCGCGTGAACAACTTGTCCCTTACACGGGAAATCTATGGATACGGAGATCGAGGCAACATAAAATGGAATTTCAGTCCTACCGCGCTGAATCCCATCGCCCAAACTAAACCCAAACTAACGCTCGCCCCGTGTGAGCCTAAGGGGAGGGGGGCATCTCGCCTCGCGCGATCAGCGGCAGCCTTGTTCAGTCCGGAATTTAATCGATTTGGGCTTGGTGCTGTTTACTTTCGAAAATTCCATTTTGTGTTGCCTCGATCTCAGTAGATTTTCCATTCCGATCAGCACCGGTGAACCAGGCTGCAACTCCGGATTGCACTACAGTGCCGTACACACAGTCGATGGCTGAGCAAATCTGAACGCCGTGATGTGCTTGCATCCTGAGATCTGCTTTTCTCCTCGAAACCCTGCATTGTTTACCTTTTTCAGTCTAGCGGTCACACTCTGGCACTTACCTGCATGCTCCCAGGGATGCACATAGTACATTCATTGATAGCTCACTACTCTACTTCATCATGTGCTACGACTCAACTAACTGATCTGGTACTCGTCAAGAGACTCAAGATTGAGTTAACCGTCGACTGCACCGGCAGCAGCTCATGTCCACACGCGAGTCGCTGACGCGACAGTATATGCTACTCTAATCCCCGACCAGGAAACCGTAAGCTGATCTTCAGATGGGCAACGCAAAGATGGGTTTCTGTCGGACGGCAAGTTTCGAAAGATGGCCTTCACCTCTAAGGGCAACAATTTCCAATCTGCACTCCCAAGACCGAATAGCCCAGTAACTATGCGCCCGTACTACGTTCTGCTGCTGAGTTTGACCCTCCTGATCGCGTGCACCAACGCTATGCTGACCAACACCCCGTTCGAGCTTTGGCGGAGGCCAACGACGATGTCAGCGCCAAACGTATGCTCCGTACTGCCTCGTCGACAACCAAGGACGACGATGACGAGGACCTCTCCGACGAGGACCGCGGACTGCTGAGTTCGTTCAACTACTGGAAGCTTCGACACTCAGCGAACAAGCAAATGAAGAAACCGACCGTGTACACCGCCCTAACTCAGAAACAGGCTCTCAAGGCTGCTAAGAAGGATGCCAAGGTGAAGAAGATGCTCGCGAAGTCGCTCAAAAGAACGTTGAACCGTCCGTCATCTACAGCAAGTTGGGTCTGACAAAACTGACGGGTGGAGAGGGATGAGAAGCCCCAACTACAAGTACTACGAGGACTACCTGACCAAGTTCAGTGCCAAGACCGGTACTACTACGACCTCGTAGGCTGGCAACGGATACTACCAGTAGTCATCTCAATACAAAGCTACTACACTTTATACATTGGCTGAGCAAGGAAGTTGAATCTCTTCATCTTCTCCTTCTTTCTGTGCCACACCATGCAACTCGTTTACTGCGTTGATCGTTGTCACGGGTTTTCTTACTTATCTCCCACTTGGAGCACGGTGGCAACCCGCTCGGACTTCGTCATACTTACCCACCGTTTGTTGTTACCGGTCTAACAAAAACATTCATCAATTCCCGAGTTTCTTCTCAATCCACGTGTACCTACGAGGGCCCGATCAGAGCCGTGCACTTCCCCGTTTTTACGATTGTGCTTAGGATTCAAATTGATTAGTTGTAAAATAGTGACAAGTACTGGCGGTTCCCTAAGAAATTGGATCAAAACAACATCTTATGATAGTTGGCGGCTCGGTTTTGTTGCGGACTGTTTTGAGAGCAACTATAATACAGTAGTAAATCTTACTCATCTTCCAAAGAGAATCTCTGTGCCGACAATGACCAGTTCAACTGTATTCATCAAAAGTTTGTCCGTTGCAACAAAGAAGATGTGCGTCCGATCTCAAGATCAAGACTGAA
Organism: Phytophthora macrochlamydospora; assembly: GCA_011947325.1. Lineage (NCBI taxonomy): Eukaryota > Oomycota > Peronosporomycetes > Peronosporales > Peronosporaceae > Phytophthora > Phytophthora macrochlamydospora. Next base: position 30,172 of record JAAVTH010000149.1, read on the forward strand.
CTCCCTCTACGCAATGGGGCTCAGCCCAATAGTGGCAGACTTGCCATTTCATAATCCGCCCCCGACCACCCACACCCGCGTTCAAGTTTTCCCAAGCTGTACGATGCGTCTGCTGTGCTACGTCTTCTTGCTGATTGCCGTCATCTTCGCTGCGTCCTCCAATGCTACGGCGACCAATGACCTCGAATTGACGCCGGCCGACATCGAACTTCTGAGCCGATTCGCCGTCGACACCGACAAGCGAGCTCTGCGATCTGCCAAGACCGACAACGAACTGACGGCCGACGAGGAGGAGCGAGCTGATCCCAAACTCACTTCAGGTCTTATCAACGTCCTGACTAAACTGGCCGCCGGTGCCGGTAAAGTCTCGAAGAGCGCTCTGAACACTGCCTTCAAGACGCTGAACAAGTTGAAGGTCAAGCCCTCGACATTGCAGTCCAAGTTCAAAATCAATGAGAAGAGCAAGCTCTACGGCTTCCTGGAGAAGTACATCGCCTTCTGGAACAAGGCCCACGGCGGAGCATAAGAGCCGTTCCGACACAGAAAACAATAAGGCCTTTCTATTGCTGTGTGATGCCTAACAAAAACTTCGAGCTTCTTTCGTTGGTATTTGTCTAGTCCGAGTGCACCATCGGATGAGTTTTGACACTAAGATTCTTTGTCATTTGGTACTCCAAAATGCATCGTGGGTGCCTTTTTCAAAACGGATTGCTCAAGAAACCAGCCGTCCCTGATCCAATCCCCCAAAAGGAAGAAGTTGAGTAACGATGCAGCTTACTTCATTTACAAAAAGATAGAATTCAAACGTGGGGTTAGATGGGATGGAAAAAGCTGCTGGATAGCAACATTTCTGGGTCTAATTCCTCGTGCTTCGCACGCGGAGCTAAAACCACAGGCGATGCTAGCGCGGGTGGATGCCACAGTTCGTTGAGAATTGATAACCGGTAATCAAACTGTAGAGGGTTGGAGTGTTAGTCGACGAAACCTCCAAAACCGAGCGGCATCTCCTGCGGCTGCGACGCAGCGGTAGTATCTGCCCTGTGGGCCTTCAGTAAAACACGGCCGAGCACACTTCCGTTCCATCGTTCATGAGCACATGCCCAGTCGTTACCGCCGCGACCTTAGCTGGAGGTTGCTACTGTAATAGACCTGATGGCAGCGGCACCGAGATGCGTCTGAACGACAATCAATAATTGTTGGGCGGTTGCGACTTGGGGGAGCGACCGATGGTAAAGGTCACGTTGGGTTTGAGCGACGAGATCAGGCAGTCTCGACTCGGCAGCGACGAGAACAGTCAGTCTCGAATCGGCAGCGACGAGGACAAGTCTCAAATTGGCGGCGACGAGAACAAGTCTCCAATCGGCAGCGACGAGAACAGTCAGTCTCGAATCGGCAGCGACGAGGACAAGTCTCAAATTGGCGGCGACGAGAACAAGTCTCGAATCGGCAGCGACGAGAACAAGTGTCGAATGCGCAGCAACGTGAGCAAGTAGTCTCGAATCGGCAGTGACAAGGGCAAGCAGCAGAAGGTGACGACAGAAGTGCGGCAACCGACGACAGCAAGCAGGCAGTTGACGGTGGACATCGGATGTAAGGACTCGGTGGGCGCCGACAGTGGTGACAACGGTGGACGTCAGTTGAAGCCAACAGTTGGAAGCCAACAGTGAACGACGGTGGTAGTCTCGACGGTGGACGCTGAAGCGGCAACAGTCGACCGACCCGTGACCGGCGTTGCGGCAATTGATACTGTCAAGGACTGCAAGGTGACGTGCAGGCAGGAAGGACGGTTGGTGTTGTTGATGCCAGCGGTGGCTGTGCAGGACGGTGCTAGCGTGGACCGAACGAACGGGAGGGGACCAGTGTGTCTTCGAGTCTCCGTACTGCGATGTAAGGGGCCAGTGTGTTCCAAGTGGTAAGGACAGGCGTGCAGGGAATTCGCTTCGCGAGGTGCCAAGGGCTGCAAGGTTGAGAGCAGGCAAGACAGTTGTTGTCGAGAAAGGATAATAAATAGGTGGCAGTGTCGGCCAGGGCACGCACCGGCACAGGGAGCCCAGTTGGTTCTCTGTCGGCCAGTAGTTGTTAACGGTGTTGAAGTTAGTGACGGACGGCCCATCGGATCCAACGCAGGGTCAGCACACGAGCTAGCGGCTACTCCAGGAACGGAGGACCTCAAGAGTTCATTGCACTACTCTTCCCAAGATTGCAAGACCTCCGTAGGAACTGGAGAAGTGAGCACAAAGAACTAATACTTCTATGGAGGATCTACACAGTGATAGCGTTTCATGTAATATGACGGCTAAGGAACGGCATTCGTTTCCAGGAAACAACAGCTGAAGTGCCAAATATTCTCAATCTGCTGAACTCGTTCAAGTTGCACTACCAATTCCTCTACCAGCACGCACATGAACTTCATTGCAACCAAGCAAATGTGATTTGTGTTCTGCAAAACCTTGGCTTTGATCCGCTAGAAAACAATATCCCGGTACCGATGCAGCACATGTGGACGACGAGAGCGTAACTCTCATGTACGGATAGAAAGCTTATTCACCTTGAGACGGGAAATCCGCTAAACAGTCAATCAATTCAATCCCCCTGACATCTCGCCGTAATCATAATCAACGCACACGTTTCTGGTGATATTGCTTTTGGTTTCGTAGCAATCCCCCTCCCTCCACAAATTTCTCGCAGACACGGTCGTCTCCGACAAAGTTAAGAACGACTTTCAGTATTTTTTCTCACGGAGGTAGTTTAATAGACGCGTAAGCGTCAATCTCATGCGGAGAGACGATTCAGTGTGACTTCCACGATGCAGGAGTCCGTCAATATAGATTTTTATTGATTGACTGCTTCGATCTGGAACAATCAATGATTGCAATCTCTTCAATCTCCTAGCTGGTTATTGCAATCTATTACACAAGTACTGCATTGCTAATGTGTTTGGCTCGCTCAATGGTCTTCGACACGTCCGCAAGAGTCACTAAGTCCCAGTTCAGCTTCAAGTACATGATCATCTCGAGGTTTTCGTGGCTCAGGCGCTTCCTCAAATACCCGACAGTGCTTTTAATGGTCGAAAACAGCAACTATGGAGGTCGCAGGAATCCAGGTTGCGTCGATAAGCTTCGACTGCGGTCCCCTGCGTTGGCGTGATTTTTTCTTGACACAATCCCACTCCATTTTTACGGACCCCTGTCCACGATGGCCAGCTTGCTGTTGGTAACTTCAGGCGGAAGAGGCCGAGCTGAGGCCTCAATAACGCGAAACTGGCAGTAGGAATAAGGTACCTGTGCTCGCTACTGAGTAGTTGGATGACTCACCCCACTTACCTCCCTTCCGACTGTTGTGGCACGGCATCGGATTGTCATGTTCTTGGGAGAGGATGCATTCATCTTGTAGGGCAAAGCGGATGACTTCTCCATCTGGATGAGACGAAGAACACGCGTCGGGAAGCAAATCTACATGCTAATGGCGACTATTGACAAAGTGACTTCTCGTCAATTACACGGACTTCTTACGCGGCATTCTTCACGCCACCAGCTACCAAGTCGTACTTGTTCATCCACCAGACGCTGTATTTCTCGAAAAGCCTCATGTACCGCTTCTTCATGGCACCACCTCCACCATCCAGACGGAGGTTCAAGCGCTGGGCCAACTTGGTGGGGGTCTCCTTGTTCTTGTCCATGTGCTCGAACGCTTTCGTCAGCCACTTGTTGCGCAGGTCTTTGGCCTTGGTCGACACGGCCTTCCCCAAATTCGCAAGCCAGGCAGGTATCCTCAAAGCGCGCTCTTCATCACCAGCAGAGTCATCTATGCCGTCGGTCTCAGCGACACTTCTCAGGAGTCTCTTGTCGTCGCCATTGAGTTCAGCTACGCGGGCCAAAAAGTCGGGATCTGATGCACTGAAGGCTAAGACCTGGTTGCTATGGTCTTCCTTGATCGCTGAAGCTGCATCGGTGCTGGTGGCGAAGATGATTGCGATCAGGAGCAAGACGAAGCTAAAAACCGCATCGTTGGTTGCGAATTGAGGACACCTGGAGATAAACGGAGTGCTGTTCTGCAAAATCTAAAGTGAGAAGGGAGTTGGTCCTACGCAGACAATGCACTGAGCTACCGTACTGTACATGTAGCAAGATCCTGAGATGGGAAGCTTGCTTTCGGCATTGCAGCAGCCGTTTCTGTCCCTTAAAAACAAGGGAATAGCGCCGCAGAGGATGTGGTCGGCCATTGTGCTACAATACGAGCGGGCCAACATTTACTAAGCTCAAGTTGCCCTTGGAAAATAGTCTGCAACAAAACCGAGCAGCTAGCTATCATAAAAGGTTGTTTTGAGTCCAAATTCTTAACAGCACTGCAACTGAGTACTACGATCGTAAAAACGGGTGGACGTGTACAGGGTTCACAAGTTGTTCACGCGACATCAATGTTTACGAAAATCGTCTTCATGATCATTGATGTCGCGTGAACAACTTGTCCCCAACACTGATCGTGGATTGACATTCCACGCCAAGATAACTGTGACAGCGCAAATTCACCTCAGAAAAGCTGACACAAGCGAAGATAATTAAACCATAGAATCTACCGTGTATATCAGCTATGTTCGCTCAAGCGCCGTGTTCCGAGGGTAATTTCTCTTCCTGGACAATTCCACTCGCTCGCTGCGTACTTGTAGATGCTCAGGGAACGCCTTATCCCGACATTTCTAATCCGGTTTCACAATAATCACCCGAAAAGGCCTCCAATATCAAATGGTAGTATTGCGACTCGCACTTCACGTACCAAGACATGCTTTTCTCCACCAATTACTGAGATCTCGTACAACAGCATTATGCGACCTAGTGGCACAACAAAAGCCGAAAAACAGGATGGACTACTGAACAAGTTACGCCGACTGAGAGCGAGCATCACCAGTTTATTGGCGCAGTTGTCGACGAAAATTTTCAGCGCCAGGAGCTTCATAAATATAGTGATAGCAAGACTGGAATTGTAAAGTTTGGCTGATGAATTCTTGATTCCGATCTCCAGTTGCATCAGCGTGAGACTCGATAGCCAGGACAGTTTTGACCTGCAGGGGCTTGTAGCACGAAAATTGACAGTCTTTTACTGTGTAGACCAAACTTCTGGCGGATCAAAGCCAAGTTTTTACATAGCACAAACCACACTAGGGTGTGCTAAGGTTGCACCGCTCGAGCAAGGTTCGGGACGGTTTAAGTGGAACCATTCCCTAAATTGGTCGACGCCAGGATAGTGGTCCAGGATGTACAGGAGATACTGAGTTCAAGACAACAAGAAACGAGTGGTCAAGGAGAAGAAATCAGAGAGGACGAGCAAGTAGGAGAGAAGCTAGCTGTAGAAATTGCAAACTCTAACTGTAATTCACTTCATCTTTTACCAGCAAACCAACATGATGAGAGAGAAATCAGATATAGAGACAATGGATCTCCCTGTTTCACTCCTCGAGTTGGTGTCAGCGAGTCCTGCGCCCATCCGTTGATCATTAATGGCCTTTAGAGTCGTTGTACAATAGACGTACCCACGCCAAAAATCGAGGCCTAAATTCTGGTCGTTCCAAACCCCGAAGGAGGTATACGGCCGATCAACCTGGTCGTAAGCCTTGGTGAAGCCCAAGAACGTGGCTAGTACATTACGTCTTTGGAATTGTTCTAAGTGATGAAGATCACAGACTAGCATAACTTGCTGGTCAATTCGACGCCCCGGAATAGAACCCTCTTGATCGGGATGTACCAACTTAGCAATGTGTGGTCTAAGGCGATTCACTAATACTCGCGATAATATCTTGACCTCAACGGGCATCAGTGTGATCGGCCGAAAGTTTCCCGGTTCAGATCGGTCTCTTTTTTAAACAGTAGTGCCACGGAGGAATATCGCTGATGTGGAAGTAGAATTCCACGTTCCAATTGATATCCAAAACTATCGCAAGTATTTCTCCAAATGCTCCCGAATCTAGACGAAAAAATCACTGGTGAAGCCGTCTGGACCCGGTGCTGACTGAGGTTTTAGTTTCTTGATCGCACAGGCAAACTCTTCCGCGGTCAATTCGCTGTCAAGATCCCTGGTCACCTCTGAGGATAGTCAGCGCTCGATGCTATCAAGCAAGGTTTGTTGAGACGCCATGTCATTCTCTCGTTCTTCAGCTGAGAAGTGAGGGTCGCCGAATATTTTCCCCCAATGCTCTTGAAAGCCATGACAGATTTCAGTAGGATCGGTTGATTCTTCACCAGCTGAAGTTCGTATCGATCAAAATGGAGTATTTCGAAGTTCGTATCGTGGCGGCCGAAAGAAAAACTTGGTACTTTTTCAGCTGCAGTCACGGTTTGTTCAAAGCCCCGATTACATCCAAAGGTATTCCATTCATCATGACATTCTTTGTATCGTTGTCTGGCGAAATAATAGAAGTTAATTTCGTCTTGCTCGCTTGCCTCTTCTGTCGTCACGGCTGCAGCACACTCTTCTAAACGTTCTCGAGCAAGATTTATGTCAGCATATCTTGATGCACGCAGGTTATGTTGACATCGTTTAAGGTACGCTTTCATCTTTTGCTTCCATGTTTTCCACACTAAACCGGGATTATTTGATGCACGAAGGACTGGTAGAAGAAGCTTAGCTTCCTCCACAATATCCATCTGGAGTTCTGGTATTTGCAATAGCCAATCCGGCAGTCTCCAGAAACCTGTACCAGTGGGATGATGCCATGAGGTTAGTTCTACATGGTGCGCAAGATGGTCGCCTCCATTTTCCCACGCAGAGTATCCTGAGTCATCGTAGCAGTCCGATTGCAAATCGTCTGACAGAAAAATGTAATCAATCCGATTTCTCCTTGGAAGCGGTCCAGAAAAACTCGTGCAGATGGGTGGTGGAGTCGCCACACATCTACAGTGCCAATCTCCGTTAACCACAACTGCAGAGTCCTCCTGCTCGAGTCTGTACTGGGGTGATTCGAGCTGGCATCCACACTTGGTTCTACTGCTAGGTTGAAATCACCGCACACAATGTGTACTGCATTATCTTTGAATTCCACAGGAAGCTGTTCGAACAAAGCCTTTCGCGATGCCGCATCGTTCGGTGCGTACACATTATGGATGTAGCAAATATTGTTTTTCCATGGCATTCGCACTAACAGATAGCGGTTAGGAATTGTTGCTTCTGACATCACTGTGGCTTGTGCAAGACTTGGACACGAGCCATGAATTATGGTCGCTACGCCACCACTCCGGGGATATATTTCTTGTTGACAGTCACCATTTTTATCCGAGAGGAATACGCGGCCCCCGAAGGTTTGCTCGACTAAATACTTAAAACGACTTCCTTGCTTCTCATTCTTGAAGCGAGTTTCTTGTACGCACGAGAAATGCAAATATTTTAGATGCGTTGAAATCAACGAGTATCCACCGCCTTTGATCTCACGCACATTCCATGACAATATTTTACACGATTAACCAACGTCCATTCCGCTCATCATTTACGTTGATGGCTCTGCTTCCATTGCAGAGGCTGTTTGCGGGAGTGTCAACAAATTCGTAATTAAAACAGGGAGATCAGTTGAAGTGAGAGAGCTCGAACGTAGTGCTTCCAGTCCCGCAACAAGGGCACTTCCAGGTGCTACATTATTCGCGGTCTTGAGTATCATTTCCCCACTGGGGATCTAAGTAGTTGTAGCAATTCTTGATCAGAAAGAAGTTTTACTGCAGTCTTGATCAGAAAGAAGTTTTACTGCAGTGGGTGGCAGACCTTCTCCGACGTGATCTACAAGAAAATGTAGCCACGCGCGTTGAGTGAAGACTGTGGGACACATGCTCAGCGCCATCAATTCGAAAATGCTCAGCCAACGGAGTGAATTCCACTGCTGCTGTTGTACCTCTGACGGTTGATGAACGCGCCTTTTCAGGTATGATGAGTATTCATCACGTGAATTACCGATGGGGAGGCTGAGGCCAGAGACTTGTTCGTGAAATGTTCTGCTTTTACCACCATTGCACATGCTTTCCTCCGCAGAAACGCAATTCCACAGATGAATGCCGGCAAGGTTAAGCGTCTGAGATCCATCTGAAGCAGGACCCTTCATAATTGACTTTGTCCACGTTAACGGGAACTTGGTCATTGATCGGACTATCCTGTCCATACTCTTGGATCCTTGAAGCATCTCTTCGGCCTCCTTGTAGTGTTCGATATTGCTTGCGATACGGTCATGCTATACCATCAGTTGCGCTTATTTTCAAAAAGTAACAGAATTTCTTGTAGTAGTAGGTCCATACTATCGTCGTGATGGGTATGCTGAGTCGCCCTCTTTTTGACAGGAGCTCGTCCATCGATGCTTCGACCCTTCTCGACGTTTAAATGCGGGACGATTACAATACCAGTAGAAACGCCCTGTTCCAGTTCAGTGTGAATGCCCTCAAAATCACATTCCGGTAATTCATGCGCAGATATGGGTTCTCCTGAGGGAAGGAATGTTCCAAACGTTTGAATCAGGATTCAAGGTTTTGTCCATATCAGTATCGGAGTTAGATTTGTGGTGAAGTGACTTCGACGAAAATCCAGATCTAGATCCAGCAAATGTATATCCGGATCCAGTCTACACAGATCCGGATCTAGCACCCCTAACACCAGGATCTTGATCTGTGGGCTGCGGTCTGAGATCTGGGGTCTACGATCTGCGATCCAATATACGTCTATCGAGCTGCGACATGGAGAGGCGGGACAAGATGTCAGTCAAGTTGCGATTAGGGGCAAATGATATCAGTTCGGATGGGTAAGACAGACCGATAGACTTTACCGTAAATCAGATCCGAATTTGCCTCGCAAATAACAAGTGCTTTCAAGAATGCCAAGAACGGGAACTACATTGACCATTCGCGGCGTTGCTAAGTGCTGTGCGGTAGATCTCTCGCTATGTGTCGAGTCTGGAGTGTATATTGACCAGATTACCAACTTGGATCGTACACTAGAGAGCGCAGATCCAGATCGGAGGCAGTTATTGCTTGGCCCAAAGATCCTTCGGATTCTCACTCCACTCAAGTACTCATCATAGGAGATAGCAAGCATCGTAAAGGACAACACCCAAAGGCAACCCCCACGGATCAATCCTTGATCGGTCACCAGATCCCCAAGATCGAATATCCTCTCGGGGTCTACCAACCGGACGCAGAGCGAAGACTTCTGCGCTGCTCCATCCGCCCCCAAGTCATGCCAAGATACTTCAGCTTCACGCCACCGCGCCTCCGGAGTCAGCGAGAGACCAGATCAAGCCCGCCGCACAGACTCCGCAATTGAGAGGGTGTCGCTGGTTCTGAAGGGAAGTCTAACTGTGGAGGACATTGAAGGCTTCGAGGCCATCATTTTATCCAGACATCCAGAAGAAGAATTGTTTAGCTGCCCCAACGGTCGAATCGGCGAGCAGAGTGTGACGTTCCTAGCTGGATCATCTTACCTGTGCTCGATGCAGTTGGGTGTTCAAGGACAGCCGCAAGGGGATTGCCAATTCCTAACATGCGAATTGGCAGTTCGATTTGAACGGACTTTGGCCAAAGCCAGCGGGTGAATATATTGATCTCTGGGTATGGCGGGAGCAATGCCTGGTGGGTCAATCTGTCTTTCGACACAGGCCATCCGACAATGTCGAGCTTTCCTCGGTTGCTGGAGCTCTGAATTCGGTTCAACGGACTGCAATCAAAATACGATGCATTTTCCCGATTACTTGCAGCCGTCGGCCTTGCGATAAAATCCCTGACGCTAGTAAGCTATCAGGATGGAGCTGCACCAAACCTAAATTTGATTTTGTCGACCTGGACGAACTTGCACTTCGCTCCAATTCCATCCAAACTCGTCTCGACGTTTGCTGCGCTGTGTTCAAGTATCAGCCAAGAAGCATGCACTGGCTGCCAAGTCTGTCTTATACTTAGCTTCCCGCTCTTCGACAAGCACTCTGCTGCGATTGAGCCTGCTCACGCCTTAGGAGCTGATGACTGTACCTCCCAATGTGCACGATGACCGGGCCCTTAGCAGAGACAACCTCGCACTTTCGAGGTTTCCGATGATGCTGTCGTCGGGCGACACTATGGGGATGAGCAGTGTGGAGTTCATGCAGCTAATGGCGAGCGTGCAACGCTTGGAGGAGCGAAGCTTTTTCATATCTCAGCTTCGTATGAAACCAATTTTTCCGTGTAGCTACCAAAGCCTGCTCGACCGTATGGTTCGGAAACCTGTGGCGAAGGACGGCGAAAAATTGCACCCAGAGGGTGTACAGTGGCGTGTCCCGAATGAACTGGTCTGCGGGGTAGCGGTTCCGGAAAGCCCTCGAGCGGTCTGGAGCCGTTGGCGTGTACCTTGTGTGCAATCCCTAAGGGTTCGAATCGCTGGACTCTACGACCAGGAAGGACACATGCTCGGGATACAGGTAACAGGTAGGTTAGTACTGCGGTTCGGGAGTTCCCCGAACGCGCTTGCTACAGAGAGAGGGTTAGAAGTGTTAGAAGGTAGCTTGTAGTCGCACTCTAGGACCTCACAGCCAAACCTTGTACAAGATAACAATTAACAATATAGAGTTCGATAGCCACCACTTATTCTTTTGGACCCTCGCGTGGTGGGTCCTCGTCCAGGATCGATGGGCGTATGCGGTTCGGGGTACCTGGAAAGTCTCGAACACCCCGACGTTCGCGCACCAGCTCCTCGCAGAGCAACAGATACAACACTCGGTTACGAAGCTTAGGTCAGTCGATTCACAACGCAGTCAGTGTCAACGCCCTGGTGGTCACTGCTATCCAGCCACACAAGACGGTCAGGTCAATATAAAATGGGTGACGCCCGGATGTACCGACGGCCCAACTAGGATATGGAATGGGTCGGGGTCAATCCAGGAGCGGCACGCCCTAAAACTCCCCTTCCCAACTGGACTTGAACACGGGGAGTTCCACGCGACGCTAGTCCCTAAGCCAAGGTGCCCCTAACGGCCAATGCGGCCTCCGCTTCCTCGGAGCACTTGAGCACTTGGGGGGGAACTCGAACTCTGCCAAAATCTCATACAAACTGGCTATGCAATACTAAGTACGAATCTTGAACGATCCTCTGACAATATCTTGACTTGGATTTGGACGGTGTAAGTGACTTGGTCCGACTATGGAGTCATCACTGGGTGCGCAATCCTAGAGCATCTCCATTGCTCAATGGGGGTCAAGTTTCCCAAACGGGGTGACCTCTCGCAACTTCAACTCCAGGCGCTCCACATCACTCGCACTGGGGATTGACTCTTGACCTGATGTTTGTATAGGGACTTCCACGACTCCATACATCCAGAATCACGGTTCAGGATAGATCATCCTGAAACGCCGATCTGCGTCCAGGATACCGAATCTGGTTCCAGAGTCCTAGCGTATCGGGAAATCCACCTTCATCAAGTGGGAAATATAGTGTGTTGTACAACACGTGCTTTGTTGGGGAAAACTGGGTCTTGAGAGCTGTAGTGAAGCTTGTTGCGGATTGATGGGAAGAGACCGCAATTGTTGGATGATGGTGATGGACGGGTGAGACACACAGAAAACATTCGGAGAACTCCCGACCGACCGACCGCGATCAGTTTTGGGTTGGTCACTTTGGTCTGTCATTGGTGGTCGATCACGGGCAATCATTTCGGTACACGATCACTTTTGATTGACCAGGCGCGATCATTTCGACACGCGATCACGATCACTTCCGGTGATCACTGTGCATCGGTCATGTGCAGTTACGTGGGTATGCAATCACTGTGGTGGCACTCTACGATCGAGTGGATGTTGTGCAAAGGAAGCCCGGCGATAGAGTGATGCGCAAGCAAGTTGAAGGACGGCGGAGCTGAGTAATACCCAATGAGCGGTGACAAGATCTTGGGTGCTCTCTTTTGAAGACGTTAATCAAGGACAAAGTAAGGATAGTGCAGAGGAGTGCAGACAGCTGTAGTGGACAGAGAAGAAGGCTAAAAAACAAACAGAGTTGATTTTCCCTGGAACGCACAAGAGGCATCGGGCACGAGAAGGTATATTGGCCCATCCACACCGTCAAGTCGCAGAGGGCCCGGAAGCTTTTGGCCGGTGATCACTCACCCTCGAGATCCCGCTATCGGAAGCGGTCATGCTCGCAAGAGCCCAAGCAAAGGAAAGGACAAGGACAAGAAGGGCCCAAGACAGCGTCTGGCCCGTCGACCACGAGCTCGAAGACTCGCTCGGAGGACGACACCCCAACCCGGACAGCAGGCGAAGCATATCCGCACTGCTGCCCAAGGTCCCGCGACTGCCCAAGTCGGTTCAAGTGACCATCAACCCACTCATCTCCAAGCCACCTGAAGAGCGTTACCCGCCCGCCGAAGGGTACACAAGGTGAGGAAGAGTTCAGCACACGCACGGCATATCGGAGTACCCCTCCGCAGCCGGCAGTCTGGGCACCGTGCGCAAGAGCGGTTTCGGTAAATCGCGCTCCGCCACAGAGCTATAGCGTCACACTCATCATGCGCTTTCGAAAAACCAAGGCTACACAAGTCACAGAGGAGATACGTTCCCTCAATGTGATTTCTGCCCACTCTTGAGCACTTGCTAGGTGCGGCTTCGGGCCGAGCCTCCAGTGCGTTTCGGGGTTTACATGCTCCCGACGCAGGCTTCCGAAACCTAGGGACCATCCTTGGTAGGACTCCCGCCACAGCCTTGTCCCAACCAGTCGCACGTCTCCACAACCACTCATCCACGAAGTTAAATCCAACCAATGACAGCGCGGGGATTGCTATCCATAGAAAAATTCAAATCAGCACCATCACAAACGACGTGAGAGGAGAGCGAAAGCTACGCCCATCGCCTGCAGCAATTGCAGGGCACACAAACACGCACCAGCTACCACGGCAATTACAGCTGCTATGCTGTCGTCATTGCTGCCACTGGCACAAATGTGCTATCGCCAGCGCACCAAAACTTGGTGTTCTGATAATGGTGTGCTCCGTCACGATAAAAATAGATGAATAGTTGCAATAAACATAAATAATGAACCGGCTAATGTATATTAAAAATAGGAAGCTTTTATTTTACGTTCTCTTGATAGCAAATACCAAAACACGCATATGTATTCCTCAATTGGCCAATCAGATGCCTAGCAGTGTCAGTCTTAGCACACGTGCTGCCGCCTGAACGAAGGGCCTAAGACGTGTACAGTCCTAATTGTTCCCTTTCACACCTGATATCATGCTATACATGATGCGATGCCGATCCACCGACTTCACAAGTACACACATTGCTGATATCGCTGTCAATCGCCACACTTGACAAAATCGCGCTGAGCTATGAAATTTAGAAAGTGTTGCACTTTATAGATTTCGCCTGAACTAGCATTTGCTGACGAGTCTGAGGTACATAGCCCTTGTTCAACGAAAGGGTTGATATTTGTCGGCGCCGATCGCAAGGTGAGAGACCACCTCCGCGCGGCATTCGTCTTTTCTGATCGTGCTTCGTAATAAGACAATAACCTGTTCGTGTGTCAGAGGTCATTTTGGGCTTCAAATACGGCTTTAGGATAAGTGGGAAGGTGAGTGACGCCCACCTTTCCACCAATTGGTGCGAATTAAAGGACCCGCAGGGCTCGCTGACTTAAATGGTCCTTTAACAGTGCGAGTAGTGCAGCGAGCCCTGCGAGCGGAACGGAGTGCATCTATTTTCCTTTCCCCGCGTACGCGGGCACCACTAACGCTAGTTGGCAGATAAATGTCGTACTCATCGTTCGTGCAGCATCCATCACCTTCAATTGGCCAATAGATTTGCACTTAGTTGGGGTGGACGATACATGCAATATCACGGTAATCTTAAACAATAAAAATGTGTGTCTATCGCCATGTCAGTCAGAAAATCGGAACTTCTGATTCGCTAAAAATATGTACTTACCTAAGAACACCTTCA
>JAAVTH010000014.1:0-31915 GCA_011947325.1 Phytophthora macrochlamydospora
TGGAAAGAATTCGGAGAGCGCTGCCACCAATGGTAAGCCCAAGGCCGCTTTCAATAGCGCAAAGAAATCCTCGCGATCTACGTCCGACCATGGCCCACGACCGCTACTGAAGACTTCAAACGGGAAACACAAGAAAGCCAAAAAGCGTGAGGAAAGCAAATCGGCCGACAATACTCGGCCAGCGGCGTCAAACACGTGTAATGGTCATCGCAACGGGAAAAAACGCCATCGAGAAGTCATGCGATCAACGAGAAGAATCCTCGGGAAGAAAAAGAGGTCGGCCCCACGGAGCTTGCTGGAGAGATTAAGGACGAATGACGCGGGCAGCGATCAGAGTGGAGGGCGTCGCAACAGCGAAGACAACAGCTTCAACCTTCCCGTGAAGAAATTTGGCGAATCACCTCCTCGTCAGCCGCCGTCAAGAGCACATTCGAGGTCAAGAAGTAAAGTGCTCCATCGTCTCCAGCAACCACAACCAGCCCACCACCAGATGCCGGGATCGACCCGATGGAAGACGAGCTTCAGACCATGCAGCTTACGCAGCCAACGCAGCAAGATCCAACCGTGGAGGAGGAAGAAGCGGATATGGCGCCAGAAGCAGGGCCAAACCACTCGCAATCGGCCATGCCTTCGAGCCATGCCGTATCTCCTGATCGGGTGACGCCCAACTCTTCACCCTCTCCCCGGTCCTCACCGTCACGTTCATGCAGCACAGAGAAGCAGGACGATAGCAGCGACTCGCGGATTTGGATGGATTTGACGCAGGTGGTGTTGCCTCCTGACTGCGACGGCCAATATCATGTTCGCGTGACTGAATCAAATGGAAAGCCGCCAGCGTATACAATATGGATGGAGAATCTGTCCTCTTGCGAGCAGCGTACATGCAGTTTCACAGCGACCCAGGAACTTCCTGGCGCAAAACCCGACTTGTGCGTGCCCACGCCTGCCGTACTGACAGCGCTGTTTCGGTCACTGAGTAGCCAGCCTGATGTCTCCGTGATCGGTGGGCCAGAACCTCGGGCAACAGCAGAATCGAAGCCGTCGGTTGAAAAGGCGGACGTGGAGCTGCGAACATCCATTGCTGAAAAGAGGCCAGGTGACAATGGTGATGGCGGTGGTGGAAACGAGCTAACGTTAATTGTTGCATATCCTGCACTCGATCTCTTTCGAGTCGAGCACAACTTCCCCATGAGGTTGGTGCCGACCGGCCAACGCATGCAGCATCTTATTGAGGAGCTGGGGCGCATGAAAAGTCGACTCGCGCAAGTCCAAGCAGACCGAGACAGCTTGTGCGAGCAGCTCCGACAAGTCGAGGAAGCGAGCGAGCGAGCGCTTTCCCAACGCATTGAGGCTGAAGTGGCGGAAAAGTTGGCGAGCCAAAGTGCGCAACCTCCGGGTCAGCAGGAAATGGCGCAGCGTGTGGAGAAACTCGTGCTCGAGAAGACCAAAGCTATCGTGGACCAACACGAAAAAGAGAAAATCGAGCAAGAGCGAGCAAGGAGGTGGGTATACATGCGCTCCAACTGGATGGTGGCGTTCCATCCGTGCCAAGCGCTGATCGCTGCCACCGCTGGCGACGAAGGAACCTCTCTGCTCCGACCAACAGAGCGACCTACCCAACGAACACACGTAGTGGAATGGCGCGAGATCGTAGAGACTGCGGAGTCCTTCTTCCAGCCGACTGGTACGCGATCTGTGAGCGTCAAGTGCAATGGTCTGTATCAACTCAATGCCAATGTGAGTCATGGCAGCTTTGTTCATATGATGGTCGTGATAACCGCGGGGAGTGCTGATGGCAGTGCTTCTGCTGCTGCTGCTGGCGGCGCCCCAGGGAAATTGCCCCCACGAAGGTGTTGTTGTACGACAATAAGCGGCGAGTCTCCCGTGTGGACCAAACGCTGCATTTGCGCGCGTGGGACCAAGTTTCGGTGGAGCTCCGACTTCGGGACTCGACCGAGCCGGAATCGGCGGAGACGTGGCTGCGGTCGCCCATTCCGAGCCACAACCGGCTCATGGTCGTGGTTCTCGATGAGCACGCCGAGCAGTAAGGCAAGCAAGCAACAAGGACAATTTGAGTGACCTTCGTGTCAAGAAAATATGCACCGGCAAATAGCTGCCGGATTAATATCAATCGAAGCTGCCGGCAACCGCTGCAACCGAGCATTCGGCGAAGTTGCTAGTCGTGGAGTTGCGTCCAGCGTCGTCACATTGCAAAAGGCAACTTTCAGCGCTGTAACGGTGCTGATTTCCGTGCACTCTTTGACACGAAGTCTCCCCTCTCTTTCGTCTCACCTCGCCGCGCCGCTGTATACCACCAGATTTCTAGCTCGTGGCGGGCAATGTGACCGACATCGTTGCCGCAACTGGCAGCTCTACAACGCGCGACATGCTTCAGGCCGGACGAGCTTGACACTGATGCCACCCAGCGCGGCGATTGTGCCGGCGACGCGTGCTATACGGACGTGGCGTCCAGCTCGCAGCGCTGTGACGCCAGGTTCTCGTCCGCTATAGAAAAAGAGCCCCGGGGCTGGCCATCGCCTTGAGACGCACGCCAACGGCCCCCAGCGCGCGGTGCTCTCAAAGATGTTGCAGCTGTCGGGTGGCACGGAGCAGGCAGCGCCCACGTGTCCGCGCGAACCACCTGTTCTGGCCCTGGGGCTTCTCTATGCAAACTCGTCGGGAAGCGCCGTCGCTCGACCAGCGCGAGGTGTCCTTGCCTCGCGCGAAAGCTTGCGATCGCGTTGACTCACATCAGGACCTGCGCGTCCACGGAACCAGCTGCTGCAGGCGTTAAAGGGCTCACTTGGGCCCAGCCAAGTCGGCGCCGGCACGTGCGTGACGCAGGCGCTGCGGGCGCTGATGGCCATCTTGAAGGATCGGGCAGCGGATGGCGCCGGCGGGAGACGCCGCGAACACGCCACTGCGGGCAGGCTGGCCTCCGTCCAGCAAACCCTATCCGGTCGGCGCCAAGAGCCGACCGGTCCTCGACAGCGTCGATCGCATCAGCCAGCAGCACGAGGCCTCTCCCTCGGCGCCGCGATCACCAGAGCCCGCGCCGGGCGAGCAGCAGTGTCGATTTTGGTAGTCTCCGCAAGCTGTTCCGCGCGCGCCAGCCGATTGTTGTTGTGTCGATCGAATATTTTTATAGCTGTGCTTCAAGGCAACTTGGCGCCGATGGAGCTGCCTGCGCCGTGCATGCATGCGAGAAGGCCCCCTTTGAAAAGGGGCTGCCGCGGAGCTGGCGTGCAGGATGGGGAGCGGGCGCCTTCGCCTTCGCCTTCGCCTTCGTCTTCGTCGTCGTCGTCGGCGTGTCCGCTTGCACTCGGTCGCCGCGTTCCGCCCCCGACAGGCCTGCAGCTGTCGCGTTTGCTCGCCGCGGCGTCGGCGCCGGGTAATCTGCACGGGCCGTGGCCTGGCGCCCCGTTGCGGCGCGCATTCGCCAGGCCGCCCAGCCTGTGGCTGCGCTCCGAGGGCGGGGCGTTCCCCTACTCCGCTAATCCTGGCATCGAGCTCCGCCGTCTTGTCCGTAGAGGCAATGCGATAAGACGCTGCTGTGCGGGGAGGAAGCACCCGTGCAAAGCGATCGGCGGCGGCCGCGACCATCTGCTGCCTAACATTTGTCATTTTCCATTTGGCCGCGTCCCACTCAAGCAAGTCCAAGCTCCCCGCCGCCGTCCTCAGCCACCGCCGCGGCTAAGCACCCCCCGACCACCGCCAGCAGCCAACCTCCCACTTGCAATCTCCCAGAAGACCATGCTCCAGAACGACTACGGCTACTCGCACTACCAGGCGCAGACGCCGCAGCAGCAGCTGCACCACCAGCAGAGCGGCGAGCGCCCCAAGCTCTTCGGGCTCAGCGACGGCGGCAACGCCGGCGGCTACTCGCACGGCGGGCATGCACGACTTCCAGCAGCTCGTGCACCCGAACAACATGACGCCGCAGCACCACATGACCCCGCAGCATCAGCAGCAGCAGGGCGGCGACTTTGACCACGAGCCGCTCATGATAAGCATGCAGCACCCCGGCCAGTACTACGCGCCGCCGCCCATGACGGCGCAGATGCTGCACGTGTCCACCGACTACAACTCGGGCAGCTCGGCCAGCGGCGTCACCCCGTCGCACGCCGGCTCCAAGCGCTCCCGCGAGGAGCTCAACATGAAGGAGAAGAAGCGCATGTTCAAGCTCAACGACCGCATCAACCAGCTCAAGACGCTGCTGGACGAGGCCGGCGTGCAGTCCAAGAAGAACAAGCAGTCCATCCTGGATAACACGTTCCACTACATTAGCATGCTGCGCAACAACCTGCTGATCGCCAAGCAAAAGGCCGAGCGCGCCGAGAAGCAGGCCGACACGTTCCGCTCGCAGGCGCAGCAGGGCGGCGGCGGTGGCGCCATGGACGCCGTCTTTAAGCGCAGCTTCGACCAGTCGTCCACGCCACGCCTCGTGGTGGACCTCGGCATGAACCTGATGGCCGTCAACTCGGCCTTCTTGACCCAGACCGGCCAGACCGAGGAGAGTCTCACGGACGTCGCCACGCTTCGCGCCAGCCTCTGCCTGGACAACGGCAAGCTGGACGCCGTCGTGCAGTCGGTGAGCAACTCGATGAAGCCCATCAGCGCCATCGTGCAGGCGCAGGGCGCGGGCCACAGCGTCTCGACGCTCACGCTCATGGCGTCGGTCGTCACGGACGACGACAACCACGTGAGCGCCATCGAGTTCAGTCTGGTGCCGTTCGAGATCTCTTCGGACTTTACGCCCACCAGCTCGTACCCGAGCGACCTGGTCAAGCAGGACATGACCAAGGAGGCCAGCCCCTCGGGCGTGAGCGACCTCGCCGTGTAGGACAGGGCCGCCCAAGGCAGCGAGCAAGAGCCCGCAGTCGCCGAGCAGCGAGAGATTGGCCCTGTAGATAAACTGTAACCTATATAATATTGTCGATCCTGCCATCGCCCATGCCGAGCTTCTTCCCGTCGACGATCTCGTGTGTGGGCAGAGCTGCCCGAGAGCCTCATCGCGTTAGCGCCGACGCCGCCGCCGCCGCAGACCATATGCCGCCTGGACAGCTGGGGCATCAAGGGCGGATCATCTCGACGCATATGGCGGGCGAAGCGAAGCCATTCCATCAGCGAGCGCGGCGTCGGCGTCGGCGGTGTCGGAAGTCGAGCGAGCTTCGCGCGCTTCCAGCGGCGATCACGAGGTGAATGCACGCGCAGCGTGCTCAGTGCGCTTCCTGGGGAAGGGATGGTGAGGAAGCCCTCCTCTGAGGAATCCTAGAGAGCAGGAAGCGCAACACAACGACGCCCCCGGATGAGCTGTCAGAGCACGCCCGGACTGATCAAAAGACGACGCCGTCGGACAGCGGGGGCCGACACCGAAAAGGGGCCTTCTCGAACGCTCGACGACACCGCGCTCCGTGAGTCAACGCGACAAGCTGCTCCCACGGTCAGGCCTTCAAGGCTTCAGGGCCTGGGCGTGTGACGCGGAGCCTCTTGCCGTGGGGATAGCCTCGGTGCCGCGCCGCTGACGAAGACGCCGGCCTGGTCTCGTCACTGCGCCGACCGGCAGTGCAACGAGGGTCTGCCCGGACCAGCTGCGGCGGTAATTCCCGGCCGACATCGTTCGGACAGAGCAACACGGTGGCCACGACGGCGGTGGCCACGACAGCGGTGGCCACGAGCACATACATTCCCCGGTAGCAAAGCTTCGCGGGCGAGCCTGAGAGTTTCTCATGGGTGAGATGTCAAGCTGAGCGATTTGCCGCCTTCGCTGCGGCCTTTACGCTGCCGATCCAAGCGGATTCCCCGCAAGTTGAAGTGAAACTTTACTAAGCGCGCTCGATTCTACTCGTCCTTCTTCTCGCTTGCGCCATGGAGCGCGCCGCGCACATAGTCCCCTCCGCGGTAGAGCCCCACGGCAATGTCCTTGGACGCCTGCAGCGAGTACCAGGCCGCGTTCCAGCCCAGGCCCAGCAGCGACGTCCCAGTTGCCGCGGACGTGGTCTCTGCTGCCTCGCATTCTCTTCGAGCCCGCTCTGCTTGCCGCGAGGTGCTGGCGGCCACGTCTTCCATGCCCGGGACACTTGCCAGCGGCTCCAGCGGCGCGTGCTCCTGGTCCACGCCGCTGCTGACGGCCATCTCGACCTCCGAGTGGCGTCGGGCCTCGCGGATCTTGGCGTCTCGCCTCCTGCTCTCCAGCTGGATCTTGGTCTGGCAGCAAGAGCAATCTATTAGACACTGCTGGAGTCTGCTGCTGCTGCAATCGCATGGATCTATATAGTCGCACCTTGGCCACCGCCAGCCCCAGCAGCGTGCCGAGCGCCATCCCAGGCAGCACCAGCAGAAACCCAACCAGCGGCTGCCCCAGTGCCACGAACACCAACAGACCAGCCGTCCAGCCTGTCACGGCGCCACCGCATCCCAGGAACAGCGTCAGTGCCAACAGGCGACTGCAGCAGCTCTCGGCCCAGGCGCGGTCCTCGGTCTCTCGCCGCAGCTTCTCCTCGGCGTGCAGTCGCATGCGCTCGGCATTGAGCGTCCTACGCTCGAAGGTCCTCTCCACGTCCTCGCGGTGGCGCTGCAGCTGGCGCTGGAGCTCCTTCGTCACGGCGATGGCGGCATCGCGCTGCGCGATCAGCTCGTCTTCCATGCCGGGCTATCTGGGTTTATTGCGCGTTTCATTCTGTGTTTGTGGCACTTAATTTAATGTCATGTAGTCTAGGATGTATCAGAGTGTATCGGTCGCATGGCCGCTGACGTGGTGTACTGGCCGCGGCATCTGCGGCGCTGCGAGGCGCCCCCGCTGTGCGTGCGGCTGTCAACAGACGCGGTGTGCGTCGTGGGGTCTGGGCCTGAAGTTCCTGCGGGCCTGGAGCCCTTGCCAGCCGCCTCCGCTCGCCGCTGCGTCGTGCTGTTCGAAGCCGACGTCGCGGCGCTCGGAGGATCCTCGCAACTGCACGCGCCGTCGCTCGTGGAGCGCATGGGGCGAGAAGTGGCGAATTGGGGTAGCAAGCACACGAGGATGCAGGAGCAGCAGAGGACAGCAGAGCCGCCTGACGGAACGCTGCGGAGAGCAGTGGAGACTGTCGGATACTATTCACTACTGGTGCCCTCCGTGCTACTGCTGCAAGCTGCTGACGCTTTCCGATACGTCGTGGAGGAGATGCGAACCCCTACATGGCTGGTGGTCGGAGGAGGGAAGAGTGCGGCGGTAGGAGACGTCGAGATTAGAGCTTTCAGAAGAAATCAGACTGACGATGTGTGCTATTACTTGCCCTGCTACTTGCTACGGCAGGAGCTCTCCGCTTTCTGGCTGTGCTGGCCCATCAAGCGCATAACGCAGCGAGTTGGCCCAGGAGAGCGAGGCACTTTACCTCAGGAGCAAGCACGGACGACTATCACATCAAGAACGTAGGCTGCCTTGAAAACATCATTCTACCGCGACTGACTAGCAAAGACACTGACGGCCTTTTCGTTTGTAGGCATGGAGATGATCGAGGCGTGCAACTGGATCTGCGTCTCACTGTTAGATGTGGTGCTTGGACGCTTGGCCTTCTTCTATTTCGTCGAGATCGCTGCACCTGTCCTAAAGAGCATCACCATGTAATAAGTGGTATCGGTTCCTATTATTCACGTTGATTTCTAATGCTGCTACTTGTTGCTTCCCGTGTAGTTCTCCGAATGCGGTGGTGGAGTTCTTGCGTGGCAATGTCGAATGGCTGATGGGAGCACCCGCAGGATTCAAGCTGAACAAACCGCTCGCTTCCATCCTGGGCAACGGCATCCTATTGTGGCTGGATCTATGGCGCTTTTTGTTCACATACGCTCTACCCCAGAGCAATTTCGCTGGTTTGGGGCAATGGATGCTGGTGGTATACAACCACATGGGTTTAATGCTGCAGTTGACGCTGCTGAGTGATGCGCTGAATCTAGCGACTTGGCACTCGCACTGGGTCTACCTCTACTTTGCCAAGTTGAACCGTCTACAGTTTGCGCTGTTCTCATCGCTATGGAAACTATTTGTGGGAAAGAAGATCAACGTGCTGCGCCACCGTGTAGATTCGTGCGAGTACGACGTGGGTCAACTGCTGCTGGGCACGCTGCTTTTTACCATCCTAGCTTTCCTCGTGACGACGAACCTGGTGTTTTTCGTCTTTTTGCCGCCGTGAGAGGAGCAATCGTATTTCTCTCGGTAGTACTTTGGCTGCCGGTTGTATTACTGAGGTCGTTGCCTCTGGCTTCGTTGGTTTATCGGTTGTGGCACCCGTACTTCTTCGTCGTCGGGATGCAGCTCCGCAGTTGTGAATCAACGGTCGCCGAGTGCACGGAAATTGCTAGTTTGGAGAATGTTGAAGTGGGATGCCGGACACAATGCCCGGATGTTCAGGAGCGACGTCTGGTTCAACGAGCACTCCACTTGTGGGGAGTGATGGCAGCCTGGGATGTAAGGATACGATCTTCGAGCTGATGCCTGTGGTCTGTAATGGCATGGCTCACTTTGCAAGGTACGTGGTAATATCCTCGTGCCCCCTACGTTTGATGTGATCTAACTGGCACTTATCTTGCTCAAGGCTGCGAGTATATTTGCAGGCAGTAGCTGCTCGGTATTCGATTTCTACCATCATGCAGACGTGGCTTTTTGGTATGGCTGACATTGCGCCAATTCCATTAGACATATTATTCGGCTTGCCCGGTTTGCCCAGCAATACCAGCTAACGAAATGCCTGGCGAAATGGAGGATACCATCACTTTTAGAACTTCGGCGTTCGTTCGTGGATATTTTCTTTTAATCATTGCAATGCAACAAGAAACTACCCGCATTGCAAAAGGACGGACATTGGCACGTCTCGGGAGTTTGCCACATCAAGCAACTCGAACTCCCCGCTCTTAGTCCTGTGCAGTGCTCCATCTCGTCCTCAGAATACGGGAGGATGACAGCGTATGCTGGAATGTGGGCTCCGGTATCGGTTGATCGGATATTGTACAGATAGAGCTGGGCACCGAGAACTCGGAGGCAGAAGAGGTTCCATGGATCCGTCATCATGGCGATGTTCATGAGCTGCAGGACGGAGTGTGATTCTGCAGTGCGGCCCGCTATGTGGGTGTTAATTTCGCGATCGCTCTTGTGGGTCGTCTTAGCTTTCACGACAATTGATCTTGGCGCTTGGAGCTTGGGGTCCTTATGAACGTATAGAACCCAGAAGGTGGAATTGGCGCGATTCTCATGCTAAAAGGGTTTACGATACGCGTTAAGCCTGGTTTTGACCGAAGCGTGGCGTGGAAAGCAATGCTCGTAGAACTTCTTTCCCATAAGTGTTCCGTTCCGTATGGAGACATGAGAGTTGTGCGCAAAACAATTCCACGGGTTGTACGATACGCCCAGCTGCCGTCGGGAGCTCCATTGCCTACTATCTTGACAACGATGGCAAATGCTAGCACGAACAGCACGCAGAGGAACAACGTTTTTGCGCTTGATCCGGTGATAAACGAAGTAACATTAAAGCACAAACCAACATTGGAGTGCACAAGGGCAATGTCCTCTCCATAATCTGAGCTCCGGAAACACTGCACCACATTCACATCTCGGATGGATGAAATTTTATACGGCCCAAATACAGTCAATGACGCCGTGAAGCTGATGAAAAGACCGCGGATACCTGGGACCCCGTTGCCCGTAGTGTCACGAATTGTCCTGACTGCGAAAACTACACAACTCGCCAATAACGCCAACAACCACACGCCCCGCATCTGGACCGCTGCGGACTGCAGAAATGGTATAAAATGTAAACTGACGGCGCCCCCGACAGAAGCCCAATATGAGTCGAGGAAAATATCCATGAAGCTGCTATCCAGCAGCAATGCCATCACGTACGCTGCAATTGGTACCACACTGGAGTAAACGACAACTTGGAAGGGTATTTTCAACACGATTAGAATCGTTGACAAACAGCGTCGTGTTTCTCCGACGTCCGATCTCGCCGCGGCTGCGTGTGCACCATAACCCAGCAACAGCAAGCGGACCCACACATACGCCTGAGCTCCACCTCGCAACGTTGCTACAATCCCGTACCAGTCGACAAGGTTGGTTTCTACGATATCGCGCTCGTAGCGGTAGTCATCAACAAACACCGTTGTGCAAGCGTCAATCTTGGAGGATGAAGCCCCGGGGTGATGCACCGTCTCCCTCGAGTTAAGACGACGATTTCCAGCGCCTCATAGTTGTAAGACGTTGTCCGCATTGCACCAGTCGACGACGACAACCTCTGCGTGGATATCAACGCCACATCCATTTCTAGCTCTGGGTAGCGCTGTTGCAAAGCTGAAGTCGGAGATCCATGTGATCCCAAAGCCGAACGGCAGGCAGCGACGAGTTGAAGGGGTTTGTACACTTCCAAATGCCTGGGTGATTGCAAAAGCGTGGACGGGGTGGAGGGCGTCTTCCATTGGCACCAGTTGAGCATATGGATAAAGATGGAGATGTTCGAGATGTCCGCGATGCGTGGAGTGAATGCAGCCTCCACGCTGGGTCTTTTGAGATGAAACTCATGAGGTAGTGGTGCATTCTGTCGACCCAGTTGTGCGTGGTGGCGTAACGCAGTATTCGAGACGGGACCCCACCGACACCCAGTAGCTCGGTGTGTGCCGCGGAGATAAAGGCATCCAGCATTGTAAACGTTGTGCTTAATTCCAGCAAGCTGTTAGTATTCTTCGACATGTACCTTGGATCGTGTTTGTAGAGCAAGAAGGCTGGGAATTCGGTCACGTTGAGCAATTCAACGGCACCACGCAGACCCACGGAAGTGGTGTCATATTGGTACGACCACACTCGAGTGACGTTGATGGGCTGCGTCCCCTGAGCCCTACAAACTCAATTGCGTTGCCATCGCTCCCGTTATCCGTGCGCCAGATATGTGCTACCGGGTAATTGAATGGACCGAATCGAACTGCAGTGCTGGGCATGAGCGGCAGGGGTAGTACTCTTGCAGATTCTGCACGCCCAGGCCGGTCCGAGGATGTCGGTGACGAGCAGAACGAGCGACACGAACGTGACGACGCAGCGCAATTTGGACAGCGCGATGTACTCAGTGATGTCTGGCCGGAGCAGCAGCTTTTGCCATGCTCGAGTTCTTTCTCGGATTAGTGTTGTGGCTCTGAGGTCTTCGCCAACAGGGGTGACTATTTGCTTCGGTGCAGCACTGTTAGCAGAGAACGAGTGAATTGCCATCGAATCGAATCGGGTAGCAAACTTGTGCACTGCTGTTTCAATTGGTAACGGACATGCTATTAGGCGGGAAATTCAAAGTAAGTTGTGCTCGCATCTACTGCTTCTTCGGGTCTGTCAGCTCCATGACGGCGTCCACCAGGTCCGGGAAAGCCTGCTCGTCCGGTTGCGGGTAGTCCTTCAGGTGGTCCCAGTCCCCTGTCTCCAGGACGCTCTGCAGATTCTGCACCGACGTTTGCAGACAGTAGTTTTGCTCGGCCATGGCCTCGGCCAGTTCCGTCTGGTGGTTGTCCATGAGCTGCGTGTTGACCACCACCACCAGCTTTTTCTTGAGCGCCAGTGCGTCCATGATGGAGCCGGCGCCGGCGTGGCTGATGACCAGGTCGGCCCGCTGCACATCCTGCTTGTACTGCGGGTCGTGGCGGTAGTGGGACAGCTCCAGCCCTGGGAACGCCGCGCGCGGCTTGTGCTGGCCGTGGCCGATCTGCATCCGCAGCGATGTGTAGCCCCGCGCCACCAGCGCCGACAGACACGCGTCCGTGTCCAGCGCCTCGATCAGCGCCTCGAACTTGGTCGTGCCCACTGTCACGAAGGCCTGCATACTGGAGTGTAGCCAAGAGCAGATTTGAATTTGAATTGAATGGCGCTCGAAATAGCAGGACTCGTTGCACTTCACGCACCTCCAACGTCAACACCCGAGGCCCTCCGACCGACACGCGGGCACAACTCCCCAGCAGACGCAATAGCACCAGAATGCTGAACCGAGAAAGAACTCGAGCATGGCAAAAGCTGCTGTTCCGGCCAAACATCACCGAGTACATCGCGCTGTCCAAATTACGCTGCGTCATCACGTTCGTGTCGCTCGTTCTGCTCGTCACCGACATCCCTCGGACCGGCCTGGGAGTGCGGAATCTGCAAGAGTACTATCCGCCTCCTCTCATGCCCAGCACTGCAGTTCGATTCGGTCCATTCAATTACCCGGTAGCACATATCTGGCGGACAGGCAACAGAGATGGCACAGCTGAATTTGCAGGACTGGAAGGAACGCAGCCCATCAATGCCGCCCGGGTATGGTATTACCAGTACGACACCACTTCAGTGGGTCTACGTGGTGCTGCGGAGTTGCTCAGCGTTACTGAGTTTCCAGCCTTCTTGCTCTACAGAGATAGCCCGAAGTATCCGCCAGAGAATGCTGATAGCTTTCTCGACTTGGGCACTACGTTTACGATGCTGGATGCATTTATTTCCGCGGCTCACTCCGAGTTGCGGCTTTCCTTAGACGGTGCTCCCCGAACATTGCGTTATGCCACCAAACACAACTTTGTCGATCGATTTCATGATTACGTCGAAAAGGTTTTATCAAAGCATGCCATGTGGAGTTTACACAGCTTGCACACGCGCCACGGCGCGAACTCCCCGTCAATCTGCTCGAGCAGTGTCGTTGGCAAACCTTCCCCACCTCGCCCTCGCTTCTGCAACTATCCAGGAACTTGGAAGTGTCCGAATCCTCTGAACGAGTCGCTGGGTCAAGTCCACGTCTGGCAGCATATAGACCTCCGACTGCAGTATCTGCAGCAGCGATATTCCGACTTGGAGCTGGATGTTGCGTTGATTTCAACTCAGAGACCGATGTCAACGTCGGGTGCCTGGCGATCAACCTTCTACACTTGCGAGGCGTTAGAGATTGTCGTTCTGACAAGAGGTCGGCACTGCGCTAGAGGCCCCGGCGAATCTGAATCCTGCGTAACAGTATTCGTGGACGATTACCGCTATGAACTCGATGACGTCCAAACCAACCTTGTGGACTGGTATTCTGTCGTCGCGATGCTGCGCGGTGGAGCGCAGACTTACGTGTGGATTCGCTTGCTGTTGCTGGGATATGGCGCGTTCAAAGCCGTTGGGAACGATGGGGCCCAATCGACTTCGGTGCAAACGCGTTTGTTGACTGCAGGTCGGGTCGTGCTTCGAATCCCATTCCATGTCATTGTGTACTCCAGTCCGATCCCAGTTGCGGGCTACGTCATGGCACTCTTCCTCGACAGCAATTTCATGGACATCTTCCAGGAGACATATTGGGCGTCAATAGGAGGCGAGGCAAACTTTCGGTTCGTCAAATTCATCGAGTCGACAGCCGTCCAAATGCGCAGCGTATGGCTGTTAGCACTTCTGGCAAGCTCAGTGGTGCTTGTAGCGAGAAACTCACGCGATAACGAAAACAAGGGGATGCTGGGTGTTCGCGGGCTCCTCATCAGCTTCACGTCGTCGCTCACAGTCTTCGGTCCATACAAAAACTCGAGATACCGAGACACCAACATCGTTACCATCTTTCGGTTGACCCACCAGGGGCAAGTCATGGATTCGGTGCTTACCGGGTATGGCAAATATTTTAACGCTTCGTCGTATATTTTCGATGACAGCGCCAGGATGATCTTGTTTTGCGTCAGTTCTGTGGTGGTATTTGCATTATTCGTCCAGACCCTGGTGGGTTGCTGGACTCCCAAGACAGCTTCAGTCGCCGCATCACCCGTGGAATCGTCTTGAAGTCGTCAGCCGCCGCTCCTTGTGGTGTGCATAAGCTTTGGACAAAGTCTCTGTCAAATATTTATTTCGATGTAATTCACCAGCCGCAGGTTGACGAGGATAAAGGTTGCGTCCGTGGCACAAATAACAATGGTTTACAGCGAGGAGTTGCTCGGCTTCTGCGTTCCATTCGCTTTAATACGATCGACGTTGTTCCGGCACAACCAACTTTGCGTCGGCCCACTACAGCGTGGGAAATAGCCGAAGACGAAGTTCGACCATTGTATCGCCACCAACGCACCCACACGGCAAAAGTGCATCCTACAAAATTCACATCTTCAATATCGAGTACGGCAGCTGCCCGCTCCACTCTGCAGCTCATGAATATCGCCATGATGACCGATCCGTTGAATTTCTTCTGCCTTCGCGTGCTTGGAATCCAGCTCTTCTTGTACAGGATCAACCCCACCAATACCAGAATCGGAGCCGGTACAAACGAATTCAGTCTCTCATCATACGTCGTAATTCTCCCGTATGCCGCAGACGAGATGGAGGAGTGCACAAACTATAGCAGGGACGAATACGAACTACTTGATTCAGCAAGTTCCCAAGACGTACCACTGACCATTCTGCTGCAATGCGGATAGATAACGCTCGAAAATGTCAACAGCGCTACAGCGTCCGTTATCGCAATCACCCGTGATATTGAAATAAATAGCTCAAGCTGGTGAAAAAGCTGGAAGCTGTGTTCGCGTTGGGCCATGGCAGCAATCCATCCGACACCAGAGCGAAGATCCAACGCTGATGCTGGAGCAAGTCTACAAAGACACCAGAGTACGCGAACCCTGGCCCGACAAAGATCTCAAGAATGGCAAAAGCTGCTGCTCCGGCCGGACATCGCCGGGTGCATCGCATTGTCCAAATTACGCTGCGTCGTCACGCTCGTGTCACTCGTTCTGCTCGTCACCGACATCCCTCGGACGGGCCTGGGAGTGCGGAATCTGCAAGAGTACTATCCGCCTCCTCTCATGCCCAGCACTGCAGTTCGATTCGGTCCATTCAATTACCCGGTAGCACATATCTGGCGGACAGGCAACAGAGATGGCACAGCTGAATTTGCAGGACTGAAGGAACGCAGCCCATCAATGCCGCTCGGGTATGGTATTACCAGTACGACACCCTCTCTGTGGGTCTGCGAGGTGCTGTTGAGTTGCTCAACGTGACCGATTTTCCAGCCTTTTGCTCTACAAAGACGACCCGAAGTATCCGTCCAAGAATGCTGACAGTGTGATTGATTTGGGCACAGCGTTCAGGATGCTGGATGCCTTCATCTCTACAGCGCAAGCCGAGCTACGATCTGCCGGAGACACTGGTGCGACCCTTTTTCGAACGTTGCGCTACGCCACCAAGCACAACTGGGTCGACCGAATACACCACTACGTCGTAAGTTTCATCTCCAAAAGACCAGCGTGGCGGCTGCATTCACTCCACGCATCGCGGGCATCTCGAACATCTCCATCTTTATCCATATGCTCGACTGGTGCCAATGGAAGACGCCCTTCACCCCGTCCACGCTTTTGCAATCACCCAGGCATTTGGAAGTGTACAAACCCCTTCAACTCGTCGCTGCCCGCCGTTCGGCTTTGGGATCACATGGATCTCCGACTTCAGCTTTTGCAACAGCGCTACCCAGATCTAGACATAGAGGTGGCGTTGATATCCACGCAGAGGTTGTCCCTGACGTCTGGCGCAATGCGGTCGACGTTCTACAATTACGAAGCGTTGGAAATCGTCGTCTTAACTCGAGGAAGACGCTGCAGCACCCCCGACACGTGCACCACGATTTTCGTCGACGACTACCGCTACGAGCGTGATATTGTCCAAACCAACCTGGTGGACTGGTACGGGATTGTAGCAACGTTGCGAGGTGGAGCTCAGGCGTATGTGTGGGTCCGCTTGCTGTTGCTGGGTTACGGTGCGTACGCAGCCACGGCGGGATCGGTCGCGGGAAAACGCCGCATTGGTTGCTAGCCGTTCTGATCATCATCAAGATCCCATTTCAAGTTGTCGTTTACTCCAGTTTGCTGCCAGTAGCAGCCTATACGATGGCGCTGCTCCTGGATAGCAACTTCATGGATATTTTTCTCGACTCGTATTGGGCTTCCGTGGGCGGTAGTGTCAACTTTCGACCTGTGGCTTTCCTGCAGTCGACGGCCGTCCAGATGCGCAGTGTGTGGTTGTTGGCGCTACTAGCGGGCTTGGTTGTTTTTGTAATCCGGAAGACCCGTGAAGGAGGGGATGACGGCGTCCCTGGTATCCGTGGTCTTCTCATCGGCTTCACTGCTACGCTCACAGTCTCCGGGCCTTACAAAGTACGTTTTTCCGCGACACGAACATTTCGCTTAACTTTCGGCTTGCGCATGAAGGAGCGATACTGGAAAACGTAGTACACTCCAACCCTGGAGGGTATTTCAATACGTCTTCATATATCTTCGATGATAGCGCCACCATGCTCTTGTTTTGCGTCGGCATCGTTGTGGGAAGTGCGTTTGTAATTAAAGTTCTCGGGTATCTTGCGCCGCAAAGCGACTTTCTTGATCATCCTCAACATGGAGTGATAATCAGCTCGACCCCGTCGTTCCTTGCGGTGCACGAGCTCTTTGGCCAGCTTCATTATTGAGCATTCATTTTTTCTCGGTAGCGCGTTGTCCACCATCGCGTAATGGCCCACATTTGTCCAATGTGCGAGGCCTCTCCCCTCCGTTAACCTCATTCCAATTGGCAAGCCATCTCCAACAGTCAGCATGCTGCCACCACCACACACATCTCCCTCTTCACCGAGCAAGATATCGCCGCACGCAACCACACACACAAGTGGTAAATCTCGAAGTGGCCTTGTCACTCGCTTACATTCTCGCACGGCGGAGTACTGCTCTATCGTGCAGCTGATGAACGTCGCAATGATGACAGACCCGTGGAATCTCATTTGGCTCCGAGTAATTGGAATCCCGCTTTTCCTGTACAAGATACAGCGCAACCAGTCAGTTCACACTGCCATTCGCGACGCTAACCATCGTTCTTACGCGCTCATTTTGCCATGTCCAGAGCACGAGATGGAAGAGCGCGTCGGACTGAGCCGCGGTGAATACCAGCTGCTGGACTCTGTGAGTTCTCGAGACATCCCCATGACTGTCTTGCTACAATCGGGTTAACACGTTGTGCTGACATCGTCAGCTTCTCCACGATGTTGCAAACTCCTCGGCAATGGTCACACCATTTTATTTCTTCATTTCTAGACTCCTGCCCACGTTCTCCTCAGCAACACGGTCGACGCGCGTTGTGCCCGCAACGAGTTAGTGTTCTTCAGTGTCACGACTGAGGCGCCCCAGTCCATTCAACGCAGCAACGCGATAGGCCTCTGCAAGTGTCGGATAGTTGAAAACGGCGTCGCGGAAGTAAGTCAGCGAGCATCCCATAGCCATGGCGACCTGTCCAATGTGGATAATTTCCGTTGCGCCCTCCCCAATGGCATGCACGCCAAACACCTTGAGCGTATCGGGATCGAACAAGATCTTCAGCGTACCGCCAGCCATCGCCCCCATCATCTGCCCCTTGGCCAGTTCCGAGTATTTGGCAATGCCGATCTCGTAGTTCACGCAGTTCTTTGTGAGCTCCTGCTCCGTTTTGCCCACCATCGAGATCTCCGGGATCGTGTAGATGCCGTACGGGTAGTTGCCGCTTTCCAACTGACTAGTGGTCGCGAGCTCTTTGTCCGGGTTCCACATGTGACAGGATGCCAATCGCCCTTGCTCCATACTCGTCGACGCTAGAGCGGGGGCTCCAATGCAATCACCGGCGGCATAACTGGCAGCAAAAGTGAAAACACGTCAGAGTGTGCTACTACGTCAATGCAAATAGCACAATGACGGACATGTGGGGCTGGTCGGTCTGGTAGTTCTTGTTAACGTTGATCAAGCCACGGTGGTTCCGAGAAAGACCCACCGCCTCTAGATTCAGCCCGTCCGTTGCAGCCTGACGACCCACCGTGTAGAGCAGAGCATCGGCGCTGAGCACCTTGCCGCTGTTGAAGAACACCTTCACGCGCTTGTCGGTCGTCTACGAGTAGCAAATACTACCCTGTCAGTGGTTTGCACATACAATCACGGCGTCTTGCGGCCGTACCTCGACTTTCTTGACCGTCTCCCCAGCAGGAACCGCGCACCGTTGCTTTGCATCTCGTACGTGAGGTTACTGATGATCTCTCGGTCGCAGAAGGACAGGATCTGGCAGCATTGCAATACACCTCTGTCAGTTCGCCCTGGCTACTTCTTCCTAACCCACTCAACACTTACGTCTGGTCGTCCGTCCACCACCGTGACCGAGTGGCCAGGCACGACGTTGACCATGGAGGCGTACTCCATGCCGATGACGCCGGCGCCCATGACGATAAGCGAGCGCGGGAGCTGGTGCATGTCACGGCTCAGGATCTGGTCGCTGTCGATGATGACCTTGCCGTCGATGGGCACCAGTGGGTTGTGCGCCGGTCGGGTGCCGCAGGCGATCAGGAACTTGTCGGCGCGCACGCGCGAGAGCGAGTCGAGTGCGCTGGTGCTGTCGCTGGTGCTGGAGACGCCGGCGCTGCTCTTGTCCTTGTCGTCGCGCACGACGGAGATCTCGTGCTCGTTCTCGAAGCGCGCGAAGCCGGGGATGACATCCACGCGGGCGGCCTTGAGCTGCGCGCGCACCACGTCCGTCTCGGAGCTCACGACGCGCTGCACGCGGTACAAAATGTCCTCGATGGTGACCGTCTTCATGGAGTAGGATTTGCCGTAGAAGCCGTGGTGGCGGTATCCGGACAGGTGCAGCACGGCCTCGCGGAAGGTCTTGGACGGGATGGTGCCCGTGTGCACGCACACGCCGCCCAGCGAGCTCTTCTTGTCCACGATGGCCACGCGCTTGCCCTGCTTGGCCGACTCGAGCGCGCACTGCGTGGCCGAGGGCCCGCTGCCCACCACCACCAGGTCGTAGGCCGCCACCTGCGGCTTGATCTGCGTCGACAGGCGGCGGCACAGCGTTCGCGACGGCGTCCAGACCATGGCCAACGAGCTTGCTCGGCTGCTTGCAGTTTGCTGCGTTAAACCACAGCCGTCAGTCGAACATGCCTGAATTATGCATAATCGTAGTTTCCATTTTGGCGCAGGAAGAGATTTGAGCTACCAGGACAAGATGGCGCGCAACGAGGAGAAGGCGCAGTCGCTGCTGAACCGGTGGACGAGCATGAAGCAGGACTTCGCAGACACCTTCAAGAAGTAGGTGGCTGGAGATCGGCGCTGACTGCAGGGCTTTGTGTGCTAACTGGCTGCTCTGTGTATGCCATGTTGCTACAGTCGACGGCCGTATCTGGCCTCGCAGTGCGACAACCTCAAGGACGCGGAGCGCTGGCGGCGCCAGATCATCCGCGAGATCTCCAAGAAGGTGGCGGACATCCAGAACGGTGCGTAGCAGCGATGCGGAAGATGGTTCTGTTGGGAGGAAGCCTGACGGGGTGGACGCTGTGAACTGCTGTGTGTATTTGCTGTGCAGCCGGCTCAAGCGAGCACGTGATCCGGGACCTGAACGATGAAATCAACAAGCGCATCCGAGAGAAGCGCCACTGGGAGCGGAGGATCGTGCAGCTCGGCGGCCAGGACTACACACGCTCGCAGCCGCAGACCTACGACGAAGACGGCGACGCGGTGGCAGCCGTCGGCGGCTACAAGTACTTTGGAGCGGCCAAGAACTTGCCCGGGGTGAGGGAACTCTTCGAGAAGCAAGCGCCAGAGCCTCGCAAACGCACCAGGGACGACATGTACAAGCACATCACGCCAGAGTACTACGGCGACCACGACAACGAGGACGAGCAGCAGCTCAAGGACGAGGAGGCGGCCGAGAAGAGGCTTCGACAACGAGCTATGGACGGATGGGACGCTGCCGAGGCCAAGCGCAGGACTCAAGTGGCAGCGCTCGTGGATGCAAAACGGTAGTCGACGCTGATGGACAAGTCCTACACCTATGAGGACACATTACCGCCGTCTGCACCGACGGAACACGAGCGAATTTGCTAGTCGTAGACGAACAGAACACTGTGACAGCGACGAAGGACCAGCTGCAACCGACACGACAAGCGCAGCGTTTGGATGGATCCGCGAGGTGTGGATTTGGTATAGATTTGTGTTTCTGGAGTTTTTGCATTGATTTCTTCGGCTCGCAGACTGACGCATTGCACGGCTACCTCTTTCTCGACGCGTACGATGCTTCCGTCCCCTCCTCCGTGGCGAATAATTACAGGAGGACAGCCCTGGTGAGCCAAAAGACTTTGGCCGTTTAGTCCTTGAAGTGGCGGATGGGGTTGGCCTTCTGGGCCTTGCCGTACTCGACGGAGGCCGCCTGCCACTCGGGCGAGGTGGTCTTGGGCGAGCCGGGCACGTCGCCGCCAAGGTCGGGGCCTGACAGGAAGAGACAGCAACGAGAAGGTCAGTGTACTGGTGACGCTCCGCACTAAAGGTTTGCGCCGCTTTACCAGAGTAGCGGAAGAGGGCGAAGGACGCGTACGAGATGCCGATGAGGCTAGAGATGGAGACGACCATGGCCGGGCCCTTGGCCATCTTCTGCGTGAGCGTGAGGAACATGGTGCTGCTGGCGGAGCGAGGCTGCGGCGTCGGGCGTGGCTTTTGGAGACTGTCATGAACCACCAGGAGAGGCGCTCCCCATCTGGGGCCACGCTGCGGCTCGACGGCCATACAAACGCCAAGTCAAACCAAGTCGCATAGACCCGCGGCGAGCCCCGCCGAATTATGCGGTTTGCAGCCCTCGCGCCGTTCGGCCCGGCCAAGAGCGGCACAGCATACAAAACGCTCTATGCGGACATGAAGAGAAGCTCTGAAAAGTAAATTCACCTCTTTTTCGGCGATCTGCAAACAACGACACCCCGATAATACGGACAAAGGTAACTTTCGCTTCAACGCGACAAGTTTCTTCGTGCTAAATATCTCCCTCCTCGCAGTGTGCACTCCGCTAGTTGAGCTCCTGGATCACGGGGCGTGGCTTGTTGCTGGGCTTCTCGAGGCGCATCTGGAAGGTCGACGACTCGTTCTTGCTATCGTTTGCCTTCGCAGCAGTCTTGATCGGAGCCTCTGCATCCGTCTCCACCGCGTTGCTGTCCTTGTCGTCGCCGTCGCCATCGCCGTCCTCCATCATGCCTAACGCAAAGTTCTACACCGCAACACCACGTCAGCGCTCAACAACCTCCGCTGCCAACTGCAGTCTACGCACCATCTCAATCACGGGCACCTTGCCCTCCTCCTTTTGCTGCTGCCAGTCATGGCGTCGTCGCCGTCCGCGTCGCTCTCGCGCTCCTGTTCCTCCACTTCGATGTTGTGTTTGGCGCCTTCGCCTGCCACCACCGCTTCGCTCAGCTTCTTGTTCTCCTCGGCCATCACCGGCAGGAACGCCTCCAGCTTCGAGAACACTGCGGCACACCACAGCCAACGATTAGTCCGCGCAAATGCCACCACTCCATCGCATCCTACTTACGGGCGCTCTTGGGCAGCTTCGGGAAGGACGGGGGCTTCTGCTGGTCCTGCATTGCGGTCGATCTGTACAGACAAGAGGCATTAGCGGCCACGACACACCACTGCAGCCGACGTCTTACCTGCCAGCAGCTTGCTTTGGCCACGAACGTCAACTTGTTATCGCGATATTTGCAATACATTAGCAAAATTCGCATTAAAAAATGAAGCGGCGCGCAATGAGCCATCGAGATGGCCCCAGAAGGCCGGCGCACAGTGCGCCTCAAGCCTCGGCGACGCGTCCCCGGTCGTCTGCAATGGCTGCGCAGTGCCGCCAAGGCCAAGGTGGACGTGGTGGCGCAGCAGGCACTGGACCACGACGACGGCATCTTCCTGGCGGTGCGCGCCAACGACTCGGCCGCGGCACTTCGACTCGTGGACGCTGATACGCAGTGCCTGATGCAGCGCGATTCGGTGGGGCCGCTCCCGTGCACATTGCGTTCCTGTTCGGCCACTACGAACTGGGCAGGCTGCTGGTGCTGCGGTGCAAGGCGCTGGCCACTCTCACGTATACGTCAGGGAACCCGCGCGAGCCGTCGCCCTACGAGGGTGAGAACATTCTGCACATCGCCATCATCCACCGCCAGAAGGAGCTCGTGCAGTGGCTAGTGCGAGAAGTGCCCGAGCTGGTGGACGCAGAGACCACTGGCAAGTTCTTTGGTCAGACCAAGGCCTGCTACTTTGGTGGCACGCCGCTGCTCTTTGCGCTCGCGTCCAACCAGGTCGACACGGCGCTGTGCATCTTGGAAGCGTCTGCGCAATTGCAGTATGGATCTGTCCAAGGTGGAGCGGAAGTGGTGCGTACATCCATCTTCGCGTGTGATCGCTACGGCAACAACGTGCTTCACTTGGCAGTCATTCGCGACTTACCTGACGTCTTCGACTTTGCTCTGCGCTACGTGATGGAACTGCTGTCGGCTACAAGTGAGTCAAAGTCGATCTCGACTAAAACCGAGCCTTCAATCTCTGAAAACCGACTAGGTGACGAAGTTCATCCGTGGAAAACGCAGTCGATACTCACGAATCGACACGACCACCATCTACCGCACAGGAAGTAGATGCTGCTACGTCAGCCGACTCCAAAGAGGGTGACATCAACCTCGTGGATTTCCTCAAAAGACCAGCGATGCGGGGTATTCACGGATGCTGCGCTTTTGGATGCACCGGAATGCAGACGAGCTGACGCCGCTCTCACTCTCTGCAGCCACCGGCCAGCAGCGCATGTTTCAGCACATATTCCACCATTCCTCGTCCATGGCATGGCGATACGGGCCAATTACAGCTTTCCACGTTCCGTTGTTCGACTTGGAGCAACCAGAAGTACGGCCAGACCCGGATTTCGGACGCTTTCAGCGCCTGCATCACTGGATTGAGTCATTGCCATACCCGCTCGCGCCCAAGGGAAAGAAAGGATATCGCACTGCAATTCAGTGCCTCTGCTCCGTTGAGAGAATTTCAAATACCCTGCCAAGGCACCATACAGCTATACAAGAGGTTGTGTCAAAGCGCCTTGAAATGCTCAAGATGCTGGAGATCCAAATACTTCTTCGTAAAAAGTGGAAGTACGTTGGCCGTCGACGTTTTCTCTGGCGTCTAGCGACGTACGTACTCTTTCTCGTACTTCTAAACGCGTCCACCTTCGCGCCATACAGCACGTACACATCAGGCCCAAGAGGATATGCAGCTGGTCTGGGAATCGCTGAAGCAGGAGCCATTGTGTTGGCCGCAGTGAAGTTCTTGAATGAAAGCAACCAGATCGTACTGAATTTCGGAGGGTACGTCACAGAAGGCGGTGCCGGCCGCTTGGACAATATCTGCACCATCGTGACGAGTGTCGCCCTCTTCGCGTCTTCGATACTTCGGTTTGCTGGCAGCGATGATCTAGGTGACGCTTTTGCTGCTGTCACGCTCATCTTTGCCTGGTTTTACGTCTTTTCTTCCTGCTTGGGTTCCGTGCGACGGGGCCATTCGTGATCATGATTTTGCGGATGATTGTCAACGATATTGTGCGCTTCTTCGTGGTGTACAGCGCCGTTTTGGTCGGATTTTCTCAGGCGATCTACTTGGTCCACGACGGTCGGGTTGGGCCACAGGCACTGATTGTGCGCATGCGAACACTCATCGTCATGGGCTTCACCGGTGAAGTAAATTACAACGACAATTACGCCTCTGGTGGGCGAATGAACGCCTTCACGCAACTGCTAGTACTGGGATACGTCATCCTCGTCATGATTCTGCTCGTGAATTTGCTGATTGCCATGTACGTTTGCTTCCGCATTAAAATCGGCTTGCCGTGTTAAGTCATTATTGTTTGGGCAGGATGGGAAATACGTACAGCGAAGTGCTACAGGAGTCGGAACAACGGTGGGTAGCCGAACGCGCG
Source organism: Phytophthora macrochlamydospora (assembly GCA_011947325.1). Classification (NCBI taxonomy): domain Eukaryota; phylum Oomycota; class Peronosporomycetes; order Peronosporales; family Peronosporaceae; genus Phytophthora; species Phytophthora macrochlamydospora. Next base: position 23,729 of record JAAVTH010000014.1, read on the forward strand.
AACATCATGGCCTCCATCGATAACCAGTGCCCGGCGGAGTGGAACGATCAAGCTCGAAAACTGTTTGCCATCCCATTGCAGAGCCGTCGCGGCGCAGAATTGCTGTATCTCGAGATGGAAGTCAAAAACGTCGACGAGTGGATTCGTGACGGCGCTTAGAAAAAACAGCTCAAGCTGCAGGTGGAGACAACGGTCGCCGTTGTGTAGAGGATCTCGAGAGCACTTGGTGTTCGTCTTCTGAAACAGAGATTGTCTGAACGGGGTTGTCGTGCTTGTGCAGATCTTCCTTTTGGTTACAGCTTGTCAGCGAGGGGGTTCTTGTCATCGTCCGCGTGCTCGAGTTTGTTCTGCAGTAGCTGGTCTAGGACGTTCTGCTGCGTTGTCAGTCGCTCCTGCAATACTCGATTCCTCTCTTCCAGCTCCTGCTGAAGCGTAGGGAGCGTTTGCTTTACTATTGATATCACAACCTCCTTTGGAGCAGCATCAGTCTGAGGTTCGCCTTCTACTTCAGAGCCCCTTACTCTCAGTTTTTCTGCCACCGCCTTGAGCTCGATCTTCTTCTGAGTACTAGCCACGCCACACTGCACCTGCTCAAATAACCACTGCACACAACTGTCAGATTGTTGCTACGGTAGGTAATCTCTGCTCGACAACTTGTTTGGCGTACAGCACCTGCATCCGCGCGGCCTTCCTGTAGTTTTGCTCGCATCTACGAACGATTTCATCCTTGTCCGACAGTGGCTCGCCATCTTCCTTTGCAAAGCGCACATTTGTTGCTCGAGGTACAGACTTCTGCGGTCGCTGCATATCCGTCAGCGTCCCCCGCGTTATCTTGGCGATCTCTTGCGGTGGCGCCGCTACCTGCTCTTGCAGTCGCTGTATGTCCTCTTTCAACTGCAGCCGTTCGTCCTCGTGGTGCTGGACAATTTGCAGCAGCGCCTGCACGTTGCGGTCGTAGTCGGCCATCCACTCGCGCTCCTTATCTCGCAATTGCTGAGCAACCGCCGCTTCGGCTCGTTGGACACGGCTTTGTAGTTCCACGTTGAGTATCTCGGCTCGTCGGCGTGCAGCATTCGCGTGCTTGAGCTGCACCCGAAGGCGCTGGTTGTCGTCCACCAACGACGGGTAGTCTCGGCATTGATTCGCCATGGTGTGAAACGACGCGAAAGCGGAAGTGGCGCATTGGGACAGGGGTGGACTGCACCGCCGTTGGGACTAACGGCGGTGTGATGTGGGCGGCATCCAAGAACCTCGTCCCAATGTTTTCCTTCGGCATCCTCCTTCCACTTCCACTCAGCCATTTCGTGATCGAGACCGAGTGACATGGGCATCCACCTGCGCAAGTTGATGCGGTCGAGAGTGATCGTGGTGTTCGGCGCTACGAGCCGCATCGGCCGCGCCACGATGGAGGTGCTGGCGACGCAAGACCAAGTGTCGGTGGCGCTGGTCGCAGCGGTGGAGAGCGCCAAAGATCCGCGTGTCCAGCGACTCAAACGCGCCACCAACTGCTTCGTCGTCCAGTGCAACTTCGCCGCCGGAGGAGGACTCGCTTCGCCGGGCCGTGCGCAACACAGACGCTGTGCTGCTCGTGCCTGCCTTGTCCGAGAGTGGCGTTCGCTTTTCGAGACGGGTCGTCGACGCTGTGGCCGCTGAGCAAGTGGCTCGGCTGGTTGTGGTGAGCAGCATCCTCGCTGCTCCCGACCTGCTTGGACGCTGCCGAACGGAGCGAACACTCGAACATCGCGCTGCAACGGAGGCAGTCGGGGCGACTCCTGCCGAAGTCGCTGCTTTGGAGGGCTACGAAGCCGTGGAAGTTCACGCGAGGGGAAAGCTGCCTGAGCCGGGGCGTGCTATCGCCCTGCGCATTCCGCTCCTGATGGAAACGCTGCTGTACTGTCGGGACGAGATTCTGTTCGCCAACCGCTTCCTCGGTTGCTTTGGCCTGGACACGCGAGTGCCTTGCATTTCGGTGCGTGATGTCGGCTATGCGGCTGCGGAAGTGCTTGCCAACCCAAAGCGAAAGTACGAGGCGGTGCATCGGTTGACTGGTGGGCCCAACGCAAGCTGTTCGCCAAACGAGGTGCTGCGGATGCTGACGACGTTGCTCGAGCGGGACGTCAAGTACCGCCAGCTCAGCGACGAAGACTTTCTGCGTGTCATGAAGGAGAAGGGCACTCCAGACCAAGTCGCCCAAGGCACGGTCGGTCTTCGGATGTTCCTCGAGGACCCGGTGGAGAGCGAAGGTCGCGGTGAAGACACAGCAGCTCGAACCGAAGGAAACGCCAACGCACACAAAGAGGAAGACGACCGTCACGTGCATCTGCCGGACGCATTCCGCACTACGAACGACTTTCGAGCGCTAACCAAACGTGATCGAATGACGCCCAGACAATGGCTCCAGCGGTATGGCGAAGCGCTCTTTGCTCGCACACCACAAAACCAAGTCCAGCTCTTCGTGGTCGGCTCGGGCGAGGCCCTGTTCCTCGAGATCAGCAAGTTTGTTACGAGCCAGATGACGGCGCCTTCAGCATTGCCGCCGCGCGAAGTCGGCGACTCTGCTATCCCCACGGTTGCGCCGCATCGACACAGTCGTCGCAACGATGAAGGCCTGCACGCCAAAGTCACACTCTGCACGGTGAAAGCTGCTCCGGGATGTTCCGAGCGCACCAGATCTGCTGCGTCGCCCTCCTCGACAGTTTATCAGCTCGAAGGAGCGCCAGCTCTACCCATGAGCGACCTCCTCAAGCAGCTTTCTTCGCTGGACGTGGTGGTGGTCATCCCGCCGCTTCGCCTAGGAGGAAAAGCTTGTCTCGACGTGGTGCGTGCTGTGATCCATGCCGCCATTCGAGCCAATGCCTGGGGCGTGGTGCTGGTGAGCTCTCTGTTCGTTGACTCGCCGACCTCGCAGGAGAGCCCCATCCTGGAGCAACTCGAGGCCATCGAGAGCTGCGTCAAGTCGTCGGGAATTTCGTTCTCGATCGTACGCCTTCCGCTCTTCATGGAGTACTTCCTAGCACTCTCGCACTGCGAGGAGGGCCGAGAAGGATTCGGCAGCTTGGAGGAAGAGAAGCGCGACGCTCCTGCCGTTGGCGGGGCTGAGACCGAGGTGAATCCGCAAGGACGAGATCGCGTTGAATGTGAAGACGAACTGGTGACCTCCCCGCCCGCGCACATGATGTGGCCACTGCTGGAACCAAAGCTAGCGCATGCGCGAGTGTATCTGATGGCACTGGAAGACGCAGCGAAGGCCTTGGTGGCTATCGCATTCGGGTTTCCGCTGCACCGCGGGAAAACCAGAGAGCTCTACACCAACAGCGTCTCCATGCAAGAAGTGCAGCGCACCCTGCAGAAGCACGCGCACAAAGCTCGCTTTATCCGTTTGAGCCGCGTGGACGCTCTGCGCGAAAACCAGGGCCGCGAGTTTTGGCGCATCGCCTACTGGCCGCGCCCATACACACAGCAATTCCTGGAGTGTGCCGTGGAGCTTTCGCAAGTTGTGCAAACGGCGGCGACCACCGCCGAGGCTGCTGGAGGTGACATTAAGCCGCAGAAGATGGTGCTGCCGCTGTCACAGAGCTTCGAGGACATCACCGATCTTCCGCCGCTAACGCTCGACCAGTGGGCAGAAATGAACTCGAAATGCTACACGCATGCACTCGCTGCACCGAGAGCGGACGAGTAGCTCGTGGGTCGTCCTGTCCTGCTGTAGCGTGGATTAGTAGTTGCCGTACTTGGCGAAGGACTCTTTGACATGGCAAATGATTGAAATTCCCTTCCTCGCTTATGTGCACATATGCAGACCTCGGTCGACAGCTTCTTACTCGCGGAGTTTCTTCCAAGCCGTCGCAGTCTCCTCCGCCACGCGAGCTTCCGTAGCGCTTTCCCGAGTGAACACAGGCACTCGAGCCGACGCGATCAACTCGAACTTGTCTTCGAGCACCGCAGCGGTGGCATCGTCGCTCGGCACCACAACAAGCACTTCGCCGCATCGCATTTGGCGTCTCAGCTTGGCAGCGGAGACGGTGCCATCTCGAGCAACCAAGGGCTTTCCTGCCGTCCCCAAGGTCGACGACGTCACAAACGACTCCAACGCCTGCTCACTCTTGCGGCTCAGGTCGTCAAAAAGCCCGTGGCAGCTGGATCCCGCTACTCCAACTTTCAGCGGCTCCTTCGCAGCGACAACGACGCGCTCGCTGGATCGGAACGGGTTTCCGTTCACGTACGGCGGCGGCGCATTAACGTCCGTCGTCGCAAGCGAGATGGCACCGTCGTCGTCCACCTTCTGCTCCACAACGCGGAAACCTGCGTGCTGGAAGAAGTGCGGGCGAAAGTGATAGCGCGCGAATTTGGACGCTCCGTTGTCTCCAGCGCTAGCGAAAGACCCGCCCATGATCACGTTGTGCTCGCCATCGAAGCATGGCTCGCTGAAGTCGTCGTAGTACGGGTGAACATGAAACCCTGGCAGTGCCGAGAACTTGTCCTCGCACCACTCCCACGCATTGCCAAACACGTCGTGGAAGCCAGCAGCAGTCGCCGGCATCGCATCAACCGGCGAGAACGACGAGTAGGACCAGTTGAGGTTCTTGCCTGTTGCTGCAGCCATGTTGGTGCCCTCTGGCAAAGTCAAAACGTCATCCGATGCGGCATCCACCGACCGATCCTTGGCGTCGCGCAGGAGTTGGTGGATTGGCTCAGTAGTGAGGTGATACACAACCTTCTTGTCCGTCTGCTTGGCTTGTTTCCATTTGCAGAAGGCCTGGGCCTCGTGGAAGTTGACTTGCGCCGGCCAGCTCCACTGCATCGGCACCACGTCGAACAGCGCGCGCAGTTTGTAGCGGTGGCTCCCTGAGGGTCCGTCCTGCACCCAAAAGACCGGCCACTTGGTGTTGCGGAAGCAGCGCCATTCCCATCCAAGCTTGCTCCAGTACGATGGCTCCAGGTAGCCGCCATCGCGCACGAAATCGTAAAACTCGCCGTTGGACACCAGGAATTTGTTGGCTCGGCATGCTGGCACGATTACCTCACGGTGGCCGTACTCGTTGTCCCAGCCGAACGACGGAAAGTCGCGAGGTTTGCCGACTTGCACCGTCGTGGCTGGCACACCCAGCAGTTCGTTTTCAGGGTAGTCGACGCCGACGACCGGACGAAGCGCAACGTCCTCTTCACGAAGAGACTCGTGGTACGCGGGCAGCAGCGACGAGCTGCGGAAGAACTCGACAGAGTGCTCCAACATCAGCATCGAGCTCGTCTCGTGGTGGATACGCTCGTGCTCTAGCCCCATCAGAAGCGCCCACAGCGGCGAGCCTTCCGTGATCTGCTCGTGGCCAGGCTCGAGTCCAGGGTGCGTCTCGATGACGCTGCGGATGAGCGAGTAGACCTGGCGACGGTACACCAGCACTTCGTCCACGTGCGGCCAGGCCATCTCGTTCTTGCTCATGTCGTCCCAGCGCATTTCATCCACGCCCACTTCGAAGATGTGCTCGAAGTAAGGGTTCACCGGCTCGGAGATGAGTCCCGACACGAGGAATTTGTTGACAAAGAAGCTGGTGGGGTGGCCGTAGTAGAAGATCATCGGGTGGCGCAGCTGGTGCGGCGGTGGCGCCATGAAGGCGCGCTCACCCTGCAGCGTCGCGAACAGCGCGTCCGTCATGGCCCACGAGTTGTCAAAGTAGTCGAGCATCTCGTCACGAGAGCAGGTCGCGAGGTTGGGCATTTTGACGGCATTCAGCCTGCCGGTGGTGCGGTCGACGCCGGGGAACGTCGGGTCGGTGCGCGGGTCGCGAGACGTGGTGAACCAATCGCTCGACCGCTCTCCGAACAGGAAGCTGTCATCGTAGACGTCGTCGTGTTGCGGCTGCTGCTCGTCTTCGACGTGGACGCTGGCGGCGGACGTGCAGAGGATCGGATTCTGCGGAGTTGGCGTTTTGGAGTGCAGTGCACGAGCTTTGATGGTGGTGGCGATAGCAGCAGATTGGTGCTGCATCTGAGGAGTGAAGAGCATTGCGTCGCGGCGGTGAAGCCTTCACGGGGGTCGCCACGAGGTCCACGGATGCGTCCAGCGTGGCAGCGGACAGCGTTCGAGCCAACTGGGCGCTGGACAAGCCCAGCGGCCGCTTGTTGGCGGTTGGGAAGCGACGCGGAAAGCTGGTGATGGCCAACATGTTGAGGCGGGGCAGGAGGCGGCGGTCGCCACGGGGTTTGCAGGCGCGAGGCTCGGAAGATGTGGCGTCAACCGAGCTTTTGGGAAGTGACTGCTGCTGTGCGAGTCCGCCGATGAGACCGACCCGATTAGTGCGCGGTTGATTCATCATAGCTCGACGGTGCGGGGCGGTGTCCCATAGCTGAGTGGAGTGCTTGCGTGGAAGTGCTCGCCGCTGCTGTCCTCTACAGGCTGCACAGCAACGCACTGGACGCGGCTCGGTTTCGATCGGGAGGCTGGCGTTGCTCGCAGCGGCCACGAGCTGCTGTACTGCACGGACTAAAAATGCAATCCGTCACGATGAATCACTGCCAGGCTGCAGCCTTGATCGAGATGGTGAGCGCAAGCCTCTGAGGGCGTCTGAGTTTTCATCATGACAGGCGAATCCTGCAGCGAGGCAAAGGCAAGTGCAGGACCTTCACTCTGTGGTCTCCCTTCTGGTTGCTGTTTACGACTGCGACAGTTGCACTGCTGCCCGCACAATCTCTACCAGCGGAATGCTTCAACGCCAGAATGCTCACTAGATCCAAGCACCAGCATTCCCCTCGGCGGCAGATTGAAATACCAAGCGATGAAAGGAGCTGCGAAGCACGACGAGAGCGACAACGGTGACGAGTCCTGAATCGAAGTCGACGAGCAATTGAGACTTCCACCGGTTCTAGCATTCCCGGTCTACATCGCCATCGAGTCGGGCTTCAGCCCCACCACCGACGGGCTGTAGAGCTTCAGCTTCGACCAGAACTGAAATGACTTCTAGCACCACTTGCAACTGCTCCAATTATTGCGACCAGAACACTAATCGTTACCAGGGTGGTGTTGCTTTATAAGAGAAATATATTTCTCTCGCTTGGCTGCTGGCAATACCCTCCGTGGCTTGCAGGCCACGATTGTAGAGACTGCATTTCCTAGTACGATTCCAGCACAGAGCCTGATGAATGATGGCTGGAGATACGTGTCCTTTGATCCGTCGAATTTCTCCGGGCAAGAGGAAGATAGATGATATGCAATATTGTCGTTTTCACCGATTTTGGCAAAACAGAATCTGCTCCGAGATGGCACTCGACAGGGTCCAAAATGATGTTAGTAGGACAAGGGCAGCACCATTATGTAGAGCAACTTTCATGTTTGCCATTTGTTGCAAAAGGAGTGGCTCAGCTGGTCCAACCCGCTAGCAAGAGCACCCGGCAGAAATATACATTTTCGTCGTCAGAATGACTTACGGAGATGATTTCCGGTTGGGAGCAGTGGAAGCAAAACATAGGCAAGACGCCCCCTCTTTCAAACGAAGCCATTAAATCGCGATTCGTACTTAGGTTCATTAGTATGGTTTTGTTTGACGCCGTCTCATGCGTGGAAAAGCGATAGTCAGAAAACGCGTTCTCGTTCTCCTTAAGCCCTCTCAAGCCCTTTCACAAGCGTAACGTTGGGATCGCACCGTCACGCAGGCACTTTTCTGACGTAATTCCTGGGATGGAAATGAGCACCTTGCAGGTAGCCAAGGCTCCCTTCTCTGGTTGACGCGCGAGAACTGGCCTCTCACGTCGTCCATTCCTATCTCCTTCCTCCTTCTTCCTCCTAGCTGCATATATTACTCTGTCGCTGGCCTTGGTGCTCTTGTTGTACTGCATCGAGTCACGTCCCGGTGGATGCGTTCTTTTCAAGTCGAGCTCTTTCGTCCCTCCGCTCGATCGCGTTCTTCTGCCGGTGACAGGGCCCTGTTGTATGCCCGTCCTGGAACAGTTCATTTAAAGTACCCGTCTATCCGGACACTCGTGTGGGTGAATGAGCCCGTGGCCTCTTGATCACAGCGCCTCGCGATTCGACGCGACTGGGGTCGGTTCTTCTTTGTGGTGGGAGGAATACGAGTTGTCCCGGGCGGGCCGGGGATGGATGTGGCGGTGCACTTGCGCTGCTGGCTAGACCGCGCGGGGATCGGCGTGCTGCTGCGCCCTAATCCAAATAAAATTTGTTTAGGGTCTTCTGCTTGG
>JAAVTH010000150.1:0-22672 GCA_011947325.1 Phytophthora macrochlamydospora
TGACGAGTTCTCCTGTTTTCCTCGTCTCGTTTGTCCTCATCAGCTCGTACTTCATGCTCAACTTGGCGCTTGCTGTGATCTGGGAAAACTTCTCCGAGGCGTCGTTGGTGGAAGCTGAGGAGCGAAAGCTGCAGCGCGAAATTAAAGCGGCCATACCCCCACCACCGCGCACAAAGAGAACATCTACACCCAGAAGTTTTATCAAGTCCGTGGTGAAGCACTGGGTGTTTAGCACAACCGTCACGGCACTGATCCTGCTCAACACGGTGATCTTGTCGCTGGACCAGTACCCAGTGGACGACAGCCTGGCATCTACCGTCGATGTGATCAACTTTGTACTGACAGTTTTCTTTCTACTTGAAGCTTTGCTCAAAATCGTCGGGTGGGGGCTTTGTCAGTGGGCTGAGGATCAGTACAATCTCTTCGACGCCTTGGTCGTAGCTCTGGGCATTGTGGAAATCTTCGTGTCGCCTCCCCAATTTTTGTCGGGGTCTGCTCACGCAAAAGCCCAATCTCTTGCTGGACTGCGGTCGATGCGGATCTTTCGTCTGTTCAAGTTGGCCAGGTACGTGGTAGTGGCTGTACAACAATGAGAGGTGCTTACGATTTTCCTTGGCAGATCATGGCCGTCTCTGCTTCTCAGTCTCATAGCCGGCGCTGTCAGCGAGATTGGCAATTTCAGCGTGCTTCTCTTGATCTTCATGTACGTGTACGCGTTGCTGGGGATGCAGATGTTTGGGAATCGCCTCCAGTTCGACGCCAACGGAATTCCAGTGACGTCACCTGCTGCAGACTTGAGCAGCGGCGTGTACGTTCCTCGCGCGAATTTCGACACGCTGCTGTGGTCCGTGGTCACAGTTTTCCAGATCCTTACGGGGAGAATTGGAATAACGTGCTGTTCGATGGCTGGCGAGCGACTGGCTTGGTTGGTGTGGTGTATTTCACGTCCCTCGTGGTGCTGGGCAATTTCATCATGCTCAATCTGTTCTTGGCGATTCTGCTGAGTCATTTCGAAGATGCCGAGGAAGCCACGGAAGAGGCCACCAAATCGGAAGCGAAAGCGGCTCTCCGAACGAAATCGCGTGTGACGCCGATGATGCTGTCCACATCAACCGTACCGGCCGACAACGGTCGTGCGACTGCTCGACGGCTAGTCTCGTCAGTCAACGCCGAGCCTTCTCCCCAGGGATCGCTTGTGCGTTCGCAACTTCAATCCATACGCGACTCACAGTCTTCTGTTACCAAGACACTTGGCCCAAGCATGCAAAGCCGCCGTCTATCGAAAGCAGATTTGAGAGCGGAACCCATTATTCAAATGAACGCTACGTCCGTGGAGGCTCCAATGAAGAGCACAAACTCACCTCAAGGTCGGTCGCTGTTCTTGTTCGGACCTTACAACCCGATACGGCGGTTTGCTTGGAATATTATACGGCATCCGCGGTTTGACAGCGTGATTTTCGGCTTTGTTGTTGCAAGCACAGTCTGTGTTGCACTCGACAACCCCTGTCCTCACCAGATAGCATGGTCGTGATTGTTGTGGGCTACGTCGATTCGATTTTAACGGCGATATTTGCGCTGGAGGTTGTCCTGAAAATAATTGCGCAGGGATGTTATCTGCATAGGAATGCCTACTTACGCAACGGGTGGAACGTCATGGATTTCATTATCACTGCCGTGGCAATTCCAGGTCTCCAGTTTATGAGGTCCAACTCGCAGCAAGTCAAGTACTTGTCGACCTTACGCACATTTCGAGCACTGCGCCCGCTGCGTATGATCCACAAAAACCCAGGCTTGAGACTCGTGGTGAACTCCCTCGTAGCTGCTATCCCCCAAATTCTGAATGTCGGTATGGTGTGTCTGCTCCTGCTGCTGATCTTTAGCATTATTGCGGTGAACAACCTGAAGGGCCGATTCTTTGCATGTAGCGGGGACATTTTTGATGCTCTTAGCTCTGCGCAGCAAATGTTGATCACACATCCAAAAGCCTGGACAAAGCTATCAAGTGTTGAACAAGGTTGGTTTGACGAAACTGCGGCTGCTCTGTACGCTGGTGCTTCCGCTTTGGCATCCACAACAACGGAAGAGCTTCCTGGTGTCGATGGCATCACATCCCGAATGGTTTGCGCTTATTTCAACGCGTCCTGGGAGCGGACAATCCCCAGAATTTTGACAATGTGCTCCAAGCGATGCTAACATTTTATGAGATCAGCACGACAGAAGGTTGGGTGACTCTGATGCTTACCGGAGTAGATGCTACCGACGTGGATATGCAGCCCATTGTAAACCATCGTCAAGGCTGGACACTCTTTTTCATCGCGTTTATTTTTCTGGGCTCCTTCTTCTTCATCCAGCTCTTCATCGGTGTCGTGATAGAGAATTTCAATCGGATGAAGGAAACGTTGGATGGTACGCGGACACTGTCGTGTTCGCAACGGGAATGGCTTCTCATAAGCGAAGCTGCGCTCAAGTTACGCCCCGCACGCAAGATACGCACACCTCGAAATGGAATTCGTCGATTCTGTTTCGACTTGGCGCGGGGTTCGATCCTGGAGACTGTCACCATGGGGGCAATCATGCTCAACACGTTTATTATGGGTCTCACGTATTTCGGAGAAGAAGACTTGTACGCCCATATTACGGAGTCCGCCAACGTCTTCTTCACGTTATTGTTTGCGCTCGAAGCCATTATCAAAGTCATTGGTATGGGCAGATACTACTGGAAAGAGTCTTGGAATATTTTCGACTTTGTCGTGGCCAGTGGGTCCTGCTTCGGTATGATTTACACGTGGGCTGTCGGCGATACTGTGGGGTCTGGAGCCGCAACAATCCGCGCTGTTCGGGTTTTGAGACTCATCAAACTCATTCGGACGGCACCGTCACTGAGGCAGCTCGTCAATACGTTAATCTTCACGCTGCCGTCACTAGTCAGCATTGGCGGGTTTCTGCTACTCGTGTTTTTCATCTACGCTGCTGTGGGGTGCAGCTCTTCGCAAAGGTGAAACTGGGCGACCTCATTACCCCATTCGCTAACTTTCAGAGTCTCTCGATCGCCATGGTCACACTGGTACGATCGAAATGTTCATGTTGGCTGCACTCGTAGTTCTGATGCATAGTTGTTGATCTTTGATGCTACAGTTTCGCTGCGCTACGGGAGAACGGTGGAACGATCTCATGCACGAGCTTGCAAACACCGCAGACTGTGTCGACGATCCAGACTACGACCCGAACATGTGTGGCTTCGCCAACTTCGAGGGTGTACACCGTTGAATGGCTGCGGCTCGTCCGTCGCGTTCCTGTATTTATGCAGCTTCACGATGCTCATCACGTACATTCTCCTCAACATCTTCATCGCCGTCATTCTCGAAGGTTTTGCCAACGAGAAGGACCATGCGAACGGAGTGCTATTACCGCAGCATGTACGTATCTCTAATGCTTGAGCAGAACACTCATCTAACTGGTTTTAATGCTACAGTATGATAATTTTGTTTCCACCTGGTCGAACTTTGACCCTGAAGCGACTGGGATGATCAAATGGCATTTGTTCCCCAAACTGGTCCAAGAACTCGATGAGCCTCTTGGCTTTGGCAACAATAGCGAGGTCTCGACGAAAGAGATCGCAGCATTTATCGGTATGATTTATGCCGGCCAAAGTCTTGACTTTTAACTTTATTTTACCCTTTGCAGAACTTCTCGACATCGCAATCTTCAACGGCCACTACGTTTTCTTCAACGACGTCTTGCGCAAGCTCGGCAAATTCGTGCTGGATGTTGTACGTCACTCAATTTTTGGTAGTCGGTGGTTTGGATACTTTTTTCGCTGGTCGAGCTAACTTTGCGGTGCAGGTGAATGAGTCATCCGTTCCGGACTTGCCCAACACCATTGCAGTCTGTCAAAAGTGGCGCACTCTGATGAAAGGCGGCAAGCTGCGCAAGGTCGAGCGGTTCCAACTCAAGCACCTGCGTGCCTCCGTCCTGCTGCACGACGCCGTGCGATCGCTCATCTTCCGCGATGAGCTCATCGCGCGGGTCCAAAAGTTCACGGAGCTTACCAGTATTTTATTAAAGAAGACACCGCTCAACGCAGACGCCCATGGAGGTCCCAGAAGCAGCTTCACCGGGCTGCAGGCTTTGCGGAGGAAGACTTATCGTCCTCGTGACACGTCGCATGATCTTGCTAATCGCTCATAGACCGGACGATCCGTACACTTCAGCCGCTCCCAGCCTTTGGATTGCACAGTGTCCACCTCCAGTGTCTGCGTGACGCTGATCACACAGTCGATGGCCTGCATGGGCTATCGACAGTGTCCTTGGTCTCCCGCCGACCTACGCTTGGCCGGCTTCCCGCTGTGTCATTTATGTGAGACCGCCGCTGCGTGACTCATTCGCCATCCGAGATGGAGGTGCTGAGCCCTAAGACCGGCGCCTATGAGCGGCTCCAGCTCACGCCGCAGCTGAAGGAGTACGGCAACAAAGTGGCAAAGTGGAGAGAAGCAGGAGGTTCACTTTTGTGTGATGTGTGTGACAGACTGCGCGATCCGTCGGTCATTAGTGGCATGAGCTCCATGAGCGCAACAGAACTGGGGAGGCAGACGGCAACGTGCAGCAACGCCCTCCATCCATGCTGGAAGCCGTCAAGGAGGGCCTCGACGGCAGCTCAAAGTCATGTCCATCGTCGGCCTCTGCTACTTCTCGGTGCGTAGCAACAATAGCTTTTGTGGCAGCACGGACTTACAGATGGACATTGTACAGGTCTGCGGAGGACCCATCGGATCGGAGTACATTATCTCTGGTGTGTCAATGCCCATTGCGTAGCATGTTCAGGATCAGTTACTGAAGACATTGCTGTTGGTGTTGCCGTTGTAGCTGGCGGTCCGCTTGTGGGGTTCATTTTCCTGCTGCTGTTCCCGTTCATCTTTGGCATCCCGATCGCGTATGTCACTGCTGAGCTTAGCACGACGTTTCCGCAGGATGGCGAGTACTCTTGCTTATTGGGCATTCGTTATAATCCGACAACTATTAACCGTGTTGCCTCTAGGTGGTTATACGGTGTGGGTGCTCAACGCGCTGGGCCCTTTCTGGGCTTTCCAAACGGGGTATTGGGCGTGGATCTCGGGCGTGATTGACAACGCCATTTACCCGGCGCTGGCTGTGGCGACGTTTACCGACGTGTATGGCTCCATTGACTCGCCAGTCGCCGAGTATTTTGTCAAGGCAGCCATCGCGTTTGTACTGACGTTGCCGAACCTGCTTGGTATTCGCATCGTGGGTCGAGGCATGGCTGTCATGTCCATCTTCGTGATGATTCCGTTCGTTGTTCTCACGATCTGGGGTTAATTCGAGCCAACCACTGGGGTGAAGTCGGTGAGCTGCGTCGTTCCGATGTCGTGTACGATGACGACGAGAACTTCGTAAGCATGTCGGGCAGCGTCGACGTAAGTGTGACTAGCAAGCACCGCTTCTTTTTCTTTCAGACGGTGCTGACGTTATCTGGTCGTTGTGTAGATCGACTGGTCCTTGCTGATCAACACGCTCTTCTGGAACTTCAATGGGGCCGTCAACATGTCGGTGTTTGGTGGCGAGGTGAGCACTCCCGGACGAACGTACCCGCGAGCATTGCTTATCTCGGTGCTGCTAGTCACGTTCACGTACTTGGCGCCGCTTTTCGCTGCCACGGTCTTCAACTCGCCGCACTGGACGACATGGGAAGAAGGATCGTTTTCAAGCATCGCTAAGGACATTGGCGGCAACTTTCTATCGAACTGGGTAATGCTGGCGACGTTTTGCAGCAACGCGGGTATGTACATTGCCGAGCTCTTCTGTGACTCTTTCCAGCTTCTTGGTATGGCCGAGTGCGGTCTCGCTCCAGCAGTCTTCAAAGCGTACGTCGTTTATTGTTCACCTCTTTGCTATAGTCGATGCTGATGTGCTGTGGTATTCGCTTCTAGACGAAACAAGCGGTTCAACACGCCTCATAACTCGGTGCTGGCGAGTCTCCTGATCATCTTCGTGCTCATCCAGTTCGACTTTGACGTCATTCAAAACATGACAAACGCGCTCTCGGCGTTCTACCAGCTGCTGATCTTGGTCGCGTTCATCAAGATGCGCTACACGCATGCGGAGATCGAGCGTCCATTTAAGGGTTAGTGTTTGTCATGAGATGGATGTCGGTCGTAGTTGTGGCGACTAACGGGTCTTTTGCGGTTGCAGTTCCTGGCAGTATGCCTCTCCTGATTACCAGCCTTTTGATTCCAACGGGTCTGCTTTTGTACATTGCCATCGATGTTTTCTTCACGCTCGCACCAGCCATGATCGTGTTGGGCGTCACCCTCGCGGGTCTTTTGTACGCTCGCTGGCGAAAGTTCACTCGAGCGCAGTTCCGTCAGCTGGCCACCAACACGGACGAGTAGCGAGGCCTTCACATTCGACTGCAATGAAAAATAGACTGACGCAAAACGTTTTCGTCTGCATGGAGCGAGGCCTTCTCGTAGTACGATTCCAGCAGCTCAAAGTAGTCGGGGAACTGTCTCCAGATCGAAATTGCGATCGCCGTGGCCCACAGTTTGCCGGACACCCCGTTCATCGGAGGTGGGGCGACTCCATTGATCACAAACTCGAAGGCGGTCGAGAAATCCCAACTACCGTCAGGCTCTTGGATTTCAAGCAGCGCTCTGATGGCCCAAGGCAGTCGTCGCCGGTCTGCACTGTCCAGCAAGCGTCCTTTTGCATGCTTCTTCAAAGGACCATCGGAGACGACAACGGGAGAGCTTGGGTTGGGGAGGGCAGGCTTCTTGCGGCTGATTGCATCGTCGATATGATTTCACTTTTTTTTTTTTCATAAAAAGATTATTCTAAAATGACATTTTATAGATGAAGCAGAATTTATTATATCGCTACGCTAAGAAGAAAAGTGCATCGCCACGACCACGTAGGCGTCCTTGTACTACCGCTTCTCGCGGTCGACTATCTGTGAGGCTCTCATTCTGGTTATGAGCCGTTTTGGCTCAGCCAGCCATCTGACTCTTTATTTAAATGCGCTTACCCAATATCACCACATTTCAAAAAGGTGCTCGTCAATTAATTCAAGTGCTTCACTTTTCAAAGGCTCGGATGGGCGGCAGCGGCAACGGGACGGCTAAGGTAAGCTTGAGTTT
This sequence comes from Phytophthora macrochlamydospora, assembly GCA_011947325.1. Taxonomy (NCBI): domain Eukaryota; phylum Oomycota; class Peronosporomycetes; order Peronosporales; family Peronosporaceae; genus Phytophthora; species Phytophthora macrochlamydospora. Next base: position 7,152 of record JAAVTH010000150.1, read on the forward strand.
TTGCTGACGTGTATATTATTTACTGGAAGCGCATCACAAGGCCAAGAGCGACTCCACATTCGGCATGTTCTTCTGCTTCTCGCCGGCGAAGATCTTAATCGTTGAACTCGTCGACGTCGGCTTTCGAGGCGACAACACCAAACGAGTTGAGGCTCTCCTCATATCAGCAATAGAGGACTTACGCATTACAGTGGCCATCAACACCGGTACCCTCGATGAGCGACAGATGACAGAGATAATTTGTTACATCAACGGCCGAAATTTGATCGAAGCCGTTGTAGATATTTTTGTTTTGCTGTGACTCTCTTCGATTTGGTTGTCATTGAGCGAAGGCCTCCTACTGGCAGCGGAAGTCTTGAGATGGAGCAGTTCAGCTTCACCGCACAAGTTGAGATTGCCACTGCAACTTGTGTGCACATTTTCAGCTGTTGCTGCGAAATAGCTCCCACCGCCGAAACTTCGGCGGTTTATAGATCCTCCAATTGGATTGGTTCCTGCAATAGGGTTTGCTGTTGATTCTAGACATATGAAATTACTGTTGTTGCTGCACTTAGTAGTGACCAACACCCCCCCCACTCATAGACCGCCATGCTAGTCTTGTTGTAGCTCACCATATCGGGCTTCTTGTAAAGTGTGCTCGCCACGCTGATGAATACACAGAATTAGGATATGTGGTCAGGATATGCGGGTGGTATTGACTGAAACAAGAAGCCAGAAATAAGGATTTGTTATACTGTAGAAAGTAATCTGAGATGTGTGACAAGTCTCGGCTATACGAGAATTAAGCAGTGCAATGAGAAAACCAAACAGATAAAGGAAGCCTTCACTTCCTCTTTTGCTTCGGACTGAGCGCAAGCAGCCATCGTCTTGGGTCATTACTATCGACATCGGTGTGCTCTACGAAATTGGGAAACACATCCTCAACACTTCTAGGCGAGACATCTTTGGCTTTATAACAGGCTAGTTACGCAAGGCGGTGGGTGTATGCGATGCGGGATGACTTTGACAGCGTGCAAGACCGCATAGGAATATACGAATTAAGTTTGGATTCCGTTATCTTTGTCTTACTGAAATAAAAAATTGGTTCATGTTGCAGCGCGCCTAAAACGGACATGATGTTGAGTCTATCAACCGATGCCTGGGTGGATCCATACACCTCCCAGTCGAGTATCGTGCTGATGGTACACCCCGTGGGCAATTCAATTTGGGCTCGCAGCGTGTATTTGGAGGTGTGGGCTCGTGTTACTGATACCAAATGGCATGCGTGTTCATATGTTTCTCAGAATACTTAATTGTTTTAATACGGATTACTCATATATTTTACGTACAGACCAAACAAACTTGCAATGTCCTTTAGAAATTGCGACTACGATGTATTCACAAGAATGGAGGTAATATGCCTTCACAACCACCTCCTCAGCTTCGTGAGATGACACCACAGTGATGCCCTTGTCCAAATACCGAAGCCTCAAGTAAGGGACTAGGTCGTAGAGTGCGTCATCCCATTGCTTTTGGCTAGCAGTAGCTCAAGAAATGTTAGACTGAACACTCTGCACGAGTGGCCATCGTTTTGTTCGCACCGCTCTATAGCTTGGTACGAAAGCGTAAATCCCAGCAATGGCTTTGCGATTTTATGCAAGCACCGCTCCAGAGCCACAACGCTTTCTTTGGCAGGGTGGCAACGGACGTTGTTATACTAGTGACGAAGCGTTGGTACGTTCCCGCACAGAATCGTTCAAACTCCTCGTGAAATCTTCCCCATGATCGCCAACGGACCCGGAAATCACAACAACAACAAATGCACCGGACGGATCTGGAGATTTCGTGTTCAAACGGATTTCATTCCCATCCTTCGACTTTTTCTTTTACTGGATGGCCTGTTCTGCTGCTTGTATTCGCCGTGTTCGTGCTGTTCTAATTGGTCGCCATTTTTCTTATTTGGTGCATGATCCTGTTTGAAAGGGGCCATCACCTCACGTAGCCGCTGGCGGAAGACGAACGCATTTTGCAGTTGCTGGAAAACGGTGCGGCTGTGCTCTTCGAACCCGTACTGGATTGAAAAGGCTTCTGCCACCCGCCGCTCTTCAAACAGCTGCCGAACACGAGTGTTATTGGCACTATCTAAGGAGGGCCATTTGCGGGCAAGGCCATCTCAAGAGAACGGACGACAAAACACGATGTGGCACGCGACGTCTTCAACACTAAAGCTGGTCCGTCCCAAGATGCCGTGCCCGCTACAAAATGAAATAACAAATCTTGTTAGCTGCAGTACAAATTCTAGGATAAGCACAGTGGTGAAATGAATGGCGGGTGGTTAGCGGATTTAGCAGTACGGCACTACAGCTTTAGTTTTTATAGCTCACTCACGTTTCCAAGCCTCTCAGCGAAAACTTGCACCACCATCACCAGTCATCTACCATGGAAAACCTCAGCACCTCTCTGACATCAACTTAACCATCAGCCCCGTTGAGATTTTATTCTCCCTCCTCCGGAAAAGTCTACCAGTCGGAAGCCAAGGCTTTTGCGGCTATTCACGAGTGGACAAGAAAGCACCATTACAACCTAACTAAGCGCCGAGCATTTTACTCGGATGAAGCGAAGACTGCTGTGTGGAAACGAGGTCTTGATTGTGACCGCTCAGGAGGGCCAAAGGAAACTCAACAACTCGCTTGTGAAGATCGTGTGCGCACTATGCGAGGCTCAAAGCGTATGGGGTGTAAAATGAAACTAGTCGTCAGGGCTGTCAGCAAGGACGATCCGCATGGACCGTGGGAAATAGTTCACACACGCAATGGCAGTGGCATTCACAACCATCCTGCCTCAGAGGACGCTCGCGTCCATGCGTGTCATCGACAACGCGCTGCCGTCGCTCTAACTTTTTCGACAACTGATTCTATTCAAACGCTGGTTGAAGCTCAGACTGCTGCGGGTGTGTCTGTTGCGAGCATTTGTGCGACTCTGAACCAAGCCGATCCCGGCTCATTTGTGACACCAAAGGATATTGCGAACACGAAGTATGCAGTTCGACGCCGGGAAATGGCCACACAAACTGTGATGGAAGCCCTGTTCTCTAGCCTTGAAAACCAAGGATTTTTCTTTCGTCACGCTACCAACCCGGCTACACAAGAACTGCGGTACTTGTTCTGGGCGCATCCTGCAACTGCCGCGGTTTATCGCCGTCACAACGACGTCTTGGTAATGGATTGCACGTACAAGACTAACAAGTACAAGCTCCCGTTACTAAACATTGTGCTGTAACTGGATTCAATACTGCTCTGCCTGTTGCTCAGTGTTGGCTGCCTGGAGAAAGAAGAGGATTACGTGTGGGGTTTAAACATGCTGCGGATTTTCATGATTGAACTGGATGTGGGCTTACCTAGTGTGATTCTTACCGATCGAGAGCTGGCGTGCATGAATGCAGCTGACCGCGTTTTTCCTGGCGTCCCTGCCATGGTGTGCCGATGGCACATGAACAAGAACATGGAGGCTATGGCTCGCAAAACACTTGGTCAAGTCTCCGTGGTAGATCCTGTCACTGGACTAAAACGAAAGGAGAATGCGTGGGAGACTGACGCATTCATGGCTGTATTTTACAGCGCTGTGGAAGCTCTCACCGAAACAGAGTTCAGCAAACGATGTGATGAAATTAAGAAGAACAATTTGTACTTGTCAGCATACCAGGATACAAATTGGTGGAAGTACAAGGAGCGAATTGTTAAAGCGTGGACAAACAGCTATCAGCACTTGGGCGTTCGCGACACATCCATTGTTGAAGGTACACATGCAAAGTGTAAGACCTGGCTCCGTAGTAGTAGAGGCGACCTTTACACGGTATACAAGAGCCTGTTGCCGTGGTGGCAGGGTGCTGCTTCTGACACTCAGTTGCTTTCAGCACGCAATGCTGTTATTACGCCGTTTGTACTTCAACCAAGTCGGTATGCACCAGTGGTCAGGGTCATCAGTGTGTATGCACTCACAGCAACGGAAAGTCTCTGGCAAGATGCATCCAAAATCGTGCACAATCACGTTCAACAGTCTCTGTGCTCCGGCAGCTTTCGGTCAGTTAACTGAAGGCCTTGCCTGCACGACCTCATCGCCATCATCAAGTCTAACGGACAGCTGCGACTACAGCCTGCAGATTTTGCAAAGCACTGGTGGATCAACAGATATGTCAATCCGCAAATGTTTTCTAGAATTCTCGAGCCAGCCAATGTCTCTACAGCCTCTCGGGCAATCACACGCAATACACCGCATCGCCTAAACGCTGGTGTTAATGGTACAAGACGGGAGCCTACCTTCAGTGAAAGAGTTGATCAAACCATCCAGCGACGCCGCCATTGTCTTCGTGGAAGGGATATGCCGATGTAGTAGCGCTTCCAGCTACAGCCACTACGCGTCCGGCCGGTGTCTATCAAAACGTCACATTCGAGGAAGCGTTTGTTCCTCCTCGTTCATGGGGATATGCTGGTGAAAACGGATACGCATAGAATAAAACTAATAACAACTCCAACCTCTCAGCCTTTCAACCTTGTTATTGACTACGAGCTAATTAGTAACCCGAAGTTTCTTATGCGGTCGTGAAATGTGAGTTCGGTAGGAACTGGGCTTCTCGTACGCTCGTCCGCAGACACAGCAAACCAGTTTTCCCATCGGCAGTGGGTCATTTTCACGCTTACGCTTCTCCTTGTTTTCCACGCTGCGAGGGTTCTTGATGCAAAATCTGCGATGCTTCCTCATCTTGTTGCTCTCCACCATGCGAAGGCCACAATACTGGCAGTCAAACGTCTTCGGCAGCACACTGGAGACAATGTCTGGCTTCCAGTGCATTCCTTTAAACGCGAGATAGCAGTGGATACGGTAGTTGGTAGAGCTGTAGAAGGCACCGCAGTGGATTAAATCCCCTCGGAAAATAACACAGAATCCTACCGGGATATCAATTACACGCGCCTTGAGTCGTCACGGACCGCAAAGCATCCTTCAAAGACTTTCAACTTCGTGTTCTCCTGAAAGGCGAATATCATGCTGGCAGGAATACGCCCTTTGCGGCGCTGAGCTTCAAGAACGCTTGGCGGGTAATCTTGATGCGGTTCCTGTTCGTTCCGCCACGGAGCGAGCGTAAGTAGGAGAATGCCCGAGGTGTCCATGCCGAATTGATGCAACTGGCGCTGTCCAGGAGCCCACGCCGCAGCTCTGCAACGGCCCCCGACGACGTGACTCTCGACTGGGCTCGAAACTCGTCGTCGCTCTCTCCACCTACATTCTCGAAGACAGACTCGTAGCTCCTAGCCTCGGCCTCACGCTGGAGAGAAGCGATAACGCTGTCCACGATGCCTAGATACACGACTTGATAGCTCCTCGGAGGAGGCGGACTGTCAGGCTGGGCGCCATTTCTGAACTGGTAGCGGGCACACTTTGGTGGGACGGGCACGTTTCCTTCTTATCTAGAGTTTTATATGCTTCAATGAAGCGGGCACGGCTCGGTGGGACGGGCACGTTTGCCTCTTCTATAGAAGTTTGTATTGTGCGGTGAGCAACATTTTTCTGTCAAGACGTTCAGAATCCATCGTCCGTTCTCTTGAAATGGCCTTGCCCGCAAATGGCCCTCCTTAGACAGTCCCGTGTTATTCATCAAATGCTCCCGAGCCTGGGCGAGCTCGCTCTGGAGGTCATCTCCAGTCTCGTTATCGAATAACTGGCGGCTCTTCGTCTGCATGTAGTGGCCGAGTAGCTCCTTCACAACGTCATTTGGATCCTCACAGTCTTGCACATCATACATGGGTGAGCCAGACGTGCCATGGAGCTAACGTGGGGCTTCATTTGCGTACCATGGCCTGCGATTCTTCTCGGCTTGACCGATCCTGGAGCGGTTGGAGACTGCCACCCGTTTGGTGGTGGTGGTGGTGGGGATTGGCTTTGATAATTCGCATCCTGCAAGATAAATAAGTTCGCAATTGTCTCAGAACTACTGCAAATGTCACCCCAAACTACCCGAAATGATACCGGAATGTTGGTATCACCATACCTTCTCGGAGGCGTGTGACTCTCAAGCAGCGGCTTTTCCAGAGATTTCGACTTCATTCAAGCTGTAAAGGAGGAGTTGGTGGTGCTGAAGCAGTTCTGGTATTAGGTGCAAGAACGCCGGCGGCAACCAAAGCATCAATGTCTGGCTCGCGTAGGTGCCTGTTCTTGGTGTGGATCTGGAGTCGCATTCAACGGTGCAGCTACGCATCCGTCTTCTCTAGGCATCGAGTAGACCGGTGCCCGGTCAGAGCATTCTCAGGAAGTTACAGAAACCAGTGGTAATCACTAGCTTTGCATCCTTCTCATTCCAACTGAACGATATGTCGTCTGCTCACCAAGGTTAAGGCTTTAAGCTTGCGTTCGACGTGAACAGTGGAACTGTATTAGCTGATATTGCCCCAGTTTAGACGATATCAATTTTGGTGGGACGTGAGCGTGGGGTCACTACAAAATTGAGGGCGAGTGGGCAGTCGCACCTGATAGACGAATTACTTGTAACGGAGCTACACGAAAGTCATAACCGTGTGTAGACTTTCGTCTATGTAGCCATAGTGTAGTCATTTGGCTCTCCACCACTCATTTGCATATCTCTTAGATTAACTGTGACACATAGTTTAGTCTATACATTTATAGCTACGTCAGATAACAATTCAATTCAGTTCTGTTCTGTTTTTGCAGTTAATTAGAGTTGTCCTAGTTTTAGGGACACTGACTCTCCGAGTCCGGGTTACGGGACTGTGATTGGTTTGTATAGAACCGAAGGCTGAAATCCTTAAGACACCGACTTGTGGAGTCCTACGTCTTCATCTGTGAACGTGCACTGCTACACAGCACCGCTGTACAACTCGTAAGATTGTGTGTGAAATTCAATACAGTCTATTCCTTTATCCTCTGTACTAATGCCCTACCCTAGACCCGTGCTTGGGATCTGAGGCAAAGAGGAAGTGAGCTCGTCTTCAGACTGCGTTCTCGACGACTCACTCCTCGCCTCTTATCGGCATCGCACTTGTTGGTTGGCAGGCAGCTCGCTGCTTATCCAGATCCCAGCTGTGATCTGGTCTCTTCGTACTCGATAAACCAAAATAATCAGTTTGACGAGGTTTTCGTTTCATATAGTTATTTTGGTTGCCCTGCAGCCAGGCAGTGGCCTGACTGTCGTATTGGCTCAGTCTAACACAAACGCCAGCAGCAACCCCGAGTGCTTGCCCCCAACGTAGTCTTCGTATTGACGTATTCTGCGCCTTTGACTCGGCAAGTAGCCACGGATCCGTGCTCTGGACGAGGTGGCAGCATCTCTAACACTTCCAGTGGGCCGGGCAGTGGACGAGGTGCGGCCAGCCGTTCCGTCGTGAACGTGGACCTGCCACAACTACGTTATCGAAAGTGAATGAAACACTACATCGGGTGAAGCACCCAGTCGCCCTATACGAGGAGCAGATAGTGGGTTCTGTCATGCTCACGCCACCAAAAGGTACTACGGTAATGCAACCGGCCTTGCTGAAAATTTGCAAAATATTGAAGGGTTTCCTGAACAAAACGAGAAGATGCACCGGAGATGAGTGAAAACGGTTTTGAAGTGGTGGCGTACGGAGGGGACGATCCTGTGGCGAGTAAGAAAAGTATGGAGAATGTGGAGAATGAATGTGTAGCTCGAAGAAACACGCATGAGATACATCCCATTCTTGGCACAACGAACTACTCGACGCACCGTTGACTCCTAATCCGCTGCCTAGTGCTGTGTCAAGTCCCGCGGGGCTATTGAGCCCTGCTGTCCCAGCAAAGGTACTTTTCTTCTTGATTATGATAAAATAGTAACAGTCTCTCCTGTTCATTTTTAAAAAGAAAACGATTCTACATGCCATTTTCGAAGAATCTGGGATAGGAGAGAAGCGAATGTGAAGGTAGCTCGTGGCATGAGCCTGAGTGAGCCCAGCGCAACAAGAATCAATTCCTTGGTATGGTACCGATACACCGGTACAGTACCGGTGATAATAGGTTTGTGGTCGTCGCCGTACCGGTATGTCGGTTTCATCTTAGACTACTACTAGAGACTTGCTGTCTGTCCGTTTGTCTGTCGGTCGGTCGGTCCGTCGCCGAGTTTCGATGGACAAGATCCGGCGCTGCCATTGGTTGCCGAGCGCCAGCGACGGCGGCCGAGAAAGTGGACCACACCAATAGTAGGGTGGTCCACACCAAACGTACTTAATGAAGAGGTCGATAGTAGTGCTCCCCCACACAACCAACACCAAAGCCAAACGCGATGGAGCGTGGGAACGTTACCTGCGCTCGCTGCTCTGCCGAGTTCACGCGTGCGCCGCTCGACCTCGACGGCCTGGGCCACCAGTGCCTCCGCTGCGTTTGCTGCGAGGAGCTCCTCGAGTGGGATGCCTTCGAGAGGCACGCGCCAGGAGCGCATAGCGGCGGTGTCGGGCGTGCGACGGCCAGCGCAGCTTCTGGCACAGCACCGCCGCCGAGCAGCCGCTGCCACGATGGACCGGCGGCAGGAGACCATGGCCCTGGTGGCGGTCACCATCGGCCCGCCGCCGCTGCCGCCGCCACTACCACCTCGCGAAGCTCGCCACCGTCGTCGACGCCGCCGAGTCCGCCAGCGACAGACCGCGCGTCGCCGTCGCTACCACCAAACGTAGCCTATTGGCTGTAAATAACCAACATCAAAACACGCATTTTCAATTGGGTTAAATTTGTGTCATATTGTGTATCGATGTAAAAACAGGTAAAACGGGCAACAGCGTAAAGTTCGGATAGGACCGTGATGGCGATCGTGGTCGTTCCAGGTGATAGTCATCCGTTGGCCCACCCGCGCGAGAAGCGATGAGGATATCCTCTCTTTTCTGATTTTTGCTTGCTGTTGGAGAGGGTCGGCACGAAAAACGTGCTGATCTCGGCAATGACTACATCAAGATTCCAGCTGATATGCTGATCCCGAATCCTCCTGTAGAAGACGACGACGAGGAAATAGCTCCAGGGGCAATACCAAGGGTATGACCCGCATCATTGACGCAATGTATGCCGACGTTGCGAATCCGGAGGTTGCGACGGATGGATATTTTGCCAGCCGGACGATTTTGACGACTACGAACGAGACGGTACGGAGAATCAACGAGGCAGTCGCAGCTCGACTTCCGGAGACAGCGCGGGTATTTGTCGGTGGACTCGGTGGAGGATGATGACGGAACGTTTTTCGAGCAGGAGTTCCTCCACTCGGTGAACATGAACGGGATTCCACCTCACAGACTATTGCTTAAGAAGGGCATCCCCATCATGATGATGAGAAATCTCACCCCGGATCTTGGACTGTGCAATGGAACGCGTCTGCGAATCGTCGACTTGAAGGGCCACGTCATTAGAGCAGCAATTATGACTGGAGAACGAACAGGCCAAGAAGTACTCATCCCGAGAATTATGTTCGTGAGCGACGACGACAACTCCGATTTCCCTTTTTGGCTTCGACGAAAGCAGTTCCCCGTGCAACCAGCATTCGCCATGACGATTAACAAGGCCCAAGGTCAGACAGTGTTAAACTTGAGGTTGTACTTGGCTTCCCCGTGCTTTTTCCACCGCCAGTTGCATGTGGCGTTGTCTCGTGTGACATCCCGAAGCAAGTTCAAGGCGTTGATTGAGTACCAAGAGTTCGTAGACCCGGACGGGGAGTGTACACGAGAAACATCGTGTACGCGGATTTTGATTAGGAGTCGAGGTGCATTTCTAGGCTAGATGTAGCAGTTTGCCACTGCGAACTAGAACCTAGCTTTATGTTGGACAAATGGCACTTGGCAATTTTCATGACATTTTTTATATGCCTGTACGTTTTAGATTAAACTACTTACTAATTCGTGTGAAAAGCTAAATCATCCCGCCGGAGCGTAGCGGAGGCGGGCGGTCCACACAGCTGCATCCAACCATAACCCACCGCCGCGTAGCGGCGGCGCTCGGTTTCATTCCGGTTCAGTACCGACATCGTAAAGGACGACTTGTTCAAAAAGCGATAGCCAATCCAAGCCATCACGAAGCCCCAGCATGGATCTAATCTAAATTCAACCGTCGCCAAACGTCCAACATGAGCACCAAAGCTCCGTTCAAGTTCGAGGAGTTCTACCAGGCCTTTGGCAGGTCTGTATCGGCAGACGTCATCTTCGAAGACGGCCAAGTTCACATTGTGCAGCGAGAGAAGCCCACGTCGGTCGACGATGCAATCAGCCGCAAGAAGCCTGCCCTTCCCAACCCAAGCTCTCCCGTTGTCGTCTCCGATGGTCCTTTGAAGAAGCATGCAAAAGGACGCTTGCTGGACAGTGCAGACCGGCGACGACTGCCTTGGGCCATCAGAGCGCTGCTTGAAATCCAAGAGCCTGACGGTAGTTGGGATTTCTCGACCGCCTTCGAGTTTGTGATCAATGGAGTCGCCCCACCTCCGATGAACGGGGTGTCAGGCAAACTGTGGGCCACGGCGATCGCAATTTCGATCTGGAGACAGTTCCCCGACTACTTTGAGCTGCTGGAATCGTACTACGAGAAGGCCTCGCTCCATGCAGACGAAAACGTTTTGCGGATCGTGCGATCAGTTCTGCAATTTGATGCACTCGACCAGGTCCGTCAGAGACTGTTGCCTAAGTGTCGTCGACCTCTAACAAGTATAGTGTTCCATGTGAATTCAGATTCGTGCTTACAAGAATGACGAGGCTCGAGCCATCCGCGAGCGACTCGAACGCGAAGCTGCCGCGAAGCGCGAGTTCGAGATGCAGGAGGAGGAAAAATCACTCGGCTGCGCGATGAAGAGATCCGAGTCGGCAAGCTCAGCATCGTTTACGCCAGGCGACTGCCGATGCCGACACAGCAGCTCTTTGTGGCGGAACTGGGCCACGAGTTCGAAGCGGTCTTCTCCACGTTACCGCCGACGATCGCCAAGCATGAAGTATCACTAAGCGGCAGCAACGCCACGTTTAAAGTCGGTCAGCTAGTGGAGAGCTGTCGGCGACGTCGTGCAAGCAACAGCGTAGTAAATCCGTCCACTCGCTGGCATCATTGCCGCATCACCGCCATCGACGAGGACTGTCGTCTGTTGCAGTTGGACTTCCTAGACGGAGACTGCGAGCGCGAACGGCGAGTGCCCGTCAAGTTCGTGCGCGCCACAGCGGACGGCGCCCAAGAGATCCGTGTCGCTCAATTCGCTGCTCTGAAGGCTTCGTGGAGCCAACCGATTCTGTGCGACCAAGAAATTGCTCGGCTCGAGGACGCTCGCACGACCAAGTTGAAGCCGCTACCTTGGGATGACCGACATCACCTGCAAAGCCTGGAGAGAGATTGCTTTAGCAAGGGTGAGATCCAGGCTGCAATCACCCGACGAGCGAAGAAGTTCTTGGACCTGGCAGTGCCGCTAGCCGACGTAGCAGTCGACGGCCGCGGTCATCGGCGCAGCGCCCGCAAAGTGGAGACAAGGCCCCAGATCTGCAGGCGGACGCGCTCTTCAAGCTGCCGCCGCCGTCGTGGTGCAGTACGACCGAGCGTACACGCAAGTGTGCGAGGCCGCCCACACGGGCGCCAAGCGCTACGCCAGTGCCATGCTCTACCGGGAGCGTTTCCACGCGTTCGACTCGCTCGCCGATGCACTGGTGGCGCTCATGGAGCGGTCGGTAGAGGCACTCGAAGCTGTTTGGCGCTGGAAGCGGCAGGCCGGCGCCAGGTCGTTCGTCTGGAAGGGCGACGATTTCGAGCTCGCGGTAAAGTATCTTTGGGGGTTGTGTTGAAGTTCGACGTGGCATTGCTGATGTGCATCTATCTTATTCTGCCGATCCAGTTGGTGCACTCGCTGGATTTCCTCGCGGCCTGCCGCGAGCTGGTCGAATGGTACGGCGAGGAGTTCCCTTTGGAGGCCAACCCGTTCATGCTGTCGGTGTCGCTGCTGGACAAGGCCGAGGCCCGGGGCTCGAGCCGACGGTGCAGTCAGCAGCCAAGCCCAGCGCGCTTCGGACTGCGGTGCGTCTGCCACATACTGGAGGCGTTCTAAATTTTCTCACATGATTCTTTTTCGACGTCAGTTGAGGAGCCAGCGCGAGTCCTCGCGGGAGTTGCCCACGTGGTGGCCGCAGACGCGGTACTCGAGCGAGCTGCGGTTCCGCGTCGAGCAGGCCGAGCAGGTAGGACTGCAGCGGATTGATACATGTATCTACGAGAGACCGACGGCCTTTGTGCGTGCAGACGCTTTTGAAAGAGCTGCAGGACGCTCGGTACCTAACGCGTAGGGTGGACCAGTCCGCCCATCACGCGGTGGGACCGCAAAGCCGCGTAGCACAAGAAGTCAGCGCGCAAGAAAAGTATGTACGTACGTCGCCGTTAAAAAATATCTTTAGTTGTTGCTTTACTTGCCCTCGCCAGCACGGCGACGGCCGGCGTGGTAGGCCTCCATGTGCATCCGGATGAACTCCTGCGTGTACTTGCGGTCGGCCTTGACGGGGCCCTCGAGCGGCACGTTGTTGAAGTAGATCTTGCTGCAGATCTCGCGCCGGGCGCTCGCCGCGTTGTTGTGGGCCCACCGCGGCGCGTCTGCGCGCGGCGAGACCTGCGTTGCAGAGAGGCAGAAGAAGATCGCACAGCGAGGTGAGCTCAGCTGCAACGTGGGACAGACACGCATGACGCTGCTTACCGAGCGCGAGGATCGCGAGTTGTCTTGGAACGGCTGCGCGTCGTACTCGAGCCGGCGCTGGATGGCGCTCTTGGCCTCCACGACGCTCGTGGGCTTGAACACTGCAGGCTGCTGCTGCTGTTGCTGCTACGACAAGCGGCGTTAGATTATGCCAAGCGCCCGAGATCGACCATTGGAGATGTGGCAGTCTGTACACACCCCGTATCGATCAGCCGACGCCGTTGCCTGGTTGTTTGCAGCCGTGGGCTTCTCGTTCGCGCGCTGCTGCTGACGGGCCTTGGTGTGCTTGCACATGACGGCCGAGCGGAACGACGTCAGCGGCATCGTGGCGTCGAAGATCTGCTCGAGCTGCAAGGAGGGGCACCGAAGCAGACACAGGTAAAGTGCTGGATGCGACAGTAGCAAAGCTCTACGAACCGCACCGAGTCAGGCGGGACCAGACGACTCGCGACATCCTCGAACCTGTTGGATCGCGGCGGCGATAACGATTGCGGCTCTGCGAGCTGCGGCTCCTGGACGAGCACGATGCTGCCTCCGTCCGCGCGGCCCGTGCCGATCGCGGCCAGCGACGGGAAGTAGCGCACCGAGCGGAAGTTCTCCACGTAGGCGTCCTTGTACAGCCGCTTCTCGCGCTCGAACGCCACCAGCTCCGACTTGTCCATGGCGTTAACAAACAATCCGCTTCTATACTTATGGTCGCGGCCGTCCAAGATTAGATACTTTTTGTGTAAGATACCCCAACAACAGTTGTTGAGGGGTTGTAAAGGCGGATGAATCTTGTTCGTCGTCAGCTTGCGGGTCCCTCGTGGTAACTTGTCATAGAGCGAGCCCCGGGGCGCGCAGCGTGAAGGCGAGCCACACGCAGACCAGTGTGGTGTTGTGGACGCCACCGCACTGACAGACAAGGCGAGGCGAGGCTGCAGCGAAAAAAAATAGCGGGCTGAGAATTTTTTCGTCCGAGCTCCAAATTTCGAGCTTGCGGATGGGGGCTTGCAGTGCGTCAGCTGGGTGCGTGCACGCCGGCCCTGCTGGGGTGGCGATGCAACCACCTGTCATCACACTGCTGCAGCAGAAGCAGCGCGAGCGAAAGCAAATCGGGCCAAGCCCGAACTGGCCACCGTGCCGCAAGATACTTTTTTCTCTCAGCTCCCTCAAGCGACACACGTCACAGATACTTTTCCTCGCCCGCCTGGTTATGGCCAGTATCAGGTGTCTTTTCTTCATCGAGTCGACTGGCTCCCTCAAGTGATGGTCGCCGATACAGGCGAGCCTCCCATCCGGCCTCGGCGCCGCGGCTCGGCTCTTTCGGCGTCCCCATGGCACCTGCCGAAATCCTGCAAGGGATATAAAACCCTCGCGCTCCCCGGTCCATGCGAAGTCGAGGATCCCCGCGCGCTGTGCCTGCTTCAAACACACCGCCAGCGGTTGGCGGGCTACGCCCAAGATCGCCTCCACGTGACGGCGCAAATCGTGGTATTTACAGGAGGGTCCCACACACCTGTCGATACAGCAGTGAAGACACGCCGAAAGTGTGGAAGGAATACATGCCGGCGCTCGACCCTGGGCGGCGCGGCCAGCAGCCCTCGACAAGTATGGCCGGCAAAAGCATGGAGATCTTCGAGCGCTGCTGCACTACAGCTTGCGGTCACGAGTGCACGACGCTCGCTCCGGTGGATGGTATTATAGGTGCTACCAACGCCCGGCCCGTCTGAGCCGTGTTCTGCCCTTCCCCTACAACCTGTCCCAACCGCCGAGAACTGAACCTGCTCGCCGCCAGTATCGGAAGAAGTGAGCCAAGCCCCGACAAGATCGGCCTCGAGCCGCACACAGCGGAAAACCGACACAAGCACGCAGAGCGAACGCCCCCGACGAAGCTCCCAGGGCCTCCGCAACTTATCCCCTACAGCCCCCTCCCCCCTCCCCACAGGTAGGTCGCCCTCGTGCATTAGAACAGAGCCCCAGAGCGCTTGTCCGCGCGGTCTGTGTTTGCAACACGGTGCCAGCTGGAGGACGGCGCTGCGGTTGCGGGTGCAGCTCGCGCGGCTCGATCCATCCATCCCGAACCAAGCTTCCGCTCACTCTGAGACTCTCCAAGATCCGCCACTCACTCGCGCTGCTCTTTTGCTCACGCGCAGGTCACGCACAGCACTTGACGTTTCGCGGCCTTTCAAAGTGGACCGAGCACACACGTTGACGTTGACGTTCACCTGAGCGGTAATAATAGCCCTCCATCGCAACGCCATGGACATCAAACACGAGCACCGCGACGACTACCGCGCCATGCAACAGGTCCGTCTCGCGCTCGACGCCGCAAATGTATCTTACCGAAATATGCTGACCCTATTTTCGTTGTCGTGCCTCAGGATTCTGAGCCATGGCGAGGCTCCTCGGGCTTCGGACTTGCCGATATCCTCAACCGCAACACAGCCAGCAGCTCGGCGCCGCCGCCAAGTTCAGCCTCCCGTCGCTGCACAGCTTCGGCAAGCCGCTCATGACCAGGTCTGACATGAGCCACACCCACCCGCTCGCTGCTGCACGACGAGCAGGAGATACTCGACCCGGCAGCACAGCGCCAGCTCCTCACCTCGCCAATCTCCGGTACGCTCGTCGCAGCGCATCGCGCCAGCGCCAGCAGAGGAAGAGGAAGCCGAGCAGGAAGCAGATGCCAACGCCTCCTCGGCCAACCGAGCACCGCAGCCCATTCGTGGCGGACGGTGGACGGCAGACGAACACGAACGCTTCCTGGAGGGCTTCCGCATCCACGGACACAAGTGGAAGCGCGTACAGCAAGTGGTCCGCACAAGATCTGTGACCCAAGTTCGCACACACGCACAAAGTATCT
>JAAVTH010000151.1:0-43108 GCA_011947325.1 Phytophthora macrochlamydospora
CTCCTCCAGTAGTCTCAACGAGTTGCCGAATAGACGGTCTTTCTTGCTCGCATTAGCTTCGAACTCTGCGATTTTCGTCTTGAAGTCGTTGATCTGGTTGAAGAGCTTCATGATTTTCTTTAAAGATTGCAGTCGGTTGTGTGCGCTTTTGACGATGCGCTTGACCGCGCTGATGTCTGTAATGGAGTCACGCAGACGCTGCAATTGCAATTCGCCATGCGATAGTGAGTACGTTCTGTGGAATTCCTCAAAGGCAGGGTCTAGTTTCGACAAAAGGAGTCGTGACAGTCAGGAAGTAATGCGGGTGGAGGCTTGGCATCCTCTTGCTCTTCGTCACTAGACAGCCTCGACGCAAACACAGCATATTTTTCAAGGATGGCGCGGCGTGCTTTAAGACCTTCATCCTCGACCTACAAAGAAGCTGATGCGCTGGTCGTTCGTGTCGATCCCGAAAGCTGCAAAATCGTCGTTCATAGAGCAGAAAATGCTTGTAAGTGCCATTTCCATGGGCAGATTTAGTCTTTCGATCTTTCCTTGCCAGCTACGAGGGTGTCCCGGAAACAACTGTGCTCGTTCATTGTGTGTGCCAACGGCGCTATCGATACGCCGATGTGTTCTTTACGGAGTGAGTCACTTTCAATATCTTCTCCGTCATGAACATCCTGTGTTAGCATAGTTGCTTCCTCCAACGTTCTGCGAAGAAACTCGAGAGCATTGGAGCGTCCTGCTTCGATTTCCTTAAAACATTGTAATGTCGTGGCTAGTAATTCCAGCCATTTGTTACTCACGTCAAGTTGTCCACCTTTCTGAAGGATCCAAGCCTTCAACTCATCGAAACGGTTCACGTTATAGTCAGCTTCGTCATTGTCAATAGGACTCTCGGACCTCTGCAGAGCGTTAACCACGGCATTGATATCGCCATGAGAGCTGCATCTTTCGAGCCAGCATCCGAATCGCATCTAATGACTCATCCAACTCAGTGATGCGTCTCGTTTTCTCTTTCAACAACACAGTTAAAAACGCTTCGTCTTGCTGGAGGAATTCCCCGGAGATAAAAGCACTACTTGTATCGTCAAGACTCCCCAGCAAAACCTCAAGCGCTGTAGATGACTCAGAGTTCTTCTGATAGTCTCTCCAGACACTCAGGTGTGCAGTGGATGCTCGCTTTAGAGACTGATCAATGTCCCCGACTTTATTCTGGGGGATATGCCGGAAGTCCGCAGTCGATTTGATCTGAAGCGCAGCAGCCAGCCTATGTATGCCATCGGAAGTCCGAACGCGAGCGTTCGCGCGACTGCACAAGTCCACTTCCAATCGTTTGCGTACAGTGAGAAGGTATTTCTCTTGCTCGAGCAGCGTGTCCCCGCTAGTGAGGAAACTGCCTCTATGTCTAAGCGATCCGATACGTTCAAGACCAGCTCCAACTGACTTACCACTCGATACGCGTCGTCAATCCGCAGCTGCAGCTTTTCTCGAGCAGCCTCAAGTCCTTCTAATTCCTCCGAGCATTTCTTCACTAATAATTCGTTAATGTCGTGGAATTTGCTGGCTTGGTATTCTTCGTCCAAACCCAATTCCTTCCAAATATCTTGGCATTTCTACAGCACACATGAGAGCAAACGTGTTAGACACATATCCAAATAGAACATGTCGTACCACGTACCGTCATTAAGCGAAAAGACTCTTCTTTCATCTCTGCATTCTTGGCTGATGCTTGGAGTTTGTCCAACTCGATGCGCATCCTCTCCATTTCTGCATCTTTATCGGCTAGTTGAGTGACAAGCTGCTCTTCGCGTTCCTCAAAGCCAGCTAGCGTACTGAGTGCGCTTGTCTGCGCTTTAAATGCTGCTGAATCCTCGGTTAGATGCATGCTATCCGCTCCGACAGTGTCGTTGAACTGCGTGACCATCTGAAAGGCACATTGAACATCCTTCTCGTACTTAACTTCGAGCTGTTTGACGTTCTCGTTCATTTCGCTTCCCATGGCAATCAATTTGGCATCTTTTTCGTCTTGTTCCTCCCCTCCAGCATATTGCTATCAATAAAAACCATGAAGATCCTCTTTGTGGAGTATATCTCGGCAATAAGTGCTCTGATCACACATTTTGCCGCCTCAAGTGATGTAATTGAGTCCAATATTGGAATCATTGACGCTCGCTGGCTGCTCTTAGCGCGTACAGCATCACTGATTTGCGCAATCTTTTCCTCGCAGGCTTTGAGATCCTGCTCGTTCTTTTCCATAAACTCCTGTTCAGTCATATCGCCTCGATGGCAGGCCATTAATCCACTCGTGATATTCCGGAAGAGTTGAGACCTATTGCGCAGTTCTTTCGCCAAAGAGGTCTGGAGGTCTTCCTTGTCCAATGCAATCTGTGAACGACAGCAAACGTCGTCATCATCAGAAGATAACAATCACGAGCTTAATGGTACAAACCTGAAGTTGATTTTGGATCATCGCCAGAATTTTCTTCGAGTGCGGCAACGATAGCTCCTCCCTCGTGAACAGTGGCGACATATGCGAAATATCTTCATCATGTTCGTTAATGTATGTAGTCACTTCCTTCTCCTCTTCGTTCAGGTAGTTGGAAATCCTTTCAAGGTCGTACGCACCGAAACGAACCTTAATTTCATCTGCTCTCGACAAAACACCAAGTGCAGTCGTGGTCTCGTCGTGGTCTCGTGTTTGCCTCAGCTGCTCAACTTCGTTATGCTTCTCCTTCCATGCGTTGCGGCAGAGTTTGATCTCTAACTTTAATTGATCAGCTAGGGCGGCTTGTTGGTTGTCCAGGTCGTCGATCTCAATCCCAATCAGCTCGAGCTTCTCCATTGCCTGGTCAACATTGCGCTGCACTTCCCGACTTTTCACTGAGTCTGGATCGGATGGCAGCCACGTCTTCATTCTTGCAATCATATCGGCGAGTCCGTTTCGTAGCAACTCCTTACGATGACGTCTCGTCTCTAGAGCTAAAATTCTGGAATTAAACGATGCTCGCTTGCGCGCCTCTAATTCCTGGGTTTCGTGCATTTCATATGCCAAAAGCACGATATCTAGAGTGCGGCCCAGCTTGTTAAGCGAGTATAGCACTTTTGTTGGTGCGTAATGGTCCGGTATGGGGTCTTCCATGATCGCTACAGACGACTCGCTGTCGCTGATAAGATCGAGAAAGTCATCCTGTGGCTCAATGCACGAGTTTTCATCCTCGGTCGTGCTGGACAAGGAAGCTGCTCGTCGGAATTCATTGCTGGGAGCCATCTCATACAGCTGTGCAGTCAAACCGTTAAGCAAACGCCGCGTCTCGAATGAGCGTTCATCGCTGGAAGATTCCGGACCAGCCCCCACAGCGACCTGCTCAATCTTATTCAGATACGCCAGAACTCTTGGGTTTGTCAGTGTAGAATCTGTCAAGTTGTCAACCTCCGCAGGCCCAACTTCGCCCAAACGCGTGAATATCGCCTTAATCAGTTCGCGACACAACAGTTGGTTAAACGCTTTCAAGCTAACAAGCTCGGCGGTGCGACTGTCAATGTTCTTGACAGCCTTATTTTGGATGTTCTTGGCGCGGTTGGCATACTGCAAAGTGTTCAGTGTTTCGTTCGAGTTGGATTCTGCTGGAGACACACAAGCGCTATAGCCACAAACAACTGGTTTAGTATAAAAACTGAGTTCCTAACTACGGCATATTGGAAACGTACATGAAGAGCGTCCGACTGTTGCCACCCAGCGCGTCTTGCAGAAGACGCGTAAGTTTTGATGACCTGTACGGAACATGAACGTGTGATGCAGCCCGACGTTTCTCGTCACCCAGCGCGTTAATTACATTTCCAAGCGCGAAAAGACCAACGTTGATCTGGATGCCTTCCTTCATCCGGTCACCCTCAGCTAGCGTCTTTTCAGTCGCTCGCTACCGGCAAGATCAACGAACGTCAGCTTGGATACAATCACGGCATCGGTTTCCTGGCTCATATCTCCAATCGGGGCAGGTTCTTTGATGCTTCGTCTGCCACTAGCGCTTTGGTTATTTAATCTGACCTTGTTCTCCTTGGCTTCCTGTTGGGAAACTCTCTGCACGATCTTCACTGTGTACACTGCGTGAGATCGACTGGAGTGCTCGTTCATCTGCGTACTAGCTGTAACTCGATGCATGGACCCTCTCCGCATCTGCTCCATTGCCTCTTGTCTTGTAGACACTCGAACTTCCGTCAATCCCTGCACCCAAACGCCATTTTTCTTGTTTTCTCTCAATTGCAACGGCTCGTTCCGTCTCGATCTCTGCGCGTCTGGATTCTCCAATAAATCGTGGATATCCTCTCCATAGATCTCCAAAAAGACACGGAGATCTGCGTCTCTCCTCCCTTTTCGGCCAATTTGTCAAAAAGCTGATGAAGAAACCTCGGGATCAATCCTAGATCCTCTTCCACGACATCTCCTACGTCTTTCTCACTGCTACTACTGTCAGTCGACGACTGAGAGAAGATCTGGTTGGCCATCATCGTCGTAGATGGCATGGCGTTCCCCATCGTGAATGTTTTGCCAGAGCCCGTCTGGCCGTAAGCTATCACAGTAACATTGAAGCCTTGTAGGAAGGAACTCATCCACGGCTGTAGCGCTTCGTCGTAGAGCTCTGTCTGCTTGATTGATTGGGGAAACACGTGATCGAACCTATCACATGGATACCGTTAGTAGTGTAGTCGTTGCCGTCAACTAGTGAAAAGGAAACTTCAAAGGCAACTTCAACTCTTACGTGAACTTCCTGTTGTCGGCGCCGGCACCACCGACGCATACGCAGTCTACTTCACCTGTTGGACGCGTCACACACGTCGCAGCATTGCGCGCGAGCTCTCGAGGCAACATGGGGCGAATCCGCACTGCCACCCGCACGCTGCCGTCTTTCCTGGCGCTTGTGGGCTGCAGTGGCCGCACGCGGGAGTTGTCGACGCCATTGGACGAGCGCTCCGAGTCTTCGTCCGAGTCCGCGTGCTGCATTGGCGTCGCTGGTGGCTTGAGGCCCGAGCGCGGCGGCCGCAGCATGGCGTCCGGCCGGTGCAGATCGGGAAGTGGAGCTCGTTTCAACTTTTCAAGCAGACGCGATTTCATTGGTAGAAAATGTTTGAATTTTACGCGGGAAAGTTTTCGCACTGGAACGAAATGATTTTTCACTTCAACTTGCTCTGAAGTGAGCGTGTCAACACTATCTCTATGGCTGGGTATACGGCAGCTTGATGTTGTCCCAGTCGGACGCCTCCGAGATGCGGCGCGCCACTTCCACGAGCGTACGCTCGTCCTCGGCCGAGAAGCCGTTCTTCTCGGGGCAGTCCAGATCGATGAGCGCCACCACATCGCCCTGCTTGTCAAAGACTGGCACCACCAGCTCCGACTCGGACGCGTCGTCGCACGCAATGTGGCCGGGGAATTGGTGGACATCAGCGATACGCTGCACCGACTTCGTGCGTGCCGAGGCGCCGCACACGCCGCTCTGGAATCGGATGCGGCTGCACGCTGGTTTGCCCATGAAGGGGCCGAGGATGAGGATCTGGTGGTGATCAGTCTCCTTGGGGTTGGCCAGCGGCCGCACAAAGTAGAAGCCTGCCCAGTTGATGGGGCGCTGCGCGTCCACGAAGGCGTTCCAGATGATGGCGGAGACGTTGGCCGCGTTGGCCACATAGTCCCGCTGGCCGGTGGTGATGGTGAAGGCGTTGACGTCGTCCAGCAGCTCGTCGGCATCGACAGGCTTCAGGTAGTTGTGCAGCTCCGTCTCGCTCGGGCAGTCTGGAGCATCAAGTCAGCATAGGATCACATCAACACTTCTTCCAACATAGTCGAGGCACCTACCAGGACTCCAACCGATCTGGTCCACCAGCTTGAGCACGCGCTCCTTGAGAGAGTCGTCCGCAGTCACATTGGCCACCTCGGCGCCAGCTTTGAGCACTGTGAGGCTCGGCGTCTCCACCTCTCTCGATACCGTCTGCACCAGCGTCTGTAGCACGAATTAGTTAACACGCAGTCGTCTGCAGTTTTAGGAAATAGTTCGTACGATGTCGTCGCGGCCGCGGAACAGGAAGAGCAGCGGCAGCAGCAGCTTCTGCTGGTCGCGTTGCTGCTTACGGCCGGTCTCTGTGGGCAGCGACAGTGCCACCACAGGCTTGGTGGAGGATGCAGTAGCGAGATCCTGCACAGAGGCGAACAGCCGCAGAGCGGTCTCCAGTCGAGCTTGCAGCGCCATGGTCTCCGAGGCGAAAGCGAAAGTGACGAGAGCAACGCCGTCACCTGGTGAATTCCTGTGTGTGTTGGACCATTTACGCCCAGCGATTGGCCTTCACTCGGGATCGCGGCTGGCAAAGACGGACACGAGCCAAGGCGGATTGTGGGGTACCAGTCAACTGCAACAGGACTGACCGACCGGCTGCCAGGAATACGCGAGGCAGCTATTTATTGTCGATGTCTCTGTTGCGATTTCCACACGACAGCTTGGGCCTTTGACGACCATGCACGAGCTGAAGATCAAGTCCCTTTCACCTGCCAAAAGTCCCAAGCGACTTCCTTCTCCACCGTTGGTCTCGCGAGTTCGAGTTGCAGTGCGAGTGCGACCTCCAACACGTGAAAGCGGAGACTCCACACCACCGCTCTGCATTTCCAAAGCAGATCCAGAATCAACAGGTGATTCCGATGAAAACGCACTGCAATGCCATCTCGAGAAAACCTCCAAAACCTTTCGATTCGACCACGTTTTCCAAGCCGAGGCGGTGCAAAACGGTGCGTTGAGCAGTCTTCAAAGGAACAATGAACTAGATTGCTAACATAACTTCGTCCAGATGTGTACGACCAAGCGCTGAAGCCGATGCTGGCGTCACTACTGCATGGATTCAACGTCACTGTGCTTGCGTACGGCCAAACTGGATCTGGCAAAACATACACGATGGGAGGGGCATCTTCCAATAGCGACGGATTGATTCCTCGCTTCTTGAACGATATTTTCGCCGCGCTTCGGAGCGAGTCCAGTGCCAAGACAACAGCAAAAGTCACGTTCATTGAAATCTACTGCGACGAAATTCGCGACTTGCTCGCTGATAGTTCCGAAAGCAGTAGACGAGGATCGATATCTACACTAACAATGCACGAAGATGCAGATGACGTGTGGATCGACGGACTGCAACAAGTCCAAGTGAAGACCGTCGACGAAGCGCTACAACTTTTGAGCAAAGGTCGACAACGACAGACCAATGGAGCGCATGCGCTGAATGACCAGTCCAGTCGATCTCATGCCGTCTACACTTTGGAGATTTCGCGTGCGTTTGCCACCGAGATTAAACGCGCTAAATTGACCTTTGTGGATCTTGCCGGAAGTGAACGGATCAAGAAGACGATGGTGGAAGGTCAACGCATGAAGGAAAGTATCCAAATCAATGGTACGTCTCCACTTGTGTGTATTGCGATCGTCTTCTTACGATTGAATTCATGCATCCAGTCGGTTTGCTGGCGTTGGGTAACGTTATTAACGCCTTGGGAAACAAACAGCGTTCACAGCGACGAAATAGCACTGGTGTGAGCGGTCGAAGAGGCAGCCTCACTAGCAGCGATAGCATCGTTCCAAATGTGACGGCACACGTTCCATACAGGTCGTCAAAACTCACACGACTGCTTCGTGACGCTCTCGGAGGCAACTCCGTGACGCTTTTCGTGTACGATACCATTCACTATGGTAGTGGATTTTGTTTGTTCTTACTTATATCATCAATATTCTTGCTGCAGAGCTTGTGTCTCGCCCGAGATAGCCAACAGTGGCGAGACGTTATGTACGCTCCAATATGCGAACCGCGCGCGATCGATCCAGAACAGAGCTCAAAAGAACGTCGAGGAGGCTCCGGCTGAAGATGTTGTTAACGAAGAACCCTCCCTTAAACGTGGCACGGCAACTGAACGCGAGGTCTACTCCCTGCGAGCTCAGGTTGCAGCCCTGAAATTGCAATTGGAACAAGCGACCATTGCTGCAGCAGAAGTGCATGTTGCGATCGATACCCAACCGCCTGAGTCGCGAAGCCCCAAAGTGGTTCCTCTGGAAGTAAACTTTGATATTGGTTCACAAACCGATGCTGAAGCTGATGTAACTGAAACACATATTCTTTCCGATGCGGCAAGTGGCGCTGGTAGCTCTACACGGGAAGTATTTAACTCGATGCTTAATGGCGCAGCGGTTAGCTCCTGCGACAACGGTACGCAGACTGAACTATCCATGACCGACATTGATTTTCTCGAGAAGCTGCTGGCCAACAAAACGCGCCGCGATCCACCACCCCAAACATCCATTGCAGTTGGGACGCCTCCTCCACAAATCGAAGAGCAAAGCACACAGTACGAACCTCCGCTCCACCTTCAAATCGAACGAAAATCTCCAATCGACTACGTGCTGCTCTCACCCAGTGAAATCTTTCGCGAGGTTCATCATCTAAAGCAAGTAGCTCTCGGAGGAGCTCCGTCTCCATGGCCTCATCGCCGTCGTCTGGATGGTCAGCCCAATTTCCCTAAACAGAGTCCACGGTCAATACAACTCTCTACAGTGGGCGAAACTAACCGTGAAACCTCAAACCAGCAATATCAAGCGAGCCTGAAAACGCCAGACATATTCCAAAATCTCCTAAATCACGCTCAAAATTTCTTCCGGAACGAAGCAGACGATTCGCCAAGCGAGCTGAAATCGGAACTGGATAATCCAAAAGTTGTCAAAGCAACAACAATCCCAATGTCTTTAGACACATTCCTGAAGCAGATGAGGACTCTCTTTGAACAGCGATCTCACCTGGATCAAGTCGTCCAGAAGCTTACGCAACGGTTTCGACATCTCTCGAACGTGCTGGGCGCTGAAGATACCGAATCCAAAATCCACGAGATATCCAAATATGCGCTGACACATCGACAGCGTTCGCTTCAGCAACAGCTTGAAACATGTGAGCAGGTGGCGGCGGAAAGACTGTGGAGGCGATTGCAGCACCGAGAAGTCGCGCTTGACAACTGCGACGCTGAATGGGAGGGCATCTTCAATGAAGTGTTCCTTTCGCAAGATCAATACGACGCTTGTCAGCCTTGGCATGCACATCTCGACAATCACGAGTTCTTCCAACATTGTATACTACCATTTATTCTCAATGGATGGATCTCCGTCACTCCCAGTGATGTTGAAAACGAACAACTTTGGCTCACTCTGTAACAACAAAACAAACAGCAACATGGGAATGCAGTATCGTCTTGGCTTGACTTCTGTGCAAGTGCATCAAACACACAAATGAAAGTTAAAGTAAAGTAAAATTAATTAATGCCACGGCAAAGGAAACGGAACAAATGCCCCCATCCGCGCTCACTGGTCAGCACCACTCTGCGATCCATCGTAGATTAACCGACGGGGACGACTCGGCTCTAATGTATTCTCTATCGAGCTTCCCCTCGTTGCAGTTCACGATGAACTTTCAAAGTGCAGCTGCCACTCAGCCCAAACAGGTCAAGCCACCCAAAAACTTTATATCCATTCTCAGTCCCCACCACTCGCAGCCTCTATGTGTCTTGGCGAGTCATTAATTCTCCAACTCAACCGAAAAAGCCGAAGCGATCGGGTGCGAACTTGCTCATGTCGAGCTGTGGTCTTACGCCACTGATTTCGTCTGCCAGTAGGGCACCTGCTCCAAAAGACAATGTCCAGCCTTTAGAGCCGTGACCAGCGTTCACGTACAGATTTCGGATCTTAGTGCGGCCAATCAGCGGAACGTCGTCGGCTGTTACTGGTCGCCAGCAAGTGTGTGTCTGCATTTTAGCTACATCCAAATACCCGTCGGGGAACATTACCTTGGCTTGTGACAGTAGCCAGTCGTATCGCTTCTTCTGGTCGTGAGGTGACGCATCGTTCTTCTTTTCTGACTGACAAAGTCCACGCCACCAGAAATGCGAAGCATTCTTCCCAGAGGCGCAACGAGTGCATTTCCTCCTGCGTAAATGTTGTGGAGCGGCGCACGAAATCCATCTGCAACTGGGACAGACAAAATGTATCCTTTAATCGGGTAAATTGCCAGTTTGACGCCTGCTCGTTTGGCCACAGGCGCTGTAGAATTTCCCAAGGCCAAAACGAACTCATCTCCTTCAATTAGAGACCCTCGTCGAGTTTGCAGTGCAATCACCGACGTTTTGTCTGTAAGAATATGCTGCACCTCCGTTCCGAAGCGAAACATCACTCCTTGCCTCATACAAAGTCGATACAGTGATTGACACATTTTGTGCACGTCTCCACTGGTCCCAAAAGCCGACAAAATCGCTCCGGAATTGTACATTTCTCGTCGTAAACTCG
Source organism: Phytophthora macrochlamydospora (assembly GCA_011947325.1). NCBI lineage: Eukaryota > Oomycota > Peronosporomycetes > Peronosporales > Peronosporaceae > Phytophthora > Phytophthora macrochlamydospora. The sequence goes on from JAAVTH010000151.1 coordinate 10,326, forward strand.
GTTCCAGATTCCGTGCCTGTGAGGCTGTAAGTTCCTGTAAATCCATGCCCAATTCCGATAAATGGTTGTTTCGATCCGACTCCAGCGTCACCTCCAGCTCTCCTCGATTCCGGAACACCTCGATAGTGCCCTGTGCTGTTTGGTCCATAATCACCTCGCCCTTTTTGGTCTGCGCCTGCAATTCTCTCAGTTTCAGCATGCTGTAGAATCCTAGTTCTCTGATTGTACGAGAGTGTTCGTTGGACCTGCCTTTCTTGGAGTTGTGCCAGAACTGGAGCCCCCACTTCCAGAATTTGGTGTCTCTAAGCGCCGACATCTCGATCTTCATGGGTTTCTCTCTCAGCGGCCATCTCGCCGCTTCCCGTGTGGGTCGCACTGCGACTGTTACATCTGGAGCCGAAGAGGACGCTCCCGGCGCGGCGGGCCCTCCATTGACCGTCACACTTGCGCCATCTGGCGCTGTAGTCGCTGTCAGTCGACTGCTGTGTCCTTTAGCCACTCCTTTCCTCAGGTTGGCTACATCAGCCCAACTGGCATACAGCGCTGGGTCTAGGAACGCTCCGTTGCAGAAGCTCACTTGGGTGCCTACGCCTCTCTCCTTCTCCACACACAGCACCTCGTGGCCCTGTTTGGCCAGATAATAGCAGGTCGTCAACCCAATAATGCCTGCGCCGCAGACGATCACCCGCTTGGTCTGGCGGCGCTGGTTGATGCCCGGAATGGGCTCCATCTTCATGTTCTGCGGCAGCAGCGGGATGCGCATGGGCGGTGGCTTGCTGTGGTCGATGGGCGGCAGTCGCTCGCCCTCCATAGACGTCACTGGCGGCAGGTTACGGTGCGCTACACTCACCAGGTGGTCTCGCAGATGCGGCGGCAGCTCCAGTGCCGTTCCGATCTGGTCGCCGACCGAGGAAGCCGACGAGTATCCGGACGAGTCGATGGAGGCCAGTCGGTCCCGCACACGCGCCTTGGAGGCACCCAGGGGCCGGCGATTGGCTTCGGTCTCCAGGTCCATAACCGGATGCAGCTCGCTCTCCTCCATGGCGCTGTTCGAGCCCATCCGGTAGCGTATCCGGATAGATTAGGGGTTAGATAAGTAGGAGAAGCGACTGGGGTGGACGCTAGCACGACACGGGCGCTCTCTCTCCTCTCGGCGCGGCAGACTCCGCTCCGCCGGCCTGTGTCGACTCCGCTGGGGATTCTGGACTGGTGGCGAATTGCCGCCCCTTTTCTCCGTCAAGAAAAACGAAGAAAAAAAAGAAGAACTTTGTACTGTAAAAACTGATCCCGTTTGTATCAATATATGATGTTTCAATAGAATGTATTAAACGAATAGATAAATGCGCTACTCGGTTGCATAGTTGTTATATCCTTGAATAGTACATGAATTTTGGATATGTTGGATATGTAATCGTAGAGGTCCGGCCTGCACCGGGGCGGCGCTGACGCCAGCTCCGGAATGACACGACGACTGCACGACGGCGACACCGACGAGATTCTGGGGCCGCCGCTCCAATACACACGCAGAGCTCTACACGCTGAGTCCCTCGCAGTGGAGCCAGCTGGAGCTGCTATCGCCCTCCTCTTCCAGCAGCGCTCTCCGAACTGTTTCCCGATGCGACACCGCGGGTGAATCCTGGCACCGGATCCCCTTGGGGCGATCGCCGGCAACGCGAGGATTTTTAACAGCGACCTGGCGATGGCTCAGAGTTTCATTTACAGCTCAATCGTGGCGGGTGTTGGTTGGTCGACGACAGTGTTGATCGCGCGGGCCCTGCTCTGACACGGCGTTTGTCGCTTGGAAAACTACACTTTGCAACGCGCGACGCGACGGCAGGAGATGGAGCGGCGATGGCGAAGGCTGCCTATCGCCGCGAGTGGCAATTTTCACTGGGCTGTCGTCGAAATGCGCCGACCTGCCTACGAAAACGGATACCGACGTTGGTATTGTGAGGGGTAACAACTTTGGATACGGACCTAGTTGAAGTGGTGATTTTCGCTAGCAGCACACCACAGCTGTCTGTTGGTGATCGGCACCGCATTTGCGAGCCGACCAGAATCAACGCGCGTGAACGTCAACAAATTTTGTTTGACGGCAATGCTGCTGCTACAGTAGTAGCTGCCTAGTCAGCCTTTGGTTGAAACTCCACAAAAGTCGTTAATCTTGCCGTCAACGGTCTGCTTCGTTGAGCTGTTCAGCGCTTCAGGTGGGTCTCTTCGCGATGTAGTTCTCGAACTCGCGGGCGATTCTCCCATGTACACCGGATTTTCGTCCACTTTTAGGGCCTTCTGGATGTGTTCCGGTTTGAAGTTCGCCTGCCAGAACTTGTAGAATGCGCTGTCACGGTTGTTTCTCGCGTTCATTAGCATGTCGATCAGCTCCTGAAGCATCCGCTCTTCGTCGTCGTCCGTGTGTATTTTCCAAACATGGAGGGAATATTTTTTTCTCCATATTGCGAAAAAAGTTGTAGAGGGAATTGCAGCTTACGAAACGATACCAACAACTTCGACAATGAAAGTAGATAAAGAGAACAACCAAGGACATATTACGGACTGTAGTAGTTCATTTTCCTGTTCGTCGCTTCTGTAAAGCCACCAACATTTTATTAGAAACGAAAAAGAGAAAATGAGACTGCATTCAAGGCTGCAATGTGGAAGCATCAACTCTAAAAGGTGTGCTCTTAGAACTCTTCAGCTTTTCAGTCTACACTACGTCGCGGCATTTTCTCGAGGTAGCTCTCAAACGCGTGGACAATCCTCGAGTAGACCGGGTTGGAGTCCACATCCAGTGCCGTATGAACATCTCTCGCCGTCCAGTTTGCTTCCCACAGCTTGTAGAAGTCATGGTCGCGAGCAGAGCCAGAGTTCATCAGACGGTTGATGAGGTCGGTGAGGTTCCGTTCTTCGTCGTCAGCGTCGTCAGCGTTCTTAACCTTGTAACTACGCAGGAAGCGCTTGGTTCCACGATCGTTTTGGGCGCTATTGATGGAGTGGACTTGGATGGGTGCAGCTGCATCACTGTTCATAGAGAGAGCGCTGCTTGTTTGGAAGAACACAGAGGCGGCAGTCAGCAGGAGGAAATGCACACGCATACTTGTGGCTGGAGTGGGAGTGATCGTGGTTCTTGCGAGCAAATTACAGAATGACAACGCAGCTTTCGAAGCAATGGTGGTTGATACAGCAGATCCTAAAGCTAGCGCGACAGCATGATGATTTACATAGAAGGTAGAAAGAGAACGAGCACTAGTCAGTTTAACCAGACATTTATTCCAGTGAATTGTGTCTACAAGCAATGCCAGTCATCGCGCCGATGTTTAGAGCATGCAGTTGCTACCTTCAACCTTGTGATATAGCACACTTGAAGATGTGAATTGCTTAGATGTTAATCCACCAGTGCTCCCTCGGGCGATCTCCATCCCCGAAGGACATTCTTCTAGAACGGCTGCAGAGTATTTAGATCCTGCGAGTTTGGCTCAACTCGCGAATGAATTCGTGATTAGATAGGTTATCTAGGCTACATCTTCCAGACGAGAGAATCTGCTAACAATTAGAGAGACCTTGTGCAATCGTTTACTCAAATAATTTCAACTCAAAAACTCCCTCGGGCTAACCCTGGGTCAGTCTTCGCTCCGCCACTCGTTGGGGAGATTATGAAGACGACGCGATGACGCGGCGCTGATTATGAAGATCCGTGATGACGCGTGGTGCCAGAGGCGACAGCGTCGTCGTCGGCGGCGGCTTCGTCGTCTGGGATACCCCACAGCGCGCAAGTATTCGACGCTGCAGTCCATCAGCAGGATGCAGCTGAAGAGCGACCTCGAAGCTGTAGAACGCGCCGTGCAAGCACGAACCCGTCGTCGCCTTGCTGGCAAGTCTTTGGCTTTCTGACTCAGGCATCGGACAATATCCATTGTATATGGATTGTTGTCGAGACGCTCGACACAATCAATATTGGAACAATGTCAATTTCTTGGGAAAACAATTGCAATGCATCGATCTAATTGTGTATCTTCTCGTTGAAGTGTCTGTGCGGTCTCTTTCGACGAGTTGGCAGAGGCATAAATAACCACGTCTGCGGTCTCGAGGTACGAGGAAGTGGGAGAGCACGAGCGAGGTTTTTGCTAGACCACGGCGCGCTCCAGCTCACACGTTTGAATCCACACTGCCGTTGCTCAACCTCCACGACAGCCCCGCATCGAACCCCTCCGCTAACCACGCTACTATCGCAGGCAGTCTCGTCTCGAATCACTCCGCGCAAGCCTGTTCTACCAACGATGTCGGTCAGCTCGGCGTTTGCTCTCCAAGCCTCCAGATGAAACCAGCACTATCCATCGGCTTTTGCTCTCCACAGGAGAGGAATCGATTAATTCTGGTAGCGCTTGTGTCTCCGCAGAGCCCAGCACCAAGCGCAAACATAGAAAATCTGAATCGACCCGCCCAGGCACCTCAAAGAAGAAGCGCACCAAAGCCTCTAGTGTTCGTTCACCAAGGCCTGCAAGTCCGAGTGGTGTTACGGCGAAACGAGGCAGCAGTCGCGCCTACCATCAGACACCCGGGGAAGTCAAAGCAGCTATCGAAGAGATCCAAGTCCAGAGAGGAAGACCGCTCGAAATACATCGATTTGGCTTGGCTTCCAGCTACCTCCGTCGAGGTGGAATGACTGTTCTCGGCAGTGAAGTGCATGCTTGGAGGATAATATATGCGGAAGCGAATGAGTGCGGAGACGCTCGAGTCAATCCTCTCCTTGAGGATTAAGTAGGCAGAGAGGGTAGCATGAGAAGATAGCGAAGCTGAGGCTGAAGAGTACGATTAGCTACGAGTAGAAGTTGCTACTTGCCATTACGATTCTGGCAATATTGGACGAGGTCGCCACAATCAATATTGTGGAGAACAATTTTGCAATGCCAATGTTTTTTTCGATCCCTGTTTCTGACTTGCCCGTACATTGCTCGCATTTGACGAATGAATTCCTCGCTTACTGGAGGAACTTTACGTCGGGCAATATTACTGCTGAACCGCTGGATCTCTTCCTCGGATACCGCGCATCCAAGCTAGTGAGTTAAAAGGAATCGCCAGTATTGCTGCGGGGTTTGTCCGAGCACTTCTCTGATCCATGCATTTTTCCCGCTTTTAGTTCCAACTTGGTGATTATGTGGTGTAATTGCACCTCACCGCTCTGCCGATATCGCAGCTTGACTTGCCGTTTTAGTTTCCACCAGATGTTGCGGTTCCGTTTTCGCCGGTACAGTCCACGGGATTCCGTGTAGTTCGGGGTTGCGTCGAAAACTATCCCTGCGCCGTGTTTTGCGAGTTTCTTGGCGTCCCGTTTCGCGTTTGAAAATGATTTGACCTTCCAGGACAGTCCATTGTCCTGGCGCTCCAATGTGATCTTACTATCCTGCTGTTGGGTCGCGCCTTCCACCGTGTCCTTTGTTAGACGCTTCCACTGGTAATCATAGCGGAGCTGTGGAGGTGAACGGAGTTGCAGTTTGATGGACTGCCCCATCGTTTCGCCAATTTGAAGTAGTGGAGAGTTCATCAATATCGCCAGTAGCCATCGCTGTAGCTTCGCCAAGGAATGGCCCCAATCTTCCCCTTGGGCAGTAGGAATTCGAGCCGTGTAGGTGTCTTGAGAGGTCCTCGTGATGCCCAAGTTTTTAATTGCTGTTACCTCAATTTTGTCGTACTTTTTCGTGATAGAAACGCGTTGGCCGTGTCCGGGATCCATGGGTTTCCTTCCCATGAAAACGTCCCCCAGAAACGAACGATGTCTTCGGGCGGCCTGCTGGGTCCGTTTAGTTCCTCCAAATCCACCGTTACCGTGATAAATTCTCGTGATATCGGTGTGTAAGTCAGGTTTTTAGTTGTTCTGGTGACTAGTATTTCCAGCTTTGGCAGGTTCTCTTTGGTCTTTCTCTCTCGTTCGAGTGCTTCTGCTTTGGTTGGCGCTAACGTTCGGCTTATTTCCACTAGAAGTTCGCGAGTATCTCGTGGACAGTTCGGCATATTACTTTTCCTCGACGGGATCCTGGGGAGATCTGTGGTTCTGCTATTTGTGCTAGTCCAGTCCAGAGTTTCCATGCACCTTTGTACATATCTGCCTTCCCCAGGAGCCACTGCATAGTTACTTTTACCCGTTGTACTTGAATTGCTACCGGGATCGATGCCAGTCCTAAGCCCCCGCCTCGCGCGGTGTGAAAACCAACGCTGGGTTTATCTTGTACCTGCTTGCTTCTTCTCGGATCTGACTCCTCCATATTGTAATCCTTTCTCAATAAACTACAAAGAATGCTCATCATCACCGTTCAATAATGCAGCACAAAAACACTTTCATAACTCTATTTGATGTCTCAAACGACAAGAATTGTTGTAGTGCAGATACTGAACGGAACTTTCGCACCTCTGCACTGTAGTTTCTTGGCACTCATTAATCGATATCGCGGACTGGTGTTGGCTTTGCATAGCGTGATTGCTCACACTTCGTGACGTTCGAAGGAAATACGTATGTTTACTGGGATGTATCAGCAAGCCTGCAAGGTTGCTGCTGGCACAGCCCAAATCACAACATCTGGTGGAAACTAAAACGGCAAGTCAAGCTGCGATATCGGCAGAGCGGTGAGGTGCAATTACACCACATAATCACCAAGTTGGAACTAAAAGCGGGAAAAAATGCATGGATCAGAGAAGTGCTCGGACAAACCCCGCAGCAATACTGGCGATTCCTTTTAACTCACTAGCTTGGATGCGCGGTATCCGAGGAAGAGATCCAGCGGTTCAGCAGTAATATTGCCCGACGTAAAGTTCCTCCAGTAAGCGAGGAATTCATTCGTCAAATGCGAGCAATGTACGGGCAAGTCAGAAACAGGGATCGAAAAAAAACATTGGCATTGCAAAATTGTTCTCCACAATATTGATTGTGGCGACCTCGTCCAATATTGCCAGAATCGTAATGGCAGCTAGCAACTTCTACTCGTAGCTAATCGTACTCTTCAGCCTCAGCTTCGCTATCTTCTCATGCTACCCTCTCTGCCTACTTAATCCTCAAGGAGAGGATTGACTCGAGCGTCTCCGCACTCATTCGCTTCCGCATATATTATCCTCCAAGCATGCACTTCACTGCCGAGAACAGTCATTCCACCTCGACGGAGGTAGCTGGAAGCCAAGCCAAATCGATGTATTTCGAGCGGTCTTCCTCTCTGGACTTGGATCTCTCTTCGATAGCTGCTTTGACTTCCCGGGTGTCTGATGGTAGGCGCGACTGCTGCCTCGTTTCGCCGTAACACCACTCGGACTTGCAGGCCTTGGTGAACGAACACTAGAGGCTTTGGTGCGCTTCTTCTTTGAGGTGCCTGGGCGGGTCGATTCAGATTTTCTATGTTTGCGCTTGGTGCTGGGCTCTGCGGAGACACAAGCGCTACCAGAATTAATCGATTCCTCTCCTGTGGAGAGCAAAAGCCGATGGATAGTGCTGGTTTCTTCTGGAGGCTTGGAGAGCAAACGCCGAGCTGACCGACATCGTTGGTAGAACAGGCTTGCGCGGAGTGATTCGAGACGAGACTGCCTACAATAGTAGCGTGGTTAGCGGAGGGGTTCGATGCGGGGCTGTCGTGGAGGTTGAGCAACGGCAGTGTGGATTCAAACGTGTGAGCTGGAGCGCGCCGTGGTCCAGCAAAAACCTCGCTCGTGCTCTCCCACTTCCTCGTACCTCGAGACCGCAGACGTGGTTATTTATGCCTCTGCCGACTCGTCGAACAAGACCGCACAGCACTTCAACAAGATACACAATTAGATCGATGCATTGCAATTGTTTTCCCAAGAAATTGACATTGTTCCAATATTGATTGTGCCGAGCGTCTCGGCAACAATCCATATACAATGGATATTGTCCGATGCCTGAGTCAGAAAGCCAAAGACTTTCCAGCAAGGCGACGACGGGTTCGTGCTTGCACGGCGCGTTCTACAGCTTCGAGGTCGCTCTTCAGCTGCATCCTGCTGATGGACTGCAGCGTCGAATACTTGCGCGCTGTGGAGTATCCCAGACGACGAAGCCGCCGCCGCCGACGACGCTGTCGCCGCTTGCCCGGCACCAGCACCAGCACCAGCACCGCGTCAACACGGATCTACGTAATCAGCGCCGCGTCATCGCCAACAGGTGGCGGACGGTGTAAGCATGATTCCTAGCCTGTTAGGAGCGGCATTGAGGCAAGAATTCAAAACGGATAATACTACCGCTACAGCCAGTAGCGGTAGGCATGAGCCAAGTAGTTTTCGTGATCAGAATGAGCCGTCGTGTCACTGGCAGAGTATTGTATTACAAATGCAATACTTCAAAAATAGTAGTACTAATACGAGCATATTTGTCTAAAGAGTTTGTACTAATATTATTAATATCGATACACTTGTTTGTATTACATCTACTACTCTTGATAATACTTTGCAAGTCCAATCCATAAGGCCGAGCAGGGAGTGATCTACGTGCCCAGGGCCTCGTACAATACAATCTCCTATCAGTTGGGACCTTAAAAGGTGGATTAATAATAACATGTGAATAGGCAACGAAAGCTCGTCTCTTTTGGAGCCCCTAGTAGTTGAGTTGTGAAATGCAAAATCCTAATCAGGAATCGGAGCAACAAACCAAGCAATCGGAAGTCACTTTGAGAACAGGCGAGTATGAGGTGAATAGCTATAGTGTACCTTATTAGATGTTGCACACCATCTCCGGGCAGCCATCCAGTACATTTATACGAGCCATGGCCAGTTCGAGCTCGCCTGAACATGTTCTTGCACAACAAACCCTTGACAGTCTCTGTTGCCAAGATTACAGGCTCGATGATCTTTATCCGCGCTTTTCCATTCTTGTAAACGATGCCTGGCTGGTTTGTGTGAACTGACTGGACCAACTCAAATGCGTGGTGTCTTCATGGACCTGGCGCTTGCCACGCTTCTCCCATTTGTACATCGAAGTCGTCCAGCACATTTACACGAACCACAGCTGGTCCGAGCTCGCCTGTACACATTCTTGTGTCACAAACACCTGACAAGTCCTTACTGCTAAAACCACAGGTTCGTGATGCTCGTCTCCGAAACAACTTCTTGAGACGTTTCACCGCTCGTTTGGCCAAAGTATCATCGAAGTATTAATACAATTTATACTACTACTACTACAGGGCTCCCAATTCTTCAAGAGTATCGTGGTATGTTAATAGCAGTAGCAGTACTTGTATCAATAATCCTAATACTCGATTTTTCTCGCAAATCCACAACACTGCCGGTCAGGTCTGATCCAGGAAGGCAAATCTGTTCTCGTCGACAGTTGTTTATCTAGCGATGCGCTGGCGCATTCGCTCTGACTGAGCCTCTGAAGGCGGCAATTGAGCTTATCCAACTCCACATCACTCGGTAACTCGCTCTCTTTCCCACAACCCAGTTGCGAACTTGAGCGTCAACAACAACTCAGTTACGAACTTGAGCGTCAAGCAGCAAACAATGCGTGTGGTGTGCTGCTTTTTCCTGCTGCTTGCGGTCGTCTTTGCCAGCGTCAATGCTACTGTGATTGAAGACGCCGAGGTCACTGACATTCTGGGCTTGACGTCGTCGGAGCTCGACGTTGCGTCGCGATTGCTGGCTGAAGGCTACGACTTTGCCGATGACAAGCGCGCACTGAGAACCACCGCCGAGACCGACGAGTTAGACGACGCCAACGATGAAGAGCGCGCCACCCGCTTCAGAATCCGCGAGAGGATCAAAAAGGCGCCAAGAGGGTTTGGAACTGGAGGAAGTACTTGCTGGAGCGCACCATGAAGAAGCTTTACAACCGGGGCGAGACCCCCAAGACCATGTACACCTATGCGGAGGGCCGACCCACGATGCGCGCTCGCCGCAAAGCCACTCAGCTCGCCAAAAATACGAGGATTGGTACGTGAAAAACGGCCACGCTCCTGCCGCCGCTCCTGCGGTTGCGTAGATGCTCGAAAGACCAAAAGAGGAGGCACCGTTTAAATTTGTTGAATATCCAAAGCAACCAATTCTTGCCTTTCGTTTGGAAAGGTTCAACGTCAGCTTGTCAATGCGTTTTAGCGTTTCGTGCCAAGCAAAACGTCGACAGAAAAACAACCGAGCAAACTTTATTTATCAAACAACAGCGAAGGTCCTGGAGGTCGCAATGAGCGTCTAGAACAAGCCGTCGCTGGTCGTACCCGCCTTCTGGGCGTCGTACCACGTGGTGTATTCATTGGCCAATTTCTCAGCCTTCTTCTTCTCCTTGTCGGTCGTGGCCTCGGCCACCTTGGCCTTCATGGTCTCGGGGTCTCTCCGGCGTAGTAGAGCTTCCAGAACTTCTTCCTGAGCTTGCTCACGCGAATGTTCTCGGTAAGATTGTTCCAGCCGTTCGAGATGCTGTCGAAGATGTTGCGCTCCTCCGAGTTTGTGTCGTCGTCGGACCGCAGCAGTCGCTTGTTTCCGGTCTTTTCGGCCTCAAGGGCGCGAGTGGCGCGCACGGGGGTGATCAGCTCGGCCACCGCAGGGTTCGAGCTCTTGACGGTCGCGGCGGCGTCGCTGGCGACGAAGGAGATGGCGACCACCAGCAGAGTGTACAGCACGCGCATAGTTTCGATGGAGTTGCTGTGAGTGAGTCGGCCAGCAACAAAGTCAGTTCCGAAGTGGAGGAAAGACAGTGAGCAGTTCCCGGAGCGAGCGCCGCCAGCTCGGTCGATGTGCAAAGTCAAGCCCACGATAAACCAACTGGTTTTCTGCAACGTCCGACGAGAATGCCGTCGAACACCCAGTCTTGTAATAGCGGTTCGGATTAGCGAGAAAAATCGAGTATTAGGATTACTGATACAAGTACTGCTACTGCTATTAACATACCACGATACTTTTGAAAGCCCTGTAGTAGTAGTAGTATAAATTGTATTAATACTTTGAGCAAACGAGCGGTGAAACGTCTGAAGAAGTTGTTTCGGAGACGAGCATCAAGAAGAGGAACACGCTGGCACTCGCTTCGCGATGGGTGCTGAACGAAGCTTCGTGTGCTACTCAATTGAGCGATGACGACCTGAGTCAGTTTCCGAGGCCGCAGGTAAGGCATCTTTTCAACCAAGTCCATTCACAGCTAAAGTGCCTCTCTTCTGTAGATTTTCCTGCTGGAGCGACAACCATCCTGGGCGTCCGTGACGAGAAGCTTGTACTGGGCGGTTCACTGCACGCCGTTCACATTTCGAATCTGTCGAATCGTCTGCTTCAGTGTGCGATGCTGATAACGGCAGGAAGGGTTAACCAAGCCGCAGAAATCGCTCAGTCGCTTTGTCCGGACGCCACGCAGTGGCTTGGAGCTGTGTTCGAAGCTTTCGGTCACGCCAAGGTGGCGTTGCAGCGTCTTCCCAGTCTCTCGCTGCAATTGAAGGTCAACATGTGCATTAAGCATGGCTTGACGGAGCTGCTGCCACAGCTTATCAACGAGCTCATTGCGAACGAACAAAGTGATTCGCCTAACTTGACGGTATTGTGCGGAAGGAGACGAAATTCGCGAGTCTAGAACTAAGGATTGTGTTTTTCATCGCAGGGATCCTCGCTTTTCCAGAGGTCTTGTATTGCGCTCAATCGCGGAGGGATGCAGACGTCGCTAAAGCAGCTAGTCCCGACGCTGCTGGCACGAAAGCGGCCTAACGACGCCATCTTTGTTGTGTCGTTGGTGCAGAGTGACGAGGTAATGTTTACTGCCGCCTGCGTTATGGCCCCAAGGAACTCATTCTGCCTCCCTGTTTCTAGCAATTGCTGCAAGGCAGTGTTCGGACAATTAAATAAAAACTGCTTTGGTTCTCTAGAAAAACGTAATTCGTCATTGACGAATGCGGCGTAGCAATAATAAAAATTGCAATAATTAGTCAGTATTGTGTAGGTTCGAACGGTGCAGCAGTTTAGACTTGACCCATCCAAGCTGTTGTGCGCGGGTTCGAGTCCCGACTCCATCAAGAAGCTGGTGGCTGTCAGGTTCCTGGCAGGGTTTATTTTCGCCAATCAAACAGGCCGGCGACGGCAAAATTGACAGTCATCAGTGGACATGGAGCAGGGATTTTTATCGGTGTTTTAATATGACCTGTTATAATGAATCAGGAGTTGAAACCGGTTTTTTTATTTTTTATTGGAGGCGGGAGGCTCTTAGCCAAAATCGCTTTGGCTAGCACTAGACAGCATTTACAGGCTCAACTGGGGCGCTTTCACCACCAAGGAGCGTAGTGAAGTCCCACAGCTCTCGGTTGCAGCGTAGGAAGACAATGGTCTCGAAGTTCGCCGGCAGTAAGCGTGAGCGAAGCGGTGTCAGGACTAACTTGCACTGTGAAAACAAGCGCTCGCAACGATTGCTTGTTGGTGGAATCATACACAGTATGTCTTGATACTTGGAGATCGAAGAGTGACGAGGGCGCTTCGCCTGACGGAGAGTAGCCGTAGCGAAATCCTCTTTGTCGTTTTTCTTCTCACGAGCCGTTGAGAGGACAGCGAATCCAGCAACAGCGTCTTCTTCCTGCGAACTTAGCGACCGGTTTGACAGCAACTTTACTATCGCACTCTCGAATTCAGGAGAGTGGATGATCTTGGCTGTCGGCTTGAGGTCGTCAGCTGTTGACGGATACTTTGCAATGACAACGTCGAATAGAAGACGAACGTCAGCGAGATTTCGCCGCTCCGATTGCAGATGTACACAGACGCTGTCCAAATCAGCAAGCTTCCCGACAAGCTGGACAATTTTGCGGTGGGTGCTCGGACGCGGTAACAAGTCTTCAACAGCAGCAACCATCTTGATCGCATCACGTATCTTGACGTACCGCGACAACATGTTGAAAGTCGAGGACCACCTCGTAACGTTAGCCTTCAACGGCTTGAGATCCGTGAAGCGTGCCAACTTAGCACTGTTGTTCGGAAGGCGTAGCTGGATACAGAGAGCTTGAACTTGATCAATCAGGTCTTGGAAGTCCTTGAGGTAGCGACCGACAGCGAGGTTAAACCGATGGCTGGCGCATCCAACCAGTGGAACGCCCAGCCGGGTCGCTATGGCCTGGTTCGTTGGGCAATTGTCGCTCACGATGAAGAGAACCATCTCCGTAGTCTTGTGGTAGACGGATAGCACAGCGTCGATCATGGCAATGTGGGCATCAGCACTCTGCCCATGCTCTGCATGAGAGATTGAGAGCAACGGCTGCCTCAGATCGCCCTCCCGAACAAACTCAGCGTAGATGGCAACGAAGTGGATCGTTCCGCACGACCAGCCGTCGAACATGAGCCCAAATGAATCTCCCATGGATGCTGAGATCTTGGTGCCAACACGCTCAGCAACATGGCGCATGTAGCGCTGCAGCGTTTTCGAAGAAACGGGCTCAACACTTGCGAGAGAGCGGGTGAGGGGTCGTCGACTTCGCTGAGAGAGTGGTTCCTCACGATGACCCATTCCATCCACTTGTATATCTCCATCGTCCTCTGGTCCACGAAGCCGTGGGCCTCCAAAGTGGCGCCACCGTTTAGCTGGCTGGACTCGAAGTTTTGCAGGTATCCTGGGTGCTTGGTGGCGAGATGGCTGACGAGGTTGCTGTAGCCGGTTCCTGGCGCTTGCTTCCGGGATTTACCGCATTCCTTGCAGGAGAACATTCCCCACCGCAGTCCGTGTAGAAATACTCGCAGATGCCGCGCGACGTTGTCATTTGCTTGAAGTGTAGCGATCGAAAGTCGAAATGAACAACCACAGACGAGAGCTATAGAACAAAATGATCGACGCACCACAGCCAGCCGTCTGTAGTTGTCCACAGGACACCAGCCATCCTTTTTACGTGAAGGGTAAAAGTAAATATACTTATTACGGGGCCAATTGTAAATTGTACGGTCTTTTCTACTTTCCAATAATCCGTTATTCCGTCAATATAATATTCAATTTATTGTATTTTAATAACTTTTTCCGATCACTGCTGCAAGGTGCGGATCTGCCGAGGAATGGGGTGCTGCGTTCAATGTTGCCAAAGCCAAGGAGGGTTCTAATCATGCTCCGTCATCGACGACACCGATTCAAGACTCAATTCTACACAAGTGCAATGCCGCTGTGGCCAAACCCACATCAACGTGGCGAACAGTGCTCGAAAAGCAAGACATACAACCTCCCGCGACGTTGAAGCTCGTCGCATCGTCGAAGCGGGCGTGAAAGCGAACTCCAGCTCGTCGTATTTCCATTTCAAAAAGATAGTTGAGATCGAGAGATGATATCTTCATTACGTTGAAAGGTCGGTCGACAGCTCAACAGTTCGCACTCGTCGTGCTGGAGCTTATCCGCAATGGTGTTGACGTTGGCCCCTCGGAAAGAGCCTCTGACGGTGATCGATGAACCACCTGTGGCTGGAAATGGCGATCACGTCGTAGAACGAGTGGTGTTCCATCCGGTACGGCTTGGGGCACTATCGATCAATACCTTCTTTGTTGTCTAACCGCTCCGTGTTTGCTTAGGGTCGTGGGAGTATTGTGTCCGTCAAGGGTGACACGCTAAAAGAGCTGGACGTCGTCACGGGAGCGTTACTGTGCCACATCACGTTCGATCTGTTGACGACAAGTAGTTTGGACGTGATTCTCCCAGCGGGTACTCACTACGTGGTGGGGATGCTGCAAGGTCGATACCTGGTTGTCTGGGACTTGGACGACGCCGTCCTTCTGTCTACTTCCGATGTAGATAAAGTCTACAGCACTCGTCGAGTCACTGCACTCGCGACGTCAATTTGTTCTGATCGATGGCTCTTTTTCAGTGCCGAACGCAGCAACAATGCCCGCGTCACTCGCGACGACTACCCGGGTCCAGCACGTGAAATCCTTCGCAAAAGTTCGCTTCGAGGAGGTTCGGTCGTTAGTCTCGCGTACCGACCGAGCATCATTTGCTTAGCTCGGGCTGCAACGATGGCACCATCCAAGTGTGGAATATTTTATCCGGGGAAGAAGCGGATCTCGGTGGCTCCAAGAAAGGAGAAGCTTCAGACTTTGCTACGCCGCTCTTTGCGGTGCAATTGACGCCGTCGCCTGTCATTCACATCACAATTGGAACGTGCTCGGGTTGCGGCAATAACGCAAGCAGCAGCAACTTGTTCCTGGCTGTTGCTTATCAAAATCGCCGCGTTGATGTCGTCGCAATGAACGGCCAAACACACACGTGTGTCGCCAGCACCACCTTGTAAGTGGGTAGAATTGTGCTTCTCTCACGGTGAAGTGTCTAATTGTTTTTGCTCCGTTAGGACACCGCCGCAAACGCCAGACTTCTCTCGATTGAGTGGTTCATTGACACTGACAATCCATCCGCAACTTCCGGAGCTGCTGGCGCATTGGTATCCGATTCGGAACGATATAAGTCCCGATGTCATCGCCGCGTGGGAGCTTGTTAATCCAGCTGGAAATACAGTGACAAGCCCTCGAGGCGGAGCAGGAGGGAACAACACTGATAGAGGAGCAATGACGGAGTGGTGGGAAATTGGCAGCGCTCCAGCACTAAGTGAAGTATCAGATCAAGAGCAGTATTGGTAGAGCTGCAGTTATTGCTGCTGGTACCAGTCTGTGGCAGAATTCGCTGGCTGTCTATGTGAGCACTGCACAGCGTCGTGCACTTTTCTTATTATAGTGGACATTCAGCAGAATGATGCGCCAGAGTCGGAGATCAAGACGGTAGTCGCGCTGAGCACCACCATGCAGCTGACGTTATCGCAGTATCACGATTATCCACCCAACCTCCCGTCGTCGCATTACCAGGTCGGGGTCAAGACCAGCGCCAAAGGTAATCCCGTTCTGAAACTGCAGCGCTTCTCGCAGTTATCAGGGCGGCTGACAGCATCGAGCGATCAACTTCCAAATTGGAAGAGTGAGAGAGGCGTTCCATTGGTGCCATTTCAAGTGGTTGCCAATAATTATCAGTCGGTCGTGTGCATCAAGCTGAGGGAGAAAGATGACGCTGCGGCTACCAACGACGCTCGTCCATCTTCGTTTTCCGTTGTGCTGCTGGATTTGGATCTGATGGCGGACACAGCGATGAGCGAAGTTGTCGTAAGTCCGGACGATGAAGGTGGAGATGTTCCCTCGACTTCATTGCCAGCTATTGAGTTGAAACCTGGCACACTTCAACATGAAATCCGAGACGCCTGCTTCTGTATGCCCCCGTCCGATGATAACCTCGTAGGGACATCGCCCATCGCCTCGGGATACTTACTTGCGACCCTCTCAATGGACGGATATACAATTACTTTTCACACGAAACGCGACCCAACCAACGAGTCTGGAGCAAGAGTAAAGCTGAATCACCCCATCAAGCGCGTCTTCGCGTCGCCTCTGAGGTTGCCTGCTAGCTCGCAATTCCAGGCTGTTCTGGGTTGCAAGTTATTATATCTGCTTACCCCAGAAGGGCACGGGCAAAATGAGCGACTGGTGTTTGGCGATGATGGTCTGAGTAATTCGTTGCCAGGATCTTACGCATGGGCATGTGAACCAAACGAGCGCGTCATCGACGTTCAATGGAACTCTTCATCGTGTTCCCACCTTGGAAACAAGGACGAGCACCAGCTACAGATGTTAGTAGTTCTGACGACAACTCGTTTGGTAGTTCTCTCGTCTGAGCTGCGTGAACTGCGTGCTTACGAACTAAAAGGTGAGCTCATGGGCTCTCCGACGAGTATGCTATGGGTGGCTCAAACGCTGTTGTACACCACGGCTGAGAAACAAGTGCGATATCTTACTCCTGTTGCTGAGAACTTGAAAACCGATTCCAGTCGACTTCTATGCAGCATTGCGGATGACCTCGGCAGTCACACGGGTTTTAGCTCCTCAACCATTCAGCTACTTTCGATCTGCGGCGATCAGTTGTGCTATTCAGTCACAAACTCGACGACTCTGCAGTGTCAACCGCGTTGCGGCCAGTGAGTATTTGCGAACCACTCCTGCTTGGGTTGTTGCAACGAGTATGCACATTCAGTTTTCCATCGAACCGAAAAATGATACTCTCAGGAATCGCCATAGGAGGAAATTGAATTGATTAACTGTTTAGCGGATTTCTCGTCTTAAGGTGATAAGCTATCTATCCGTGAGAGTTACGTTCGTGTCGTCCACATGTGGTGCATGGGTTCCGGGATATTATTTTCTGGCGGATCACAGCCAAGTTTTTGCAGCACGCGGACCACAGTAGCGCGGTTGCAATGAAGCTCATGTGCGTGTTGGTAGAGGAATTGGTAGTGCATCTTGAACGAGTTCAGCAGATTGAGAATAGTTGGCACTTCAGCTGTCGTTTCCTGGAAATGAATGTCGTTCCTGAGCCGCCATGTTGCGTGAAACACAATCGCTGTGTAGATCCTCCATAGAAGTATCAGTTCTTTGTGCTCACTTCTCCAGTTCCTACAGAGGTCTTGCAATCTTGGGAAGAGCAGCACCTCCAGCTTAGGTCGACGCAAAAGAACGTCGACCACCGGCTCCATAGTTCGCTCCACATTGGTTTTAATGACGGGCACGTGAAAAAACAGTGTTCTACCGTTTCGATCTCCTGGCATTCCGGACGAACGCAGTTTTGGATGGTAAGATGTAGTTCTCTGAGGAAGTATAGTCGTGAACCGACTGAGAGGTCTTCGAAGCACATTCGTACTATCACATCATGAATTACCGGCAGTAGATATCCACGTAGAGAAATCACACTGGACAAGGTTTCATGAATCCTTTGTCGAGGACACCCCAGGTCTTCCATCGGATGATGCATCAACTCCGGGACTTGCTAGAGAATCGCCTTCCAATCTTGCGACCGCAAATTTGGGAAGAATCGCGTAGTTGGTTCTGTTGGGAGATAGCTGCTTACCTTGATTCCAAATATCAGTGGTGAATTCGTACTTCTTACTTCCTGCATTCCTCCTTCGTCCGGACGCGGCAGTAAGAGATGAAATAATCGGCTCATTTGATGGTAGAGCACGAAAATGCCATGCGGAAGCACTTTCGTCCCAAGTATTGGATGAATCTCGGAGCAGACGTCCGTGAAAAATGCCGTTGATGAGAAAGTCGACAAAACATAACTTTTTATGTGTTGCCAGCTCCCGACAGAGCGCTCGGAAGGCGTTTGACCCTGACCCCAGGGGCTTCGCCGGACTTGCTGGGCTTCGTGTATCCAGTACCTGAAATTCAGGCAACTTGCTCCACCAAATTGGGGTGAATAACGCCTTCTGCAGTGTTTTTCTTCTGTTGTAGTGAATCGACTCCGGGGCACAGGAATCGCCATACGCTGACGTCGGGAAGAAATTGGCGCCACTTTGCTTGTAGAACACGTCATGAGCTGCCGTAAAAAGTCGGAATTTGGGAGACTTGACCGAGTACGAGGAACATAACTACTTGGGTCATGATTCCAAGTGCTACTCTTGCGGAGTCCACTTGCCAAAACGTACTCGAGTAGATCAGGCCCATGAGCATTACCACGATGCAGTGACGTGAAGAGTGACCGTCGTCTGTCGCTCATGAGTGTACGAGTGTTTCCCAGAACCCCGGCAGAACTCACGCATCGTATCCATGTGCACACGGACATTTTTAAGTAGTATGGGTTGGTGGGGGTCTCTAAGAGCTCGCGGCATTTCCTGGTGAGTAGTCGACGGTTGAAAAATACCTCCAAATTCGCTCGCTAGCCGTGGATGCTGCGCCATACCCGCAGGCAATCCTGTCTCGTACTTTGACTGCTGGTTTGTTCGAGAAGGAAATCAGACTCGTCACGGTCGCAGGCTTTTTAAGAATGCGACCTTGATGACGGGTCCGTCACCTCTTCCTCGCTCAAAAGCTTAACGTCGTCGAACTCTGCGAACACCTCAGGCACGAGTTGCAGCAGTGCGACCACAACCATCTTCTGCGGCGTTTTATCGATGACTCACAGCGTCGTGATAACGTCGTAGGTTGCCCATCGAAGCCTGAACATTGTCCACCACGTACCGTGGAGCACCGTAACCCTGGGCCATACGTGCATCCGCCGACGAGTGCGAGCTTGTGACTGCAATGCACGTCGCGAACTACTTAGAAAAATCGAAACAGCAAAATTCCAATGCAGCTCATCCTTCCGAACACTATCGCCAACGGATGTGTTTTATTAGCTTGATGGCGATTATGGCGAATTGTTGAACACTTTCGAATACGAGAAAGCTCTGGGGCTGCTAGGATGTTTGCCAAAGCAGCGACAGAGATATTGTTGCAGCAGCTTGAAAGAGCTTTGGTTGAGCTGATCGATTTACGTGCTGGGTTGCAGAAGCGCAATGTGAGCAAGCTCTATCAAAGGAAGGCCAAGGAAGGCATACATCCACATGCGATTCATCACGAGGAATAAGATGAGTTACGCGTGACGTTCCAAGTGAAACAAGGGGTCGTTCGGCTGGAAAAAGAGTGTCGTGAGACGGAGCAAAAGAATTGTACCAATTGTTTCAGCTACAACGCCAAGTTGCTACGGTGTCAAGAACCAAAGAAGCTCTTCGCGACTCTGATCTATGACATACCTCGCTACGAAAGATTTGCTCACCATTATTTCAACGAATTCAAGTTATGATTATTCGATTGTGTTAGCCTGAATACGGAACGGATATGGAAAGCAAGACAGCGCGATATTCGCTGCAGCCGAGAAAAATAATGCCCGTCACCCCTGCATCATTGCCCTGGAATGCATTTCAACATGCCGCAATGATCACAAGTAACTCGCAATGCGCAAGAATTTACGTGCTCGTGTGCATCCTCGCAAGGCAAATGGAAAGAATACGTCGAGTTCGCAAGCTTTTGCTTTTTATGGCTTGCCAGGAACTTGCGAAGATTGTTGTTTATTACGAAATTTCCTTGAAACGATGACGTTTAGTCCTGGTGTTCTTTACCTTTCCGAGATGTCGTCACTTTCGATAAATCTCAAATGTGAGGATTCTGGTAAGTTGATCATCAAGATAGTTAACGACTGCACTTGAATTCGAACTACCAGCGGTGGCAATGGGGTATCTAGGCTACTTAAAGTGAAGTGACTTGACGAAAGTAGTCTAGAGCTTACGTGCTATTTCGTCTACTTCGGTTCTTCCAGCGCAAACTCATGTTTGAGACTCTCCGGTAGTGCTTGCATCCATGGATCAAGTGCGATTTTGAGGAATCGACCGTTAATCGTGTACAAATATTCAACTCAACTACGATGAGCTCCAAACGAATGAAAGAATTCTCAAGAAGCAGAACTCCATGAATATTGGATCACTAACGCAACAAAATTCATGAGGTAAAACAAAAGGCGTAAAAGGTTAAATCCCTAAAAAATTCTCCCCGACGACATTCTCATCTTTTCGATCTCTGCTTTGTTGTGCTTGAGCAGAAACTTTTTTCTGCTCGATCGCTTGCTGTTCTCGTACGGTGTGGTCCCAGCACAATATTGCCGGAGGAGAACACCCGTTCTTGGAATGCTGATGAAGACACTCGTCCTAAATGAATTCTGGCCATGATGGCAACAGAAGGGACATCTTTATCACCTATATCTCTGGACCACCTGAGAATATCGACATTTTCGATCACTTGCAGTATATCCCAATCGCGGTTGCCATCTTCCCCAACAATTGT
The DNA here is from genome assembly GCA_011947325.1 of Phytophthora macrochlamydospora. Taxonomy (NCBI): domain Eukaryota; phylum Oomycota; class Peronosporomycetes; order Peronosporales; family Peronosporaceae; genus Phytophthora; species Phytophthora macrochlamydospora. The sequence goes on from JAAVTH010000151.1 coordinate 30,915, forward strand.
CATCTTGGATGCAAGTTGGGCTCGCTTCAGCTTTTCATTTGCTGGGTTTAGACGAGTATCCATTTGCTGTTGCAGAGCCACTTCATCCCAAGCCGGATTCAAACGAAACCAATCTGCTAGCAAGGCATCTGCTTCGTTGGCTTGGACGTCTTCACTAAAAATACTCTGAGTGGAAGCAGGGACAGAAACTCCAAAGCGCTTTCTGATACTTTTAAACGGATCGTGATAGTTCTGTGGCTGGTTGGCAGACGACAAACAATTGGTAATGCTTGCGGTTGAAGCGCTCTTACGACGCTTGTGCAATTTGTAGAATATTTCACGATGTTCGGAATGAAGTATTCCCATTGCTGCACCCTTCAACGCTTGATTGTGACTTTTTCATCCTGGTCCTCAGAGTCAAGAATCTTATCGATGTTGCGTTTGCAACGCGGATCCAGCAATAGCGCTATATTGCTCTCTACGCTTAGGGCAGGGAATCGCAAACGTAGTTGCCCTTTTAACCGTTCAATGCATCTTTGGCCAGCTCCGGTGAGCTCGGTCACACTAGTCGGCGTTCGATGATGTAGAGCCTCGCTTATTGTGGACGAAGCAGGCGCGTCGAGGGTCAAAACATAATAAGTTTGGGTTTCTAAAAGATATTCGGCCATGCGTCTGCAAAGCACCATAAACGACGCCACTGAGTTTTCGCGCTGTGCCTCAACGAGCGAGAGACTGGAAACATAATATGCTACTGCTTCCAATTCTGCAATCACTTTCCAATCCTCTTCAGAGATGTTCGAAAATACATTGGTGCCTCTCTTCGTTTGAAAGTACGCTTTGAATGCCGCGAAGTTGAAAATTGATCTTCTCAAAAGAGAACAAGCAGATGCGACCCGAACATTCACATCTCGAAGCGGGCCAACTTGCGGTAAATACAGACCCTCTTGTACCTTCTGAAGTGCTTCCATTCTGTGACCGTTGCTAAGAAAATAGTAGTGCAAGTCCCGTAACTTCCAGATGACTTCTCCACCTTCCGGTAATGGTTTGCATGGCGTTGTAATGATGGTTTCCTTCACGAACACCTCCAAATCTAAATCCCACACATCTTTAGTCATCGTGTTGTCCTTCAATCCTAAAGCGTAGCCGACGCACAAATTAGACAAGTGCATATCACAGTCTTCTTGAGACGTCGGGAAGGACGACGCCACATTTTTGCCGACGGAGTAGTGTCAGACATCATAAAGCGTGCATACTTGTCGATATCAAGTCCAAATCTATCCAAAAATGTTTGCTTCATCAATGTGGCAACTTGTAGGGCAGAATGTCCGTCATTATGTACGACTGCCATGGATGCTGTGTGACGAAATACCCAAGTTCGATCAATGAATGCAACCGATGCCCCAATGACACTGTCTTTCGCGTTGTTAGTCCACACGTCATGCATCACGTTTAGAAAGGGTAATTCACTGGCACCGGAATATTCGTCTTGAACGAGTTTGGTGACCTGTGCACAAAATGTTTTAAACGAAGCATCCAAAATATTGCAATGTCGTTCTCGACTGAGAACGGTAAAATCTGGGACGCCTGTGGCTGCTCAAAGAAGATGCAAAAAGCGCTTGAAGAACACGTGCTATATGGTAGACCTGCGCAAACACAAACTGCTAAGTAAACCTAATAAAACATATATATGGTGCCACAGTTTAGTAATGCGCACCTTCCGTGGTCAGCCATTTTGAGACTTGCTGGTTAACCATGTCAGCGTTTGCCTTTGCATTTTTCCGCTTTTCTTGTGAGGCACGCCTTTGTCAACATATCAGCGATGGTATCATTCTTCTTCAATTGTTGACGCGCCCTCGCAATTTTTTCTTGTAGAGCAATTGTGTACTTGTGCGTTGTGTGCATCCGCTCCATGTGCTTGTTCCCATTCGAAGTGTTGCTGGTGTTACAGAGTTATTTCTCCCAGCGCGCTGGGTCGAACTTTGACGTTCTCAATTGGGATGTACGAACCTTCTCTAAGCACAACAAGCACAAATTTGTAAAACTTTTGTCTTGGTTCCCGTGTGTCTTTCTCCTCGGGGTTTCAAGCTGATGAATGTAGTCCCACAACTCTTCTGTGGCATCGGGGGTCGAAAATGACGAACACCCGCCGGTGCCCCATCTCTTCCGAAAGCTACCGTTTTCGATGCCAAAGACGCATTCAAAGTGGATGGTTCGGAGCTTACCGCGGCCGGGATTGCACCGGTACTTAGTGGCAATGCTGGAGACGCGAACTCGCATTGAGAACCAGCTGGTGGTGTTGCTAACGGGCGAACTGGAGACATCTCGAAGAAGTCAGTCGTGCTAAAACTCTGAGATGATTCTTGTGTCGGTACCATTGGCTCTGCCAACGATGCCATTGCGGTTTGGGCTAGTGGTATACTAGCCGTAGTTTGGCTCCACGTGCTCTCAGCCGATCCTGAAACAGTGGGCTAAAGTACAGCAGCAATACATCGTCAGTAAAATAAGTGTCCTCGTCAACGAGAACAGCAGTTTTTCATCACCTTGTGCCGTTTTGTTGGACAACGGTCTCCTTCTCGACGGGGTACTAATACGAGCATATTTGTCTAAAGAACTTGTATTAATATTATTAATATCGATACACTTGTTTGTATTACATCTACTACTCTTGATAATACTTTGCAAGTCCAATCCATAAGGCCGAGCAGGGAGTGATCTACGTGCCCAGGGCCTCGTACAATACAATCTCCTATCAGTTGGGACCTTAAAAGGTGGATTAATAATAACATGTGAATAGGCAACGAAAGCTCGTCTCTTTTGGAGCCCCTAGTAGTTGAGTTGTGAAATGCAAAATCCTAATCAGGAATCGGAGCAACAAACCAAGCAATCGGAAGTCATTTCGAGAACAGGCGAGTATGAGGTGAATAGGTACAGTGTACCTTATTAGATGTTGCACACCATCTCCGGGCAGCCATCCAGTACATTTATACGAGCCATGGCCAGTTCGAGCTCGCCTGAACATGTTCTTGCACAACAAGCCCTTGACAGTCTCTGTTGCCAAGATTACAGGCTCTATGACCTTTACCCACGCTTCTCCATTCTTGTAAACGATGCCTGGCTGGTTTGTGTGGACTGACTGGACCAACTCAAATGCGTGGTGTCTTCATGGACCTGGCGCTTGCCACGCTTCTCCCATTTGTACATCGAAGTCGTCCAGCACATTTACACGAACCACAGCTGGTCCGAGCTCGCCTGTACACATTCTTGTGTCACAAACACCTGACAAGTCCTTACTGCTAAAACCACAGGTTCGTGATGCTCGTCTCCGAAACAACTTCTTCAGACGTTTCACCGCTCGTTTGCCCAAAGTATCATCGAAGTATTAATACAATTTATACTACTACTACTACAGGGCTCCCAATTCTTCAAGAGTATCGTGGTATGTTAATAGCAGTAGCAGTACTTGTACCAATAATCCTAGTACTCGATTTTTCTCGCAAATCCGAACTGCCGAGCGCTTGCCAGAGCCGGCGGGCTGGCCGACGGCGCCAAGTCAGCTTGAGCAAGTGGAATTGAAGGCGGAGGCGGCGGGGAGAACGGCGTTGGCTGCGTCGAGAACATTGTGGGGAGGCAAAATTGTTGGCTGGGCTTTTCTCCTCGTTTTACGCAAAACCCTCCTCGTGGCCAAGCGTGCTGAAAACTCTCGTCTGCCTAAAATTTTGATCAGTTTAATGTAGTTTAGTACACACCGGTGGAGCTTCGTGTGCGTAAATGCAAAGCTACATTTTAGCAGAAAACGGCCAAAGTTTAGCTTTACTCACAACCGGTGGAGATGCTCTGAGAGCATTTCCACCGGTTATGAGTAAAGCTAAACTTTGACACAACACTGCCGGTCAGGTCTGATCCAGGAAGGCAAATCTGTTCTCGTCGACAGTTGTTTATCTAGCGATGCGCTGGCGCATTCGCTCTGACTGAGCCTCTGAAGGCGGCAATTGAGCTTATCCAACTCCACATCACTCGGTAACTCGCTCTCTTTCCACAACCCAGTTGCGAACTTGAGCGTCAACAACAACTCAGTTACGAACTTGAGCGTCAAGCAGCAAACAATGCGTGTGGTGTGCTACTTTTTCCTGCTGCTTGCGGTCGTCTTTGCCAGCGTCAATGCTACTGTGATTGAAGACGCCGAGGTCACTGACATTCTGGGCTTGACGTCGTCGGAGCTCGACGTTGCGTCGCGATTGCTGGCTGAAGGCTACGACTTTGCCGATGACAAGCGCGCGCTGAGAACCACCGCCGAGACCGACGAGTTAGACGACGCCAACGATGAAGAGCGCGCCACCCGCTTCAGAATCCGCGAGAGGATCAAAAAGGCGCCAAGAGGGTTTGGAACTGGAGGAAGTACTTGCTGGAGCGCACCATGAAGAAGCTTTACAACCGGGGTGAGACCCCAAGACCATGTACACCTATGCGGAGGGCCGACCCACGATGCGTGCTCGCCGCAAAGCCACTCAGCTCGCCAAAAATACGAGGATTGGTACGTGAAAAACGGCCACGCTCCTGCCGCCGCTCCTGCGGTTGCGTAGATGCTCGAAAGACCAAAAGAGGAGGCACCGTTTAAATTTGTTGAATATCCAAAGCAACCAATTCTTGCCTTTCGTTTGGAAAGGTTCAACGTCAGCTTGTCAATGCGTTTTAGCGTTTCGTGCCAAGCAAAACGTCGACAGAAAAACAACCGAGCAAACTTTATTTATCAAACAACAGCGAAGGTCCTGGAGGTCGCAATGAGCGTCTAGAACAAGCCGTCGCTGGTCGTACCCGCCTTCTGGGCGTCGTACCACGTGGTGTATTCATTGGCCAATTTCTCAGCCTTCTTCTTCTCCTTGTCGGTCGTGGCCTCGGCCACCTTGGCCTTCATGGTCTCGGGGTCTCTCCGGCGTAGTAGAGCTCCCAGAACTTCTTCCTGAGCTTGCTCACGCGAATGTTCTCGGTAAGATTGTCCCAGCCGTTCGAGATGCTGTCGAAGATGCCGCGCTCCTCCGAGTTCTTGTCGTCGTCGGACCGCAGCAGTCGCTTGTTTCCGGTCTTTTCGGCCTCAAGGGCGCGAGTGGCGCGCACGGGGGTGATCAGCTCGGCCACCGCAGGGTTCGAGTTCTTGACGGTCGCGGCGGCGTCGCTGGCGACGAAGGAGATGGCGACCACCAGCAGAGTGTACAGCACGCGCATAGTTTCGATGGAGTTGCTGTGAGTGAGTCGGCCAGCAACGAAGTCAGTTCCGAAGTGGAGGAAAGACAGCGAGCAGTTCCCGGAGCGAGCGCCGCCAGCTCGGTCGATGTGCAAAGTCAAAGCCCACGATAAACCAACTGGTTTTCTGCAACGTCCGACGAGATGCCAAGCCGAGATATGCCGGTTGTAATGGCAGCTTTCACAAAGCTCCGTCCCCGTTCACTGCATCATCAACCGTTGTAAAGTGCGTATCAGACATAGTACGTACTTAACCACAGATTACGACCTTTGACGGCATGCCGGTTGCTGGCCCCAGCGCCGAACTGGACAAGCTCCTCCAGGCGGCTACAGCGAACGACGGAGCTTTGGCGCGGGCGTACGATGCAGAGACGATGGTGGATGAACTTCTGAGCAGCACGTGGGAGCCTCCAGAGCTCTCAGAGGATCCCCCGAAGCGCCAGAACAGTCTCATATCCTTTGCCCAACAGACAACTTCGCTGAACGCCCTCCAGACTGTACTGGGGTCACTGTACAGCGTCTAGTAGAGCAGAGACGAGCTGTGTCCACTCGTATTGCTGAGTTGGAGCAGGACAGTCGCAGAGTCAGCGGCAAATTCCAAGAAGGATTAACCAAGCCAGACTTACTCTTAAATGTAAGGATATTTATTATGTTATGGTAGATTTTTATGAAAACAGCTTTAATTTATTTATGTGTGTTGCTGTATAATAGGAAATCTGCGCGCAGATGGAAGATTTGGAGGAAAGATTTAGTAAAGTGAGTTCGTCGGCGGTACTGATTGGAGATAAGTTGTCGACGTTGGATGAGGAACGCTCCAGAGTTCTGGAGACTGATGAGTTGATGGAAGCCCTACTGGCACTAAACGACCCAAGCAGCAAGCTGACCAAGTCCAGCAACAGACTTTTCAACACCTTACACGACCCCAATGAACTGCACGAGGCGTCCAGGATCATCAAGAAGATGAGCGTCTTCTCGTCGGAATTGTCGTCGCCGACGATCTCGTACGCAGTGGCTGAGATCGAACGGCTAAGCCAGACAACGGAGAATAATTTGCTAGAGGAATTTAGCAATGAACAGCAAAGAGGAAACGTAGCAGGGATGCGAAAGTGCGCCGAGTCTCTGATCGAGTACAACGACAAGGAGAAAGTGGCGGACAGATACGTGTGGAACGTCATGAGCGATCGCCTTGCAAAGTAAGTGAGGAATTTTATTTTCATGTTTGTTGTTGACGCTTTTGCTGTTTGTAGAGTTGCTGCAGAATCAGCGGAATCGTCATTGGATCCAATCGAAGACTTGGATGCGTTGTTTACCAAGATTTTGACCATTTGTCAAGAGCAATTTCCTGTAGTTGATGGTGTTTTCCCAGCAGTAGCGTGCGATTCCATCCGGGAGTTGCTCGTTGAGCGTCTATTCAATGACCCGGTGTTCGGAATCCTGTATTCTCTGGACCAGATATTAACTACGAGGCGATACACTGAAGTATCGAGTCCCTCAAACGCATCTGACGGGGCTACGACATCGAATGGGTCAACGCAGAGCAGTCGAGATTACGTTCGTTTGTTATGTTCTGCATATGAAAAGACATGCACCATGGTAGCAGAGATTGAGGCCATTGAACGATCGAATGTGACAGGATCAGCAATTAAAACTGGTCATTCAAACCAGGAACCCGACGATGAGGAGGATGAGGAAGACGAGGATGGAGAGCCAAAGGTGTTTTCTGCTGACCGCGAGCGAATTCACACGTTTCTTAACCTCCAGATGCACTCATTATTCGGAAGTCACCGCGAAAAATACATGGGGACAGAACTAGACTTGCTGCAGACCCAGTTCAGATCGACCTTCGCTGCAATTACGTTTCCAAAGCCGCCGATTGCTTCCAAGAACAAGTCGAGCGCAAAGACTAAGACGTCTTCTTCTTCATCTGCAGCAATTCCAGCTACTCCGTCTCCATCCGCATCTTCAGCCCAGCTCGTGTCGTCTCCATCAACGTCATCTATCTCATCGTCGAATATGGAGAAAGATGGGGTGTTGTTACCGCTAGAGTCATCCTTGATCTTCTATGAAAACCTTAGAGCACTAGCCGAAGATGAACTAGTGCCTGGAAAGTATGCAGAAGCAATGGTTGAAGCCGTGGAGCGCTGTGAAATTGTTCTGAAGGGGTCAGAGTTACGTGGAGAGCTAATCACCAAAGTGTTTTCGTCTTTCACGACTTCGTTTGGCGATCAATATCTAGCGGTATGATGACTTTTCCTTAAGCATTGGTGTTGAAAATGCCTCGCCAAACTTGATGCTGTATTTGTAGAAAATGGTGGAGCTAACGAAGGAGATTTTGCAAGAGCAACGACTAACACCCGACTCAGCTCTACAATTCTTCTATGTCACGGAGGTAAGTGACCAGCCAAATACCGCTACGTTTTGCTTGTTAGCTCTCAACAGTAGTGTGAATACAGGCAGTACTAAAGCGAATCGGCTTTCTGGACGAACAATTCGACTCGCTAATCGCTCCATTGCAAGAGAATGTGCCCACCCAGCTTACGTAAGTTCCAAGTTATGTTTCGTTTTCATCAAGCTATCTGACTGCTTCTCCAGGATCTGCGAGGAAAGCAAACGAAAGAGTCTTGACAGACTTGAGAGCGGAATCTCAGCTGGTCTGCAGCAAGCTTTGACTGTAATCGAAAAAATGGTCGGTCAGATTCTCAGTGGCAACCAGGGAAAAGGTGATTTTGTCGGAGGACAAGTGAGCATGTCCTTATCCTGCTCCAAGGCCTGTCTGAAGTGCACCGAGTTTCTGCAGCCACTCGTCGACGTCATCTGCCGTGTTTTGGTACGTACTACAATGTTCATGCAAAAATAATTGTTCACTAACGATTTCTTCTCTTGTAGATCGGTGAAAACTGTAATCGATTTATCGTCGCGCTAGTGAAATCATTCAAGGAGCTGTATCTGCAGCATCTGCGGAAGTTCCGCTTTGATCCTGACGGAGCTTGCATGTTACTTCGAGATATGAGCGAATACCGTCAAGTCTTCCGATCGCCGTCACTCCCCACCACTGTGGACGATATCTTCGACCTGCTTCACGAGATTGCAAACGTGTTTGCACTACCACCAGAAAATCTCGGTGGGTTTGTTCGCGAAGGGAAGCTCGCGACACTGAACAAGCAGACTCTGCACAGCGTCATCAAACGGCGTTGGGACTATAAAGCCAATGCAGAGAAAATTGCAGCGTCGCTAAAAGAGTCACTGAAAGATGCGAAAGATGAGGAACAAAAGTCAAAGCAGTAAAGCAACTTCATTTAGCTATTCATTTTTTTCTTTCACTGTACCTTTGTGTTTTTGTGCTTTAGAGACTTTCAGAGGCTCTTGGAGTAGAGCTCGTGCTTGACAGCTGCACTGCGCTCCTCCAGTCGCTTGGAGTTGGGCGGATCCACACGCATCGTGTAGTTATAGCGCCGCCGGAAATCCTTCTTCTCTGTAAGTGAACGCAACGCGAAATAATACTTGGCGTACACGGTGGCGGAGATGTATAGATCCCACTGGATGTGGTGCAGGAAGAGCCTCTCCAGTCGGTTGATGGAGTGCAGCGAGAACTGCGGATAAATATTGCTGATCTCGACGTTCCAGGAGCTCAGGTCCTGCCAGACTTTGGAGGCCAGTAGCAGTCCGCAAAGCACGATGGGTCTCCATGTAGCTGCTAGTAGCGGTACACCAGCCTGCTCCATGAGCCGTTCGATATAGATGAGGCACACGATGGTGCACTCGGCGCTGAGCTGCGCCTTATTGAAGAGGTTCTTGCAGAAGCGGAAGATCTCGTCCACACTGGGGACGTGTCTTTTAGACGTGAGCTTCTCCATCCGGTAGGTCGTGAGAGGGTGCACTCTGGGCAGCCGTACAAACGTGTACTTGTACTGCGGCGTGACAAAGTGTTCTTCTCTGAAAGTCTCGTCCACCGGCAAATCTACCAGTCTGGGGGACGAGATGCTGCTCAGATTGGCTGTATCTTCCTCAATCTTGAAGGCTTGGTCTTCGTCTGTAGGGGACGGAGACCTCGACTCTGATCGGTTGCTGCTCTCGTCCTTGGTCAGAGCTGACACTGCAGCTGCGATGGCAGTGGAGACCCCGTTGCTACTATTGTTATTGACGCCTCGCTGGGCTTCTCGATGGCGCTTCTCGCAGCGTCGGATGTGTTGATACAACACAACACTGACGCGCCGTAGGAAGTCGTCGTAATTGGGTTGCGCCACGGAGCTGACGGAGCTGGGCGGCGCTAGACTGGAGCTGCCTTCCACGCGGTCGTCGGGCTTGCGGTAGCGCAACGACGAGGTCTCGGTCAGGCGCGGGGTGAAGACCGTGTGCGTGGGCTGGAAGGGCTGGAAGCGCACGCGCTTGGCGTCCGTGGGGTGCTCGGGCGGCGTCTCGTCCTCGACGGAGCTGGGCAGAAGCGGAGACAGCGATACACTGAGCGCGGCCTCCGTCATGCGGCCCGTGCGCGTATCCACCACCATGCAAGTGGCGTCGGCGAGGCAAGTTGGCGGCTGAGGATCTGTTACCAGATTGGCAGATCGCGGCGGATTCTGTAGGGGTTGCAGTTTTATCTTTGTGTTTGTATTGGTGGCTGCCATTAAAATATAGAACAAGAGACCAAAGTTGATGTAGACTCATGAAAACTGTTGTGTGCTGGAAGTGCTGGAAGTGCTGCAAGAATGGAGGGATATTCCATTGGAGTGCTGCTAGTTAGTTATGTGTATGGTGCCGGGAGGACAGGCGTTCAGGCTGCATTGCAAGGAGGAAACGATCCAGGTTGGTGCTCGCCTTGTCTCTGGGTGTGCACGCCACTCCCACTGTGACCTCCAACTTGCTTTTCAACATGAGGCTTTGCCGAGCGCGCACAACAAACGTCGTGAGTTGCTTCGGTGAGTAGATGCATTGGTGGCGTGTGGATTGCCATGCCGTGGAGTTAGGCGCTGTGATGGCAGTTTCCGCGACGACATACTCGGGTGTGAAGCGCGCAAGCAACTTCGGAACGGGAGCCGGGAAGACGTCGACAGATGACTGACAAACTTTCCCTTCGTTCGAGCCACGCGGTTTGTGTATGACTGCGATGGTCACTGCAGCGCTCTGATTCTCATGGTCTAATGCCAGTGATTTATTGCAGCTTAACTTCTGCAACTTCTGGCTGCTTGTCGTCATTGTTGTCGTTGCCATCGCCGTTGCCCTCGTTGTCGTCGTTGACACCGGGATACTTCTGCGTCAGCTCGCTGCCCAGGTGCATTTTCCAGCGGAAAACGTTGCGACAGGATTGCAGGAACGACTTGACGCGCACCTTGGCTGCCTCCTTGCGGGTCTTCGGAAACGGCGTCGTGTCCAGGCAGACCACTCCGGGCAGCGAGAACATATCGCTATAGCCCATGCCGAACACGATGGCGCCTGGCCCCCACTCCTTCACGTAGTTGGCGAGTTGCGTCGAGATCAGGCGCTTGCTCACGATGTGTGCGCCGTAATAGTTCTTGGCGTCGATCCAGCGGATCGGCACGCCGTTGATGATCACCGGGTCCAGCAGAAGAATGTCCGGCGAGATCACACGGCGGCCGTACGTGTTCAGCTGCTCCGCGCAAAGTTCCGTTTGGGTTCTGCAGGCAGAACACAATGAAGAGTCAGACGACTAGTACTTTTACAAGACCGAACTCGGTACATGAACGTACTTAAGGCGAATACCCTTGGCCTTAAGGAAGTGCTCGATGGCTCGCTCCAGCGAGTCGGCATCATACTTTGGCGCTCCGATCAATGGGTCGCTCTTGTGAATACTATCATACTCGACTGCTCGCTTGAGCTCGCGCTGGTCGCGTTTCGAGTCTCTCCATCGGCTTTGCCAACGCGTTCTGCACGAAAGATAATCACAACGTTTAGGTTCAGCCGAATTGACACATACGTCAACTTCTTGCACTATACCCACCTTGATCTCTACTTGGCTTTTGCCCTTCGACCGAAGAATGACCCGCATGAGCGAGACGGGAGGGTAATTGTGCACGGTCGACAGCTCGATGAGGCTGCGACCGCTGTCGTATTCTGCTGTGATCTTCTCTCGTCGCGCCGAACTCGGTGCGTATTGACCAGCAGCGACATACGCAGCAGTTGCTTGCGCAGGTTCAGCGTCATGTTGGCCGTGATCGGCAGCATCTGCAGCAGCCCGTCAATGTGATTCACCTGCTTGCGCTTCAGCCGACGAAACGTTTCTTGCTGAAGGATGAGTCCCGCTGCTTGTGTCTCTAAAACCTGAGGGATGGGAGTCACCGACCAGTCCAATTTCATTGGCGTGAGATCGCCAAACTTGGCCTTTGCGTCCTGGATGTCCTTCTTTGAGATTGCCAGGTAGTTTGGACCATTCTGGTACACGGAAGACTGCATGGACGAGAACACGGATGACATTGCGAAGCAAGGGTCAAGACCGACAGCACGCACTCCTTCCATCACTGTTAGAGCACGGTCCTGGCGACCTGACTCGAGCGACGTGAGCGACATAATCTCCGGCTCGACGCCCGAAAGCCGCATCTCCATCAAAATGTCAAAGAAAGCATCTGATCTCCACACAATCGACGCTCGCAGCAGCCAGTGCATGTACGTGTGCACCGAGATCGGCCGCATCAGTCGAAGCTGCTTCAACACCTTGACAGCACCGTCCAAAAACTCCTGGCGGTAACAGATAGCCAAGAATTTGTTGTAGTCGGCTAGTTCTAACTTCATGCCAGCCTGCACCATCAAATCCCAGAGCTCAATGGCCTCCACCGCAGCAGAAGCTTCATCGCAAGCAGCGAACAGCGTCCGCAGTGTGGACTCGTCAACCTTGCGTCCCTGGTTCAGCATATCTCGTACAATGTGAATACCCTCCGCCGGTTTCTTCGCTTCGCAGCAGGCCAGCACTCCTGGGGTCAAAAGTTCTCGTCCAAGTACGGATTGCCATAGTTCCGGTACAGATCAAA
>JAAVTH010000152.1:0-24862 GCA_011947325.1 Phytophthora macrochlamydospora
CCTAGGCCTAGGCCTGGGCCTAGGCCTAGGCCTAGGCCTAGGCCCTAGGCCTAGGCCCTAGGCCTAGGCCCTAGGCCTAGGCCCTAGGCCTAGGCCCTAAGCCTAGGCCTAGGCCTAGGCCTAGGCCTAGGCCTAGGCCTAGGCCTAGGCCTAGGCCTAGGCCTAGGCCTAGGCCCTAGGCCTAGGCCTAAACCTACAAAACTCAAACTCTATAACACTCAAACCCTACAACACTCAAACCCTACAACACTCAAACCCTACAACACTCAAACCCTACAACACTCAAACCCTACAACACTCACACTCTACACACACTCACACTCTACACACACTCACACTCTACACACACTCACACTCTACACACACTTATTCTCATACTCTAAAATTCTCACATTCTAATACACTTTTTTCAAACCAACCTTTCACCTTACTTTTCACAACAAATCCTTACCCATTTCACATCTTACAAATTTACTTTATCCCTTTCCTCATTCAACCATTTTACATTTTTTCCAGTCTACTACACTTTCCTTTTCATTACTTCATACCATCCACATATTCAAATCCAATCCATTCTTCAACAAACTAACACTATATACAATTTCCATCTACCAAACAAACCTAAACAAAACACACCCATTTTATCTTTCGTCAACCATTTCACTCCTAACAATACTTCTTCAAACTATTTTTACTTCTAGCTCAAACCAGCCAACCCTTTTCTCCACTTCTCTCTCCTCATCACAAACTTCCTATTGATTATTCTACTCCTCCTCGCCTTTCTCTACTTCTGAATCCGATACTCGATGCAAAATCACCCAAAATGGCGCGCAACTGCATTACTACTGCTTCTGACCCGGTTTCACGCTCTTGCCCCGTCCTCCAGCAAGCCTCTTCTCGTGTCGTATCTGCGCTGGCACGACTTGCCACGCCTCCAGGACGCAAGGGGCGCTCAGAGTCTGCATACGGTTCGTGAGGACGCCTGGCATAGTCGGCAAGCTTAACTCGCCGGCACCGAGGTCGTTCCAAGACTAGTTGGCGGTGTTTCGTGTGTTATTTTGTGTTTGACGGCTGTAATTCACTTGGTTACGGCTGTAAATAGTGTGTATTCGGATAATACCGTTTTTAGTCAGTGCCTGGCTTGGGCGAGCAATATAATCTTATTCGTTGAATATTATAACGTGACTACCCGGATTTTCGGTGCCGACAGGAGCTCTCTGTCGTTATTTCTCCGTATTGTCTTCCTATTGGGTAGTTCACATGTCTCTGGCACACGGTAGTGCCACTAACGTATTCACCGTACTCGAGAACGTATTTTGTCACGATTTCGCTACTGGCTGCTGCGTATTTGTGCTGTTCCTTCTGGTGCTTTTTATTGGGCGATACGCCTGTCTATGTCCTCAAATAATACCACCATCATGTTCGCTGTACGTAAAAACGTACTTCCCAAAACTTTAGCGTCAAGTAACCTATTATAACATCAATAATCCGTAAAGGTCTGTGATTGGCTGTCGACGCCTGTCTCTGACACACCAACATAGTACCATCTTTTTCACAGTAATTGAAAACGTAGGTTTCACAACTTGTTGCTCCTTATTCTTATAATTGGCTTCGTAATGCACAAATAATCAATACTGGGTGATGCGCCTGTTTTTGTCCAAAATAAGAAGTACCATATTTTTCTCCATATGTTTTAACATAATTTACCAGATTTTCATGAGCACCCATCTCATATTGACTGCGTAGTGAACATATCTCTCTGATTGGTTGGAGACCCTGTCTATACTCCACCATATGTCACAAATCCTGTCATTCGCAGTGATACCAATTTTTAGGTTCATATGACTTGAATTGACTATGGTATCGCATTAACCTTGTCTGCCACGTTTGTATCGGGTTTATATAGGCGCTGGTCACCCTGTTCACCTCATGCCACAGTTGTACCGGAAACAAATAGCAAAGCGTCACTCACTGCCTATCTCGGGTGGGTGTGGCATGTCCGGGTATTAATTGTACCAGAGGGTGACCCTTTCAGTTCCCTAAACCCTACACACTCACACTCTACAACACTCACATTCTATAACACTCACACCCTACAACACTCACACTCTATACTCTACACTCTTCACACACTCACACTCTACACTCACTCATACTTTACACATACTCACTCTATATATACTCACTCTACATACAATCTACTTATACTCCTACTCTACACACACTCACACTTCACATATACTTCCATTCATCACAAACACCCATACTTTACATACACTCATACACACAAACATCCATAACGTTTCTTCATTTTTCTATTTCTCAAATTTTCTCTCTTCCTTCCTCAACTCCATTTTTTTCTTTTCTTACACACTCACACCTTACATTACACCCATTTATTATCTACATACTCCTTTTCTTAACATTCCTATTTCACATATTCACATTTTTCTATACAATATCTACATATCCACACTACACACAATTCATACACTTACACTTATATACACTCTTACACTATTATATACTATCTATACTCTCCACACACTTCTTCTTCTCATTTTTACACATTACTAACTAACTAACTAACTAACTCTCTGTCAAATCATTCAAATTACTTTTCCTATCAATATCAATCCATCTCATTATAATCAACTATTATCATTCTTTCCATTTTAATTCAGTCCCATCCTATTTTTCTGATTTACCTACCCCATTTCATACTATTTACACTTTCGTTTTAACTCAAACCATACCATATTAATCTTAAACCATAAAAATTCAAGCCCTACTGCACGCATGCTCTGCACACATTCCCACTCTACACACTTCTATTCTACACAAACTTACACTCACTCACCTTCATACTATTCCCAACAACACTGTCACACACACAACCACCCATAACCTTTTTCCACAGTTCATTCTTTACCACCGTTTCTTTAACTATTCGACAGACATTTTGTCGTTCTCATACACACGCATGTTATACAACACGCGTATTCTACATATATTCTCCATCCACAGCACACTTCCCAACCTCCAGTTGCACTCGACATACTCAAATATTTATTCTCTTTGTGTTCTTAGTCGAGTCCAACCAGCATGTTCACCTTGCGTCGCAGTCTCCCTAGTTTTCGTCCCAAACGGGATAAGCAGCCGTAATTACCCTTACTGATCGTTGACTGCTTGACAGGCCTGTCTCTATCACTTTGCAGTGTCACCATCGTGTTCCTCATTTACAAACACGTGATTCTCCAAGTTTTTAGTCGAAGCAGGTGTGTGCCACCGTAGATAACTTTGCTACTTGCTGATTGGCTGGTGGGCCTGTCTATGTCATCTCAGACAATCAACATCGTGTTTTCCACAAATGAAACCGTAGTCTCCCAAGTTTTCATCCCAATCCGGTAATTACGGCCATAGCTATCCTTCCCGATCGCTGATTGGGTGATGGGCCTGTCTATGTCTTTTCACACTATCACCATCTTCTTCCCCGTATATGAAAGCGTAGTCCCCCAAGTTTTCAGCCTAAACCGGTATGTACAGCCGCAGCAATCGTTACTGATCGCTGATTGGATGATGGACCTGTCTCTGTCACTTCAGACTATCACCATCATGTTCCCCATATATGAAAACATATTTCCCCAAGTTTTCAGCCCAATCGGTGGAGTACAGCCGTTGTTTTCGTTGCTGATCGCTGATTGGTGGATGCGCCTGTTTCTGCTCGCTCAGAGCATCACCATCATGTTCGCCATACTGAAAAATCCAGCTACACTTAGTTTCATTATGCTGTGATCAGTATTACCGTCGGTATAGTCTGATAACCTAAAATAGTGTATCGAGTAGTACTAATTTGGGCACTATAAAGCAGCGCGCTACAGGAATAAAAAGCAGCAAAATCCCAAAATAGAGCCCATAACGCGACGTCATTTTAGTGCGATACATATGTAGCGCCGACCATATATATATAGCGCCGCCACAACGCTCACAAACCATTCCTGGATCCCGCGACACCGCCTACGGTCATCAACACCAACCACAAACACCAAACAACACGACCGCCACCACCGCGGATCCATCTATTGAGCACCATGTTACCGAGCAACGGCGCGCCATCACCGCGCTACACTTCTCCCCACGCGTCCTCAACGTCATCCCTTCACCTGGAATGACCTGGAATGACCTGGAATGACCTGGAATGACCTGGAATGACCTGGAATGACCTGGAATGCAGATCTCGCGCGAAAGATCGCTCGCATGCGCGCGCGCGTCGCGAATCTGTTCGGCCACAGCGCGCCCTCGCCGACTCGGTCGTCTATGCATTGGCCAAGCTTCTAGAGTCACCTTGCTGTTCGCAAGACCGTGTGCGGCCCGCCTGGTTGGAGGCTTCTCTGCTGTCTCGGTTGCAGGCTTCTGTGGAAACGTTTCCATCTGTATGAAGTTGGTCTCGCTCCACCCACGCGTGCCCCCGTTGGTCCCCGCCTACTCTACCTAGCCGTCCACAAAATGCAGCAACAACGTTGCCCATGACGGCGCTAGTGGCACGGACGCGCGCACACACAGCCGACACACCGCGTGCAGTCGCCTTCCCGTCGCCTCCGCCCGTGTCTCCGCCCGTGTCTCCCGTTTCTCCCGTTTCTCACAGATTCACAGTTGCTGGATGTCCACTAGCTTCGCCGGGAACCGGCACAGCCTACACGAGTCCCTTCCTCCTCCGCAAGGCGAAAGCGGCAATCGACAAGCGGCAAGCGGCAAGCGACAAGCGGCAAGCGACAAGCGAAGATGCCAGCCACAGGGCCTTGCAGCAGTCAACAAAAAAATGTTACTCAAGGTCGGCAGATTTCGCAGACGAACCGCGAAGTGCACATTTGGGAAAGTGCTGGTGCCAACTGCTTCTATCACAGTAACACGACCAGATTGGAGAAGCAGGGTATCGATCCCTGTACCTCTCGCATGCTAAGCGAGCGCTCTACCATTTGAGCTACATCCCCTGGACAACAACTTACTCGCCCTACCACATCACAAACACACCAAAAACAAACCGCACCAACACACACTCCAAAAGCGCCGCCACAACGCTCACAAACCATTCCTGGATCCCGCGACACCGCCTACGGTCATCAACACCAACCACAAACACCAAACAACACGACCGCCACCACCGCGGATCCATCTATTGAGCACCATGTTACCGAGCAACGGCGCGCCATCACCGCGCTACACTTCTCCCCACGCGTCCTCAACGTCATCCCTTCACCTGGAATGACCTGGAATGACCTGGAATGACCTGGAATGACCTGGAATGACCTGGAATGACCTGGAATGCAGATCTCGCGCGAAAGATCGCTCGCATGCGCGCGCGCGCGTCGCGAATCTGTTCGGCCACAGCGCGCCCTCGCCGACTCGGTCGTCTATGCATTGGCCAAGCTTCTAGAGTCACCTTGCTGTTCGCAAGACCGTGTGCGGCCCGCCTGGTTGGAGGCTTCTCTGCTGTCTCGGTTGCAGGCTTCTGTGGAAACGTTTCCATCTGTATGAAGTTGGTCTCGCTCCACCCACGCGTGCCCCCGTTGGTCCCCGCCTACTCTACCTAGCCGTCCACAAAATGCAGCAACAACGTTGCCCATGACGGCGCTAGTGGCACGGACGCGCGCACACACAGCCGACACACCGCGTGCAGTCGCCTTCCGTCGCCTCCGCCCGTGTCTCCGCCCGTGTCTCCCGTTTCTCCCGTTTCTCACAGATTCACAGTTGCTGGATGTCCACTAGCTTCGCCGGGAACCGGCACAGCCTACACGAGTCCCTTCCTCCTCCGCAAGGCGAAAGCGGCAATCGACAAGCGGCAAGCGGCAAGCGACAAGCGGCAAGCGGCAAGCGACAAGCGGCAAGCGGCAAGCGACAAGCGACAAGCGACAAGCGACAAGCGACAAGCGAAGATGCCAGCCACAGGGCCTTGCAGCAGTCAACAAAAGAAAATGTTACTCAAGGTCGGCAGATTTCGCAGACGAACCGCGAAGTGCACATTTGGGAAAGTGCTGGTGCCAACTGCTTCTATCACAGTAACACGACCAGATTGGAGAAGCAGGGTATCGATCCCTGTACCTCTCGCATGCTAAGCGAGCGCTCTACCATTTGAGCTACATCCCCTGGACAACAACTTACTCGCCCTACCACATCACAAACACACCAAAAACAAACCGCACCAACACACACTCCAAAAGCGCCGCCACAACGCTCACAAACCATTCCTGGATCCCGCGACACCGCCTACGGTCATCAACACCAACCACAAACACCAAACAACACGACCGCCACCACCGCGGATCCATCTATTGAGCACCATGTTACCGAGCAACGGCGCGCCATCACCGCGCTACACTTCTCCCCACGCGTCCTCAACGTCATCCCTTCACCTGGAATGACCTGGAATGACCTGGAATGACCTGGAATGACCTGGAATGACCTGGAATGCAGATCTCGCGCGAAAGATCGCTCGCATGCGCGCGCGCGTCGCGAATCTGTTCGGCCACAGCGCGCCCTCGCCGACTCGGTCGTCTATGCATTGGCCAAGCTTCTAGAGTCACCTTGCTGTTCGCAAGACCGTGTGCGGCCCGCCTGGTTGGAGGCTTCTCTGCTGTCTCGGTTGCAGGCTTCTGTGGAAACGTTTCCATCTGTATGAAGTTGGTCTCGCTCCACCCACGCGTGCCCCCGTTGGTCCCCGCCTACTCTACCTAGCCGTCCACAAAATGCAGCAACAACGTTGCCCATGACGGCGCTAGTGGCACGGACGCGCGCACACACAGCCGACACACCGCGTGCAGTCGCCTTCCCGTCGCCTCCGCCCGTGTCTCCGCCCGTGTCTCCCGTTTCTCCCGTTTCTCACAGATTCACAGTTGCTGGATGTCCACTAGCTTCGCCGGGAACCGGCACAGCCTACACGAGTCCCTTCCTCCTCCGCAAGGCGAAAGCGGCAATCGACAAGCGGCAAGCGGCAAGCGACAAGCGGCAAGCGACAAGCGAAGATGCCAGCCACAGGGCCTTGCAGCAGTCAACAAAAAAATGTTACTCAAGGTCGGCAGATTTCGCAGACGAACCGCGAAGTGCACATTTGGGAAAGTGCTGGTGCCAACTGCTTCTATCACAGTAACACGACCAGATTGGAGAAGCAGGGTATCGATCCCTGTACCTCTCGCATGCTAAGCGAGCGCTCTACCATTTGAGCTACATCCCCTGGACAACAACTTACTCGCCCTACCACATCACAAACACACCAAAACAAACCGCACCAACACACACTCCAAAGCGCCGCCACAACGCTCACAAACCATTCCTGGATCCCGCGACACCGCCTACGGTCATCAACACCAACCACAAACACCAAACAACACGACCGCCACCACCGCGGATCCATCTATTGAGCACCATGTTACCGAGCAACGGCGCGCCATCACCGCGCTACACTTCTCCCCACGCGTCCTCAACGTCATCCCTTCACCTGGAATGACCTGGAATGACCTGGAATGACCTGGAATGACCTGAATGACCTGGAATGACCTGGAATGCAGATCTCGCGCGAAAGATCGCTCGCATGCGCGCGCGCGTCGCGAATCTGTTCGGCCACAGCGCGCCCTCGCCGACTCGGTCGTCTATGCATTGGCCAAGCTTCTAGAGTCACCTTGCTGTTCGCAAGACCGTGTGCGGCCCGCCTGGTTGGAGGCTTCTCTGCTGTCTCGGTTGCAGGCTTCTGTGGAAACGTTTCCATCTGTATGAAGTTGGTCTCGCTCCACCCACGCGTGCCCCTGTTGGTCCCCGCCTACTCTACCTAGCCGTCCACAAAATGCAGCAACAACGTTGCCCATGACGGCGCTAGTGGCACGGACGCGCGCACACACAGCCGACACACCGCGTGCAGTCGCCTTCCCGTCGCCTCCGCCCGTGTCTCCGCCCGTGTCTCCCGTTTCTCCCGTTTCTCACAGATTCACAGTTGCTGGATGTCCACTAGCTTCGCCGGGAACCGGCACAGCCTACACGAGTCCCTTCCTCCTCCGCAAGGCGAAAGCGGCAATCGACAAGCGGCAAGCGGCAAGCGACAAGCGGCAAGCGGCAAGCGACAAGCGGCAAGCGGCAAGCGACAAGCGACAAGCGACAAGCGACAAGCGACAAGCGAAGATGCCAGCCACAGGGCCTTGCAGCAGTCAACAAAAGAAAATGTTACTCAAGGTCGGCAGATTTCGCAGACGAACCGCGAAGTGCACATTTGGGAAAGTGCTGGTGCCAACTGCTTCTATCACAGTAACACGACCAGATTGGAGAAGCAGGGTATCGATCCCTGTACCTCTCGCATGCTAAGCGAGCGCTCTACCATTTGAGCTACATCCCCTGGACAACAACTTACTCGCCCTACCACATCACAAACACACCAAAAACAAACCGCACCAACACACACTCCAAAAGCGCCGCCACAACGCTCACAAACCATTCCTGGATCCCGCGACACCGCCTACGGTCATCAACACCAACCACAAACACCAAACAACACGACCGCCACCACCGCGGATCCATCTATTGAGCACCATGTTACCGAGCAACGGCGCGCCATCACCGCGCTACACTTCTCCCCACGCGTCCTCAACGTCATCCCTTCACCTGGAATGACCTGGAATGACCTGGAATGACCTGGAATGACCTGGAATGACCTGGAATGACCTGGAATGCAGATCTCGCGCGAAAGATCGCTCGCATGCGCGCGCGCGCGTCGCGAATCTGTTCGGCCACAGCGCGCCCTCGCCGACTCGGTCGTCTATGCATTGGCCAAGCTTCTAGAGTCACCTTGCTGTTCGCAAGACCGTGTGCGGCCCGCCTGGTTGGAGGCTTCTCTGCTGTCTCGGTTGCAGGCTTCTGTGGAAACGTTTCCATCTGTATGAAGTTGGTCTCGCTCCACCCACGCGTGCCCCCGTTGGTCCCCGCCTACTCTACCTAGCCGTCCACAAAATGCAGCAACAACGTTGCCCATGACGGCGCTAGTGGCACGGACGCGCGCACACACAGCCGACACACCGCGTGCAGTCGCCTTCCCGTCGCCTCCGCCCGTGTCTCCGCCCGTGTCTCCCGTTTCTCCCGTTTCTCACAGATTCACAGTTGCTGGATGTCCACTAGCTTCGCCGGGAACCGGCACAGCCTACACGAGTCCCTTCCTCCTCCGCAAGGCGAAAGCGGCAAGCAACAAGCGGCAAGCGACAAGCGACAAGCGACAAGCGAAGATGCCAGCCACAGGGCCTTGCAGCAGTCAACAAAAGAAAATGTTACTCAAGGTCGGCAGATTTCGCAGACGAACCGCGAAGTGCACATTTGGGAAAGTGCTGGTGCCAACTGCTTCTATCACAGTAACACGACCAGATTGGAGAAGCAGGGTATCGATCCCTGTACCTCTCGCATGCTAAGCGAGCGCTCTACCATTTGAGCTACATCCCCTGGACAACAACTTACTCGCCCTACCACATCACAAACACACCAAAAACAAACCGCACCAACACACACTCCAAAAGCGCCGCCACAACGCTCACAAACCATTCCTGGATCCCGCGACACCGCCTACGGTCATCAACACCAACCACAAACACCAAACAACACGACCGCCACCACCGCGGATCCATCTATTGAGCACCATGTTACCGAGCAACGGCGCGCCATCACCGCGCTACACTTCTCCCCACGCGTCCTCAACGTCATCCCTTCACCTGGAATGACCTGGAATGACCTGGAATGACCTGGAATGACCTGGAATGACCTGGAATGACCTGGAATGCAGATCTCGCGCGAAAGATCGCTCGCATGCGCGCGCGCGCGTCGCGAATCTGTTCGGCCACAGCGCGCCCTCGCCGACTCGGTCGTCTATGCATTGGCCAAGCTTCTAGAGTCACCTTGCTGTTCGCAAGACCGTGTGCGGCCCGCCTGGTTGGAGGCTTCTCTGCTGTCTCGGTTGCAGGCTTCTGTGGAAACGTTTCCATCTGTATGAAGTTGGTCTCGCTCCACCCACGCGTGCCCCCGTTGGTCCCCGCCTACTCTACCTAGCCGTCCACAAAATGCAGCAACAACGTTGCCCATGACGGCGCTAGTGGCACGGACGCGCGCACACACAGCCGACACACCGCGTGCAGTCGCCTTCCCGTCGCCTCCGCCCGTGTCTCCGCCCGTGTCTCCCGTTTCTCCCGTTTCTCACAGATTCACAGTTGCTGGATGTCCACTAGCTTCGCCGGGAACCGGCACAGCCTACACGAGTCCCTTCCTCCTCCGCAAGGCGAAAGCGGCAATCGACAAGCGGCAAGCGGCAAGCGACAAGCGGCAAGCGGCAAGCGACAAGCGGCAAGCGGCAAGCGGCAAGCGACAAGCGACAAGCGACAAGCGACAAGCGAAGATGCCAGCCACAGGGCCTTGCAGCAGTCAACAAAAAAATGTTACTCAAGGTCGGCAGATTTCGCAGACGAACCGCGAAGTGCACATTTGGGAAAGTGCTGGTGCCAACTGCTTCTATCACAGTAACACGACCAGATTGGAGAAGCAGGGTATCGATCCCTGTACCTCTCGCATGCTAAGCGAGCGCTCTACCATTTGAGCTACATCCCCTGGACAACAACTTACTCGCCCTACCACATCACAAACACACCAAAAACAAACCGCACCAACACACACTCCAAAAGCGCCGCCACAACGCTCACAAACCATTCCTGGATCCCGCGACACCGCCTACGGTCATCAACACCAACCACAAACACCAAACAACACGACCGCCACCACCGCGGATCCATCTATTGAGCACCATGTTACCGAGCAACGGCGCGCCATCACCGCGCTACACTTCTCCCCCACGCGTCCTCAACGTCATCCCTTCACCTGGAATGACCTGGAATGACCTGGAATGACCTGGAATGACCTGGAATGACCTGGAATGACCTGGAATGCAGATCTCGCGCGAAAGATCGCTCGCATGCGCGCGCGCGCGTCGCGAATCTGTTCGGCCACAGCGCGCCCTCGCCGACTCGGTCGTCTATGCATTGGCCAAGCTTCTAGAGTCACCTTGCTGTTCGCAAGACCGTGTGCGGCCCGCCTGGTTGGAGGCTTCTCTGCTGTCTCGGTTGCAGGCTTCTGTGGAAACGTTTCCATCTGTATGAAGTTGGTCTCGCTCCACCCACGCGTGCCCCCGTTGGTCCCCGCCTACTCTACCTAGCCGTCCACAAAATGCAGCAACAACGTTGCCCATGACGGCGCTAGTGGCACGGACGCGCGCACACACAGCCGACACACCGCGTGCAGTCGCCTTCCCGTCGCCTCCGCCCGTGTCTCCGCCCGTGTCTCCCGTTTCTCCCGTTTCTCACAGATTCACAGTTGCTGGATGTCCACTAGCTTCGCCGGGAACCGGCACAGCCTACACGAGTCCCTTCCTCCTCCGCAAGGCGAAAGCGGCAATCGACAAGCGGCAAGCGGCAAGCGACAAGCGGCAAGCGGCAAGCGACAAGCGGCAAGCGGCAAGCGACAAGCGACAAGCGACAAGCGACAAGCGAAGATGCCAGCCACAGGGCCTTGCAGCAGTCAACAAAAAAATGTTACTCAAGGTCGGCAGATTTCGCAGACGAACCGCGAAGTGCACATTTGGGAAAGTGCTGGTGCCAACTGCTTCTATCACAGTAACACGACCAGATTGGAGAAGCAGGGTATCGATCCCTGTACCTCTCGCATGCTAAGCGAGCGCTCTACCATTTGAGCTACATCCCCTGGACAACAACTTACTCGCCCTACCACATCACAAACACACCAAAAACAAACCGCACCAACACACACTCCAAAAGCGCCGCCACAACGCTCACAAACCATTCCTGGATCCCGCGACACCGCCTACGGTCATCAACACCAACCACAAACACCAAACAACACGACCGCCACCACCGCGGATCCATCTATTGAGCACCATGTTACCGAGCAACGGCGCGCCATCACCGCGCTACACTTCTCCCCACGCGTCCTCAACGTCATCCCTTCACCTGGAATGACCTGGAATGACCTGGAATGACCTGGAATGACCTGGAATGACCTGGAATGACCTGGAATGCAGATCTCGCGCGAAAGATCGCTCGCATGCGCGCGCGTCGCGAATCTGTTCGGCCACAGCGCGCCCTCGCCGACTCGGTCGTCTATGCATTGGCCAAGCTTCTAGAGTCACCTTGCTGTTCGCAAGACCGTGTGCGGCCCGCCTGGTTGGAGGCTTCTCTGCTGTCTCGGTTGCAGGCTTCTGTGGAAACGTTTCCATCTGTATGAAGTTGGTCTCGCTCCACCCACGCGTGCCCCCGTTGGTCCCCGCCTACTCTACCTAGCCGTCCACAAAATGCAGCAACAACGTTGCCCATGACGGCGCTAGTGGCACGGACGCGCGCACACACAGCCGACACACCGCGTGCAGTCGCCTTCCCGTCGCCTCCGCCCGTGTCTCCGCCCGTGTCTCCCGTTTCTCCCGTTTCTCACAGATTCACAGTTGCTGGATGTCCACTAGCTTCGCCGGGAACCGGCACAGCCTACACGAGTCCCTTCCTCCTCCGCAAGGCGAAAGCGGCAATCGACAAGCGGCAAGCGGCAAGCGACAAGCGGCAAGCGACAAGCGACAAGCGACAAGCGACAAGCGAAGATGCCAGCCACAGGGCCTTGCAGCAGTCAACAAAAAAATGTTACTCAAGGTCGGCAGATTTCGCAGACGAACCGCGAAGTGCACATTTGGGAAAGTGCTGGTGCCAACTGCTTCTATCACAGTAACACGACCAGATTGGAGAAGCAGGGTATCGATCCCTGTACCTCTCGCATGCTAAGCGAGCGCTCTACCATTTGAGCTACATCCCCTGGACAACAACTTACTCGCCCTACCACATCACAAACACACCAAAAACAAACCGCACCAACACACACTCCAAAAGCGCCGCCACAACGCTCACAAACCATTCCTGGATCCCGCGACACCGCCTACGGTCATCAACACCAACCACAAACACCAAACAACACGACCGCCACCACCGCGGATCCATCTATTGAGCACCATGTTACCGAGCAACGGCGCGCCATCACCGCGCTACACTTCTCCCCACGCGTCCTCAACGTCATCCCTTCACCTGGAATGACCTGGAATGACCTGGAATGACCTGGAATGACCTGGAATGACCTGGAATGACCTGGAATGCAGATCTCGCGCGAAAGATCGCTCGCATGCGCGCGCGCGTCGCGAATCTGTTCGGCCACAGCGCGCCCTCGCCGACTCGGTCGTCTATGCATTGGCCAAGCTTCTAGAGTCACCTTGCTGTTCGCAAGACCGTGTGCGGCCCGCCTGGTTGGAGGCTTCTCTGCTGTCTCGGTTGCAGGCTTCTGTGGAAACGTTTCCATCTGTATGAAGTTGGTCTCGCTCCACCCACGCGTGCCCCCGTTGGTCCCCGCCTACTCTACCTAGCCGTCCACAAAATGCAGCAACAACGTTGCCCATGACGGCGCTAGTGGCACGGACGCGCGCACACACAGCCGACACACCGCGTGCAGTCGCCTTCCCGTCGCCTCCGCCCGTGTCTCCGCCCGTGTCTCCCGTTTCTCCCGTTTCTCACAGATTCACAGTTGCTGGATGTCCACTAGCTTCGCCGGGAACCGGCACAGCCTACACGAGTCCCTTCCTCCTCCGCAAGGCGAAAGCGGCAATCGACAAGCGGCAAGCGGCAAGCGACAAGCGGCAAGCGGCAAGCGACAAGCGGCAAGCGGCAAGCGGCAAGCGACAAGCGACAAGCGACAAGCGACAAGCGAAGATGCCAGCCACAGGGCCTTGCAGCAGTCAACAAAAAAATGTTACTCAAGGTCGGCAGATTTCGCAGACGAACCGCGAAGTGCACATTTGGGAAAGTGCTGGTGCCAACTGCTTCTATCACAGTAACACGACCAGATTGGAGAAGCAGGGTATCGATCCCTGTACCTCTCGCATGCTAAGCGAGCGCTCTACCATTTGAGCTACATCCCCTGGACAACAACTTACTCGCCCTACCACATCACAAACACACCAAAAACAAACCGCACCAACACACACTCCAAAAGCGCCGCCACAACGCTCACAAACCATTCCTGGATCCCGCGACACCGCCTACGGTCATCAACACCAACCACAAACACCAAACAACACGACCGCCACCACCGCGGATCCATCTATTGAGCACCATGTTACCGAGCAACGGCGCGCCATCACCGCGCTACACTTCTCCCCACGCGTCCTCAACGTCATCCCTTCACCTGGAATGACCTGGAATGACCTGGAATGACCTGGAATGACCTGGAATGACCTGGAATGACCTGGAATGCAGATCTCGCGCGAAAGATCGCTCGCATGCGCGCGCGCGCGTCGCGAATCTGTTCGGCCACAGCGCGCCCTCGCCGACTCGGTCGTCTATGCATTGGCCAAGCTTCTAGAGTCACCTTGCTGTTCGCAAGACCGTGTGCGGCCCGCCTGGTTGGAGGCTTCTCTGCTGTCTCGGTTGCAGGCTTCTGTGGAAACGTTTCCATCTGTATGAAGTTGGTCTCGCTCCACCCACGCGTGCCCCCGTTGGTCCCCGCCTACTCTACCTAGCCGTCCACAAAATGCAGCAACAACGTTGCCCATGACGGCGCTAGTGGCACGGACGCGCGCACACACAGCCGACACACCGCGTGCAGTCGCCTTCCCGTCGCCTCCGCCCGTGTCTCCGCCCGTGTCTCCCGTTTCTCCCGTTTCTCACAGATTCACAGTTGCTGGATGTCCACTAGCTTCGCCGGGAACCGGCACAGCCTACACGAGTCCCTTCCTCCTCCGCAAGGCGAAAGCGGCAATCGACAAGCGGCAAGCGGCAAGCGACAAGCGGCAAGCGGCAAGCGGCAAGCGACAAGCGACAAGCGACAAGCGACAAGCGAAGATGCCAGCCACAGGGCCTTGCAGCAGTCAACAAAAGAAAATGTTACTCAAGGTCGGCAGATTTCGCAGACGAACCGCGAAGTGCACATTTGGGAAAGTGCTGGTGCCAACTGCTTCTATCACAGTAACACGACCAGATTGGAGAAGCAGGGTATCGATCCCTGTACCTCTCGCATGCTAAGCGAGCGCTCTACCATTTGAGCTACATCCCCTGGACAACAACTTACTCGCCCTACCACATCACAAACACACCAAAAACAAACCGCACCAACACACACTCCAAAAGCGCCGCCACAACGCTCACAAACCATTCCTGGATCCCGCGACACCGCCTACGGTCATCAACACCAACCACAAACACCAAACAACACGACCGCCACCACCGCGGATCCATCTATTGAGCACCATGTTACCGAGCAACGGCGCGCCATCACCGCGCTACACTTCTCCCCACGCGTCCTCAACGTCATCCCTTCACCTGGAATGACCTGGAATGACCTGGAATGACCTGGAATGACCTGGAATGACCTGGAATGACCTGGAATGCAGATCTCGCGCGAAAGATCGCTCGCATGCGCGCGCGCGCGTCGCGAATCTGTTCGGCCACAGCGCGCCCTCGCCGACTCGGTCGTCTATGCATTGGCCAAGCTTCTAGAGTCACCTTGCTGTTCGCAAGACCGTGTGCGGCCCGCCTGGTTGGAGGCTTCTCTGCTGTCTCGGTTGCAGGCTTCTGTGGAAACGTTTCCATCTGTATGAAGTTGGTCTCGCTCCACCCACGCGTGCCCCCGTTGGTCCCCGCCTACTCTACCTAGCCGTCCACAAAATGCAGCAACAACGTTGCCCATGACGGCGCTAGTGGCACGGACGCGCGCACACACAGCCGACACACCGCGTGCAGTCGCCTTCCCGTCGCCTCCGCCCGTGTCTCCGCCCGTGTCTCCCGTTTCTCCCGTTTCTCACAGATTCACAGTTGCTGGATGTCCACTAGCTTCGCCGGGAACCGGCACAGCCTACAGTCCCTTCCTCCTCCGCAAGGCGAAAGCGGCAATCGACAAGCGGCAAGCGGCAAGCGACAAGCGGCAAGCGGCAAGCGACAAGCGGCAAGCGGCAAGCGAAGCGACAAGCGACAAGCGACAAGCGACAAGCGAAGATGCCAGCCACAGGGCCTTGCAGCAGTCAACAAAAAAATGTTACTCAAGGTCGGCAGATTTCGCAGACGAACCGCGAAGTGCACATTTGGGAAAGTGCTGGTGCCAACTGCTTCTATCACAGTAACACGACCAGATTGGAGAAGCAGGGTATCGATCCCTGTACCTCTCGCATGCTAAGCGAGCGCTCTACCATTTGAGCTACATCCCCTGGACAACAACTTACTCGCCCTACCACATCACAAACACACCAAAAACAAACCGCACCAACACACACTCCAAAAGCGCCGCCACAACGCTCACAAACCATTCCTGGATCCCGCGACACCGCCTACGGTCATCAACACCAACCACAAACACCAAACAACACGACCGCCACCACCGCGGATCCATCTATTGAGCACCATGTTACCGAGCAACGGCGCGCCATCACCGCGCTACACTTCTCCCCACGCGTCCTCAACGTCATCCCTTCACCTGGAATGACCTGGAATGACCTGGAATGACCTGGAATGACCTGGAATGACCTGGAATGACCTGGAATGCAGATCTCGCGCGAAAGATCGCTCGCATGCGCGCGCGCGCGTCGCGAATCTGTTCGGCCACAGCGCGCCCTCGCCGACTCGGTCGTCTATGCATTGGCCAAGCTTCTAGAGTCACCTTGCTGTTCGCAAGACCGTGTGCGGCCCGCCTGGTTGGAGGCTTCTCTGCTGTCTCGGTTGCAGGCTTCTGTGGAAACGTTTCCATCTGTATGAAGTTGGTCTCGCTCCACCCACGCGTGCCCCCGTTGGTCCCCGCCTACTCTACCTAGCCGTCCACAAAATGCAGCAACAACGTTGCCCATGACGGCGCTAGTGGCACGGACGCGCGCACACACAGCCGACACACCGCGTGCAGTCGCCTTCCCGTCGCCTCCGCCCGTGTCTCCGCCCGTGTCTCCCGTTTCTCCCGTTTCTCACAGATTCACAGTTGCTGGATGTCCACTAGCTTCGCCGGGAACCGGCACAGCCTACACGAGTCCCTTCCTCCTCCGCAAGGCGAAAGCGGCAATCGACAAGCGGCAAGCGGCAAGCGACAAGCGGCAAGCGGCAAGCGACAAGCGGCAAGCGGCAAGCGACAAGCGACAAGCGACAAGCGACAAGCGAAGATGCCAGCCACAGGGCCTTGCAGCAGTCAACAAAAAAATGTTACTCAAGGTCGGCAGATTTCGCAGACGAACCGCGAAGTGCACATTTGGGAAAGTGCTGGTGCCAACTGCTTCTATCACAGTAACACGACCAGATTGGAGAAGCAGGGTATCGATCCCTGTACCTCTCGCATGCTAAGCGAGCGCTCTACCATTTGAGCTACATCCCTGGACAACAACTTACTCGCCCTACCACATCACAAACACACCAAAAACAAACCGCACCAACACACACTCCAAAAGCGCCGCCACAACGCTCACAAACCATTCCTGGATCCCGCGACACCGCCTACGGTCATCAACACCAACCACAAACACCAAACAACACGACCGCCACCACCGCGGATCCATCTATTGAGCACCATGTTACCGAGCAACGGCGCGCCATCACCGCGCTACACTTCTCCCCACGCGTCCTCAACGTCATCCCTTCACCTGGAATGACCTGGAATGACCTGGAATGACCTGGAATGACCTGGAATGACCTGGAATGACCTGGAATGCAGATCTCGCGCGAAAGATCGCTCGCATGCGCGCGCGCGTCGCGAATCTGTTCGGCCACAGCGCGCCCTCGCCGACTCGGTCGTCTATGCATTGGCCAAGCTTCTAGAGTCACCTTGCTGTTCGCAAGACCGTGTGCGGCCCGCCTGGTTGGAGGCTTCTCTGCTGTCTCGGTTGCAGGCTTCTGTGGAAACGTTTCCATCTGTATGAAGTTGGTCTCGCTCCACCCACGCGTGCCCCCGTTGGTCCCCGCCTACTCTACCTAGCCGTCCACAAAATGCAGCAACAACGTTGCCCATGACGGCGCTAGTGGCACGGACGCGCGCACACACAGCCGACACACCGCGTGCAGTCGCCTTCCCGTCGCCTCCGCCCGTGTCTCCGCCCGTGTCTCCCGTTTCTCCCGTTTCTCACAGATTCACAGTTGCTGGATGTCCACTAGCTTCGCCGGGAACCGGCACAGCCTACACGAGTCCCTTCCTCCTCCGCAAGGCGAAAGCGGCAATCGACAAGCGGCAAGCGGCAAGCGACAAGCGGCAAGCGGCAAGCGACAAGCGGCAAGCGGCAAGCGGCAAGCGACAAGCGACAAGCGACAAGCGAAGATGCCAGCCACAGGGCCTTGCAGCAGTCAACAAAAAAATGTTACTCAAGGTCGGCAGATTTCGCAGACGAACCGCGAAGTGCACATTTGGGAAAGTGCTGGTGCCAACTGCTTCTATCACAGTAACACGACCAGATTGGAGAAGCAGGGTATCGATCCCTGTACCTCTCGCATGCTAAGCGAGCGCTCTACCATTTGAGCTACATCCCCTGGACAACAACTTACTCGCCCTACCACATCACAAACACACCAAAAACAAACCGCACCAACACACACTCCAAAAGCGCCGCCACAACGCTCACAAACCATTCCTGGATCCCGCGACACCGCCTACGGTCATCAACACCAACCACAAACACCAAACAACACGACCGCCACCACCGCGGATCCATCTATTGAGCACCATGTTACCGAGCAACGGCGCGCCATCACCGCGCTACACTTCTCCCCACGCGTCCTCAACGTCATCCCTTCACCTGGAATGACCTGGAATGACCTGGAATGACCTGGAATGACCTGGAATGACCTGGAATGACCTGGAATGCAGATCTCGCGCGAAAGATCGCTCGCATGCGCGCGCGCGCGTCGCGAATCTGTTCGGCCACAGCGCGCCCTCGCCGACTCGGTCGTCTATGCATTGGCCAAGCTTCTAGAGTCACCTTGCTGTTCGCAAGACCGTGTGCGGCCCGCCTGGTTGGAGGCTTCTCTGCTGTCTCGGTTGCAGGCTTCTGTGGAAACGTTTCCATCTGTATGAAGTTGGTCTCGCTCCACCCACGCGTGCCCCCGTTGGTCCCCGCCTACTCTACCTAGCCGTCCACAAAATGCAGCAACAACGTTGCCCATGACGGCGCTAGTGGCACGGACGCGCGCACACACAGCCGACACACCGCGTGCAGTCGCCTTCCCGTCGCCTCCGCCCGTGTCTCCGCCCGTGTCTCCCGTTTCTCCCGTTTCTCACAGATTCACAGTTGCTGGATGTCCACTAGCTTCGCCGGGAACCGGCACAGCCTACACGAGTCCCTTCCTCCTCCGCAAGGCGAAAGCGGCAAGCGACAAGCGGCAAGCGGCAAGCGACAAGCGGCAAGCGACAAGCGACAAGCGACAAGCGACAAGCGAAGATGCCAGCCACAGGGCCTTGCAGCAGTCAACAAAAAAATGTTACTCAAGGTCGGCAGATTTCGCAGACGAACCGCGAAGTGCACATTTGGGAAAGTGCTGGTGCCAACTGCTTCTATCACAGTAACACGACCAGATTGGAGAAGCAGGGTATCGATCCCTGTACCTCTCGCATGCTAAGCGAGCGCTCTACCATTTGAGCTACATCCCCTGGACAACAACTTACTCGCCCTACCACATCACAAACACACCAAAAACAAACCGCACCAACACACACTCCAAAAGCGCCGCCACAACGCTCACAAACCATTCCTGGATCCCGCGACACCGCCTACGGTCATCAACACCAACCACAAACACCAAACAACACGACCGCCACCACCGCGGATCCATCTATTGAGCACCATGTTACCGAGCAACGGCGCGCCATCACCGCGCTACACTTCTCCCCACGCGTCCTCAACGTCATCCCTTCACCTGGAATGACCTGGAATGACCTGGAATGACCTGGAATGACCTGGAATGACCTGGAATGACCTGGAATGCAGATCTCGCGCGAAAGATCGCTCGCATGCGCGCGCGCGCGTCGCGAATCTGTTCGGCCACAGCGCGCCCTCGCCGACTCGGTCGTCTATGCATTGGCCAAGCTTCTAGAGTCACCTTGCTGTTCGCAAGACCGTGTGCGGCCCGCCTGGTTGGAGGCTTCTCTGCTGTCTCGGTTGCAGGCTTCTGTGGAAACGTTTCCATCTGTATGAAGTTGGTCTCGCTCCACCCACGCGTGCCCCCGTTGGTCCCCGCCTACTCTACCTAGCCGTCCACAAAATGCAGCAACAACGTTGCCCATGACGGCGCTAGTGGCACGGACGCGCGCACACACAGCCGACACACCGCGTGCAGTCGCCTTCCCGTCGCCTCCGCCCGTGTCTCCGCCCGTGTCTCCCGTTTCTCCCGTTTCTCACAGATTCACAGTTGCTGGATGTCCACTAGCTTCGCCGGGAACCGGCACAGCCTACACGAGTCCCTTCCTCCTCCGCAAGGCGAAAGCGGCAAGACAAGCGGCAAGCGGCAAGCGACAAGCGGCAAGCGGCAAGCGACAAGCGGCAAGCGGCAAGCGACAAGCGACAAGCGACAAGCGACAAGCGAAGATGCCAGCCACAGGGCCTTGCAAACAAAATGTTACTCAAGGTCGGCAGATTTCGCAGACGAACCGCGAAGTGCACATTTGGGAAAGTGCTGGTGCCAACTGCTTCTATCACAGTAACACGACCAGATTGGAGAAGCAGGGTATCGATCCCTGTACCTCTCGCATGCTAAGCGAGCGCTCTACCATTTGAGCTACATCCCCTGGACAACAACTTACTCGCCCTACCACATCACAAACACACCAAAAACAAACCGCACCAACACACACTCCAAAAGCGCCGCCACAACGCTCACAAACCATTCCTGGATCCCGCGACACCGCCTACGGTCATCAACACCAACCACAAACACCAAACAACACGACCGCCACCACCGCGGATCCATCTATTGAGCACCATGTTACCGAGCAACGGCGCGCCATCACCGCGCTACACTTCTCCCCACGCGTCCTCAACGTCATCCCTTCACCTGGAATGACCTGGAATGACCTGGAATGACCTGGAATGACCTGGAATGACCTGGAATGACCTGAATGCAGATCTCGCGCGAAAGATCGCATGCGCGCGCGCGCGTCGCGAATCTGTTCGGCCACAGCGCGCCCTCGCCGACTCGGTCGTCTATGCATTGGCCAAGCTTCTAGAGTCACCTTGCTGTTCGCAAGACCGTGTGCGGCCCGCCTGGTTGGAGGCTTCTCTGCTGTCTCGGTTGCAGGCTTCTGTGGAAACGTTTCCATCTGTATGAAGTTGGTCTCGCTCCACCCACGCGTGCCCCGTTGGTCCCCGCCTACTCTACCTAGCCGTCCACAAAATGCAGCAACAACGTTGCCCATGACGGCGCTAGTGGCACGGACGCGCGCACACACAGCCGACACACCGCGTGCAGTCGCCTTCCTGTCGCCTCCGCCCGTGTCTCCGCCCGTGTCTCCCGTTTCTCCCGTTTCTCACAGATTCACAGTTGCTGGATGTCCACTAGCTTCGCCGGGAACCGGCACAGCCTACACGAGTCCTCCTCCGCAAGGCGAAAGCGGCAATCGACAAGCGGCAAGCGGCAAGCGACAAGCGGCAAGCGACAAGCGACAAGCGACAAGCGACAAGCGAAGATGCCAGCCACAGGGCCTTGCAGCAGTCAACAAAGAAAATGTTACTCAAGGTCGGCAGATTTCGCAGACGAACCGCGAAGTGCACATTTGGGAAAGTGCTGGTGCCAACTGCTTCTATCACAGTAACACGACCAGATTGGAGAAGCAGGGTATCGATCCCTGTACCTCTCGCATGCTAAGCGAGCGCTCTACCATTTGAGCTACATCCCCTGGACAACAACTTACTCGCCCTACCACATCACAAACACACCAAAACAAACCGCACCAACACACACTCCAAAAGCGCCGCCACAACGCTCACAAACCATTCCTGGATCCCGCGACACCGCCTACGGTCATCAACACCAACCACAAACACCAAACAACACGACCGCCACCACCGCGGATCCATCTATTGAGCACCATGTTACCGAGCAACGGCGCGCCATCACCGCGCTACACTTCTCCCCACGCGTCCTCAACGTCATCCCTTCACCTGGAATGACCTGGAATGACCTGGAATGACCTGGAATGACCTGGAATGACCTGGAATGACCTGGAATGCAGATCTCGCGCGAAAGATCGCTCGCATGCGCGCGCGCGCGTCGCGAATCTGTTCGGCCACAGCGCGCCCTCGCCGACTCGGTCGTCTATGCATTGGCCAAGCTTCTAGAGTCACCTTGCTGTTCGCAAGACCGTGTGCGGCCCGCCTGGTTGGAGGCTTCTCTGCTGTCTCGGTTGCAGGCTTCTGTGGAAACGTTTCCATCTGTATGAAGTTGGTCTCGCTCCACCCACGCGTGCCCCGTTGGTCCCCGCCTACTCTACCTAGCCGTCCACAAAATGCAGCAACAACGTTGCCCATGACGGCGCTAGTGGCACGGACGCGCGCACACACAGCCGACACACCGCGTGCAGTCGCCTTCCCGTCGCCTCCGCCCGTGTCTCCGCCCGTGTCTCCCGTTTCTCCCGTTTCTCACAGATTCACAGTTGCTGGATGTCCACTAGCTTCGCCGGGAACCGGCACAGCCTACACGAGTCCCTTCCTCCTCCGCAAGGCGAAAGCGGCAAGCAACAAGCGGCAAGCGGCAAGCGACAAGCGACAAGCGAGCGACAAGCGAAGATGCCAGCCACAGGGCCTTGCAGCAGTCAACAAAAGAAAATGTTACTCAAGGTCGGCAGATTTCGCAGACGAACCGCGAAGTGCACATTTGGGAAAGTGCTGGTGCCAACTGCTTCTATCACAGTAACACGACCAGATTGGAGAAGCAGGGTATCGATCCCTGTACCTCTCGCATGCTAAGCGAGCGCTCTACCATTTGAGCTACATCCCCTGGACAACAACTTACTCGCCCTACCACATCACAAACACACCAAAAACAAACCGCACCAACACACACTCCAAAAGCGCCGCCACAACGCTCACAAACCATTCCTGGATCCCGCGACACCGCCTACGGTCATCAACACCAACCACAAACACCAAACAACACGACCGCCACCACCGCGGATCCATCTATTGAGCACCATGTTACCGAGCAACGGCGCGCCATCACCGCGCTACACTTCTCCCCACGCGTCCTCAACGTCATCCCTTCACCTGGAATGACCTGGAATGACCTGGAATGACCTGGAATGACCTGGAATGACTGGAATGACCTGGAATGCAGATCTCGCGCGAAAGATCGCTCGCACGCGCGCGCGCGTCGCGAATCTGTTCGGCCACAGCGCGCCCTCGCCGACTCGGTCGTCTATGCATTGGCCAAGCTTCTAGAGTCACCTTGCTGTTCGCAAGACCGTGTGCGGCCCGCCTGG
The DNA here is from genome assembly GCA_011947325.1 of Phytophthora macrochlamydospora. Lineage (NCBI taxonomy): Eukaryota > Oomycota > Peronosporomycetes > Peronosporales > Peronosporaceae > Phytophthora > Phytophthora macrochlamydospora. Next base: position 23,536 of record JAAVTH010000152.1, read on the forward strand.
TTGGAGGCTTCTCTGCTGTCTCGGTTGCAGGCTTCTGTGGAAACGTTTCCATCTGTATGAAGTTGGTCTCGCTCCACCCACGCGTGCCCCCGTTGGTCCCCGCCTACTCTACCTAGCCGTCCACAAAATGCAGCAACAACGTTGCCCATGACGGCGCTAGTGGCACGGACGCGCGCACACACAGCCGACACACCGCGTGCAGTCGCCTTCCCGTCGCCTCCGCCCGTGTCTCCGCCCGTGTCTCCCGTTTCTCCGTTTCTCACAGATTCACAGTTGCTGGATGTCCACTAGCTTCGCCGGGAACCGGCACAGCCTACACGAGTCCCTTCCTCCTCCGCAAGGCGAAAGCGGCAAGCGACAAGCGGCAAGCGGCAAGCGACAAGCGGCAAGCGACAAGCGACAAGCGACAAGCGACAAGCGAAGATGCCAGCCACAGGGCCTTGCAGCAGTCAACAAAAGAAAATGTTACTCAAGGTCGGCAGATTTCGCAGACGAACCGCGAAGTGCACATTTGGGAAAGTGCTGGTGCCAACTGCTTCTATCACAGTAACACGACCAGATTGGAGAAGCAGGGTATCGATCCCTGTACCTCTCGCATGCTAAGCGAGCGCTCTACCATTTGAGCTACATCCCCACAACAACTTACTCGCCCTACCACATCACAAACACACCAAAAACAAACCGCACCAACACACACTCCAAAAGCGCCGCCACAACGCTCACAAACCATTCCTGGATCCCGCGACACCGCCTACGGTCATCAACACCAACCACAAACACCAAACAACACGACCGCCACCACCGCGGATCCATCTATTGAGCACCATGTTACCGAGCAACGGCGCGCCATCACCGCGCTACACTTCTCCCCCACGTCCTCAACGTCATCCCTTCACCTGGAATGACCTGGAATGACCTGGAATGACCTGGAATGACCTGGAATGACCTGGAATGACCTGGAATGCAGATCTCGCGCGAAAGATCGCTCGCATGCGCGCGCGCGTCGCGAATCTGTTCGGCCACAGCGCGCCCTCGCCGACTCGGTCGTCTATGCATTGGCCAAGCTTCTAGAGTCACCTTGCTGTTCGCAAGACCGTGTGCGGCCCGCCTGGTTGGAGGCTTCTCTGCTGTCTCGGTTGCAGGCTTCTGTGGAAACGTTTCCATCTGTATGAAGTTGGTCTCGCTCCACCCACGCGTGCCCCCGTTGGTCCCCGCCTACTCTACCTAGCCGTCCACAAAATGCAGCAACAACGTTGCCCATGACGGCGCTAGTGGCACGGACGCGCGCACACACAGCCGACACACCGCGTGCAGTCGCCTTCCTGTC